>JARK01001337.1:3007887-3036072 GCA_000688135.1 Ancylostoma ceylanicum | reverse complement strand
GGGGGGGGTTCGAACGTAAATGAGCGAACAAATATCGAAAAGTCCCCAATGAAATGTGGGAAAAGCAATTTTTTGAATATCTCCACTACGTGGAAGCTATTTTTCATTCTCTATTTTAGAGGTTTTGTTAGGAATTGCCTAAAGCCTCTGTGGTATTATAGCATAAGTAAAAGGAGAATGAAGAAATGCAAGCTCCATTTCAGTTTTTGTTTTTACCCTTTCCCTTTCATTAAGTATACAAATGTTCTCTTCCTTTTATCCAGGGTTTGGTGGAGGAGTCTTTGTGCGGGTTGGTTGAATACACTTTAAATTATTCTCATGAATATACAGCTTTAGTGCAACCACATTGCCTAGTTGAGCTATTTACGCTGACTGCTTTGGAAATAGATTTATTTTACTTCCGGCTCCTACGAAAAACAGGGTGTTTGTCGTTGAAAGCAGCGATTCTCAGCGAGTCCAAGTTCTGTTTTTCTTTTGAAACTTAAGTCATATCCTGGTTTAAGTGCAAGATAATATTATTCTCTTTCGGACAACGAACTGCTCCTCTGGGCCTGGTTGCATCGGAAGGATGGGTTATATCACCCATGGGTATGAAAACCTGAGGATAGCATCTGCTGAGCCGGGTTGCGTCATCGAGATTAACCAGGATAAACATAACCAGGGTAAACACGTTGACGCCTGTGCTAACGATCAGTAACCGTGCGGTGTCAACAAGTTTACCTTCGGTAATTTCAATGGTGCATGCTGCTTCTGGGTATAGACGAGGTCACGTATGGGTAAACATGTTGATACAGATAGGGTGAAGGTAGGTTTGGGTATGGGTACGTTACCACTTTTACCACGGGAAATTTCAATGATGCGTCCAGTCCCCAATTTTGCTACGAATTTAGTCTCTCCCCCCCCCCCTTCCTTTCCCCTTTTTTAGCTACACCACTTCCCGTTCGGTAGATTATTGCGGTTGTCGTGTTTCTAATTATCGTTGCGTTAAAGTGCACTTGCACCTAAGTCCCTTCATCCTACGGCTATTAATAGCGCTTTCAGCCCCATTCCTCGGATCTTGACTGGTTGAGCAGCAGTTGGGAGGGCAGAAGAAGTAAAATCAGGTTTCATCTCAGGTGTGTGGAGCCGGGTTCGAGCAGTCGCGGGGCGCAAGTCTCGAGTCGCGTGCTCTCCGCTAAGTACACAGCTGATCGATCCTAGCGGTCGCTTTCCGCGTTGCACCCTTCCTTTTTCGCCCGCAGCTAATTTTCCCATGAATAAATGTTGGGCGCCGAGCCACGATCAGCGCCCGTTCCTCGTCGCTGCAATTCCACATTACTAAAATAGCCGTCGCACACGGCGAAAACATCGAGTGGAGCGCGTTGTTTTCGCCGCCCCGTAAACATTCGTTTCTAAATATGAAAATAACAACATCGAAAACATAGTCGAGACGGCTTCTGTGCCTGTTGGCAACACCGCTGACTCAGGATATCGCCGCCGGCGAAAACAAGCTCGGCAAGAGTCAGGCATCGCGACGCCGATCCTGCTGCGCTAGTGCTGCCGCCGTTCGTTCAGTAACCCGTCCCAGGGAAAGCGAGAGAACTTCCTCACTTGGTCGGCGGGCTGTCGAGCCGCCGCGCGTTTTCTGTTGACAGCAGCCGATGGGAAGTGTCGCGAACGAGTCTGCCGGCTAAATTTAACCCCACCAGTACTACGAATTGTCTCAAAGCGCTATACGGAAATTTAATGAGATAGCGTTGACTTCACTTGGCCTCTTCGACTCGTCCTGAGCTATTGTTGTGCTAGACATGCACTTTGAGCGCTAGGCTTGAATTTTAGGCAGCTTCCGCGTTCCATTCGTCGATACCTGCCCTATGTTCCCTGCCTTAATTCAAAAATGGTAGGAACGAACGCTATATGGTACTTGAAGAGTGAAATAGGAAACGTATCATTCTGAATGAAGTGCTCTGCCACGGTCTTCACAGCCTTTGAATGCAACGGGAAGAAATGCTATTATGCTTTTGTCGATGCTAACTCAGCTATCAGCTGCAAGATCAAAGAGACTTGGAATTGCATGAGGATTTGTATAATATATTTGCAATATTCATTCATTGTACGCGTTTAAAGGTGCTCCATGGGTGCGAACTAAGCCGAACATTCAGTGGAACTTAGGGGCAGCTGGAAAAGAAGACAAAAAATATGCATTTCAGCACGAAAATTGCCTATGTAGCCCCCAACAACTTAATTTTATCCAGTCGGGAAAACGCGCTCTGACGGATATTTTGGTGTGGTTTGGATATCCTGCTCTCCGAAAAATAACTTATCGAGCGATATCTTTACCTACTTGATATCCGGTTGATAAAGATCTCAATACCTGCTGCATCACCAATTCATGTTATATCTCGCTAATGCGTCGAGCCTGCTTGAAGGAATGAAGATGTGGACGGATAAATTATATTGGATAGCGGGGTGGATAAAGACAGGTGGGAACGGATATATAACTGCTGTATGTTTCCAAATTTGGTGGATATGGACCCCTAATTAGAATTACTATAAGTGAGTGGATATACTATTCGATGTAGGTTCGGTACGGTGTGTATGACTAGTTGGTCTAGAGATCATGTTTCACCGTTCCATTGAAACCTCTAATAGCTTTTTGCTGTTATGAACTTCTTCAAAATCCAAAAAATAGCTTGCAAAATACTCTATGGCCCCAAATCATCACAGAGTTGTCGTTGCTGTAGCATTGGGATGGTGCGTGCCTTCCTAGCCTTCGCCTTCCCTCACAATCCCACACCGCGCATCCGTGGTTTTGCTTGGTTGCCCCTGCGTGGCCCAGGCGATCATGCCCCATTAGTGGTAGTTTTATGTTTCCTGTTTTTAATACGGTTGGCGGTCTCAACAAGATACGCTAAAAATAGAAGTCGGCGCGGCACTCTCCCACGTGTATTGTCCCTACAGAAGAGCCGGTTTCCCTCGGCCTCTCTCGTTTCCGTGCTGCATCCAGGACACCCTGCTCGGCGTCTGGCCGGCACCCTCCGCGCCGGCCGCGCTCTCTGCGCGGCGTCTGCGCTGTCGGCGTCTCCGCTCGCGACGCGCTGCTTCCGCTTCCGTGTCTGCGCCTCCGTCGCGGGCGCGCTCTCTGCGGCCGCGCTGGCCGCGCTGCGTCTCCGCGGCGAACCGGCCGGCCCCACCCCCCTCGTCGCTCCATTCTGAAATTTCTCTCTATTCGCCTGTAGCCATCATATCATCGAACAAGCTGCTGTCCCTGTATCCCGAAGAGGTCGCTCAATGCATGAGCGACTGGCCGTCGCGACGGAGCGCGTCCACGTCGACCTCGTGCGACTCGTCGCCCCAGCAGGAAGTGCATCCCCTGCTCAGGTGCAACCCCCTCAAGCCGTGTGACATCTCCAGCAATGGAGCGTTCCCGCTCACCCGAGCCGTCCCCTTCCACGGTGGCCTCAGCTCCGGAATGGCCGTCAAGAAGCGCCGCTCCTCCAGCTCTCCGGAGGACTCGCACTACCGCGAGAAGATCCCCCACCTCGAGTTCACCCACTGTCGGGCCAGCGCCTCCGAAGTGGAGCCCACCGAGCCGTCCACCTCATCCGGACGACGTCTTCCGGTAACCCCACCAGACACGCCGAAAAGTTCCTCTTCCGACCGGAAGGATGTTAATTTAACTGCTGAATTATTCTGGCTGAAAACCCAGCTCTCCGAGCACTGGTCCATGAAATGGTTGTGGCAGGTGAGGTGTCATAATTTTTCCCTCAGTTCCGCTCGCTTTTTCCTCTCATTGATTCACTGCAGCAGCCGTCGATTGGCTCTTGTTTCTCCCATAGATCAGCGCCGGTATTTTGACATTCGTCGGGCGTTGTTATTGCGTCTGCTTCCGTCTACAAAATCTGTCGCGTGTTTGCGTTTTTGCGCTGTTTCTCGGGTATTTTCGTTTTTGACGTCGAACCTGGGTTACGATTCCGTGTGGTTTTTCTTGTCGCCGGGAAGTGTGCCCTCTTTGCGCTAGCACTTATGCTCTTTAGCCCTAATTTTGCTGTCAGTTCAAAGCACTTTGGGTGAGGTGATGAAATAGCATAATGGCAAAAATAGAATCGAATTCTGGGTTCTTCTGGCTTGCTGGGTGTTACTTATGTTATGCGCGCAGAGGGTGTAAAACTCATCAATTAGCTACGTCACCTGATTGTCTGACAACGCTCTCTCAAAAAATCTCCTTCTCCGCTGATACGCAGCGTCTCTGGATGGCGTTGTGAACTAATTGTACTATTTTTAGAGTAGTTATTTCAAAGACACGTTCACGCTGTGGTTTTTGTTTGGGCTGATTTTCTGCTTTCATACTCCGATTAGGTTTTCGCTTTTTTCCCCGGAAAAATAGGCGGTAATAGCGAATTACGGATCCAAACACCATTTGATAATTGTCGTTATTGTAATGTTATTTCTTATAGTGCTCAGAAATTCCATTGTAATAGAATTTTTTCCGTACCAAGGATTGTCACGAAATCGACATTTATTCCGGGAATCATCTCGACCTATTGAGCAAGCGCATGAGATTACAGATAATTGCGAAGCTAAAAATAGACCTACTGGGTTACTGGATGAGATTACAGATAATCTCGGAGCCCAAAATAGACCTGCTGGGCCACAGCGTGAGATTACAGATACTAATTCTGGAGTTAAAAATAGACTTGTTGGGCAACAGGATGAGAGCACAAATTAATTTCGGACCTAAATATAATTTGCATTCGCCTGTTTCTCACTGTAAGGTTCAGAGATTGCTCTCAATCGAAATTCAGAGAAAAATCCGAGAAAATTTAATGGTTTCTGCTTCTTTGATTTCGTATCCTCTCAGCAATTATTGAAACCTGGATATTAAAGAAGGCCTGAAAATATCATAGGCCTTATCAAAAACCTCAGTCATGAAATGTTCTCTTAAAAGAATTATATGCTTTATGGACGATGCTTTATGGAATTGCGAGACTAGAGAGATCAACACATTTCGTATTTCGTATTCTCCTCTATAATTCGCAACTTTTTCCGATAATGTCGTGATATTTTTGGCCTAATCGTTCCCACACAAATTTTTTATTCTCCTACGTGTACATATCGAATTTGTCGAGTGCCTTATCTGGGAAAGAACCCTTCCCAAAGTGACATGGTCTCTGGACGAGGGCACGAATTCCCCTTTCACTTTTTTGCCGCAAATCATAACAAATGTTGCCTAACGCTGAACTCTGCGCTGATGTCTGTGATAAGAGGTGAACAGCTCAAAAACAGTTTATTTATGGATCGCAATGGCAATCAGCGATTTGGCGCGTGATCGCTTCCGTTTAAGGGAGGCTGACAAGCAGCTGTGTGCTCTGCTGGGGTGGAGAGTGAAGGAGTGGACAGAGAGGTGAAGAGCGCCTCAGGCTGTCGTATTGATGTGCACAGATTATCCTCGGTGATAATCGAGCCCCTCATGCTGATAATCAGTCCGCTGCTACACCTCGGTTACTGAATCCACGCTGGAATGCCTGTTCCTGCTCTGGAAAGCCTGTTTTCGGCCCTGCGATAGCTCTGCGTGCGTGAACAATGTCGCATAGCCCAGAATCGTCGGCTCGTTGTCAGGCCACTGTTGGTAACCTAGCAAACTTCATTCTTTCCTCCTCCTGGCCTTTCCCTTCCTTTATGAGCAAGATCCGCTTCCATTCCACGAATATACAGGACTTCATTCCAGAATACTGCAACACTCGATGACTTTGACCGCATCAAAACACTGGGTACAGGTTCATTCGGAAGGGTGATGCTGGTGAAGCATAAACAGACAGGGAACTACTTTGCCATGAAGATTTTGGATAAACAAAAGGTGCGTTTTCTGGCATTTCTCGTTCCGGAATTTCCTGGAAATTGCGTATTTTTCAGGTTGTGAAACTAAAACAAGTGGAACACACGTTGAACGAAAAACGAATCCTGCAGGCAATCGATTTCCCTTTTCTCGTGAACATGCAGTACTCTTTCAAAGTGAGTGCTTCAGAACTTCAGGATTCTCCATTACAGGATTTTATTGTCTGTTCTGTGCCTAAGACCGAATGATTCGATTAAAAGTTAGAAATCCTATTTGAAAATCCGGGTATTTAAAAAACGAACCCTACAGCCCTCCTTACCTTTTCTCAGAGGCCTAGATGCATCATTGACATTACCCCGGGTGAACGCGTTGACACCCGCACTAACAGTGAGTAAATTCCTTTAAGTCTCCGTCTAACGGCAGGAACGAAACGGAGCATAGGTACCTTCTTTTTTTGTTTATTGTGTGGTATCGACGCGTTCACCCAGGGTAATTTCAATTATGCATGAGGCCCCAAGACCATCGTTCTTTCCTTTTTGAGCATCGAAATTTTCAGCTTATTCGAAATCGAATGTTTGGTTCAGAATGTATTTAGTAGTTTATGCTGTCCTACGTTCAGTGTCTTCTTAGCTATTTCCATGTTTTCGAAGATATTTGTTGCTTTTTTTTACCTTCCTACGCTCCACTTGTGGGAAAGCGCGCAGTGACGTCTAATAGGCCTTTTTCAAGGACGTAGGTGTTAATTCCTTACCTACTTACCATGGATTCTGTTGTTGTATGCGGCGGATTCCTGGTGTTCATACACGCCCGGCGCAGAATCTGTTTTTGCCTTGTCGTCTGTTGGGTTCTGATTTGTGCATTCTTCATTCATTTTGTCTTCTTCATAGTGGCAGATTCCTTAGAACATTCGCATCAAATCACAGAGCAACCTTGTTCTTAGAGAAAAAAGTATGATGTTGTGCATTGGAATTTAGCCATTTTTATGGCGGTATTAGGTTGTGAGAAATCGCCTCTGCGCTTCTTCGGGTTGGTTTCACATGGCCGTTGACCCTAATTCGGGAACCTTACGCGGGATTAAATGTTAGGCTGCAGAGATAAGTCCTTCTTGAACGCATAACCAAGCGAGACCAGGATAGCAAACCAGTTTTCACATCCTGCCACGCCTAATATTACCTAATTTACAAAATAATCAGTCACGCTAACTTTCATTGTACCGCGTGATTAACGTTCGCTGAATCCCGGACTGGATAATCAGAAGTCGGATCAACGAAAGGAAGTGCAGAATATGGAAAATTTGGAAGAATGTCAATTGTATGTACAATTTTGTGTACCTCATTCATTGTAAACTTTTAAAATACTGGGCCTCAGACACCTGAGTAACTCCATACTTTAGTACTCCTAAGCAGAACTCTGTTTATCCTAAGGGCCTGGATGCATCACTAAGATTATCCAGGGCAAACTTGTTCACGCCCGTCTTAGCGATGGATCAATTTGAAGGTGATAAAACGTTTACCCAGGGTAACTTCAACGATGCATGCTGCCTCAGTAGGCAGGTAAGTCCTCCAGTGGTGGGATTCATGAACGTTCCTGGGAAGGTTCTCACCTACATACCCGCGATTCTGGAATGGACGAGTTTTCCGGGGAACAATGAGTATGCTGTTGTTCGAGAGATTCGTCTCAGACAACCATGATTAATGGTGGAAAAAGCAAATTTTATCAATTTTTGCTCGAAAAACTCATCCAATTCGGATAAGCGGGTAGCTGAGGATCTTCCCGGGAGCGTTCATGAATCACACTACAGGTCTGTGTGGCCCTCACCACTTTTTCCTACCGACAGAACACGAGATTAATGTGCTTTTCTGTACAACTGTGTACTATTGCCGGGATACATGGATTCGCTGCATCTCTCTCCTTTTACGCCCCGATTTTGTGTGAGAATTCCCAGCGCTTCTTCCGCAAATGTGCGCCCGCACATTCCTGCAAGGCCGCGAGATTCGACGAGGAAGCGGGCGGCTTGCTCGCCGGCTTTCGCTCGCCGGCGCCCGCTTCTCCCCTGTTTCTTTTCGTGTTTGCTCTGCCGGTATTGACAATCGGGTCAGGAATAGCCGATCACGACCGCGCTCGCGCCCGTTCCCTCCGCACAGATAAGGACCAGCGACGCGGTCGAGGAAGCTGCTAAGTGTCGCGGATTTGGGAGCGGCTTCCTGGAAAATCCAGGGGCACTCATCTCCTTCTTGCGGGTGAGGTGAAGGAAGAAGTGAAAAGCTTGTTAACTGTGTCCCGTTCCTGGCACCGCACTGACCTTTGGCCTAGTTACTGACGAAAGAACGAACGGAGGAAGAGTTCAGTCCAACCACTTTGAGCATGGAGGCAAATTTCTGAGTTTCGCCACTTTTTCCCAAAACCAACGCGCGTTCAACGATGCAAAGAACGACCAGGTGGAAACGTAGTACCTTGACATTTAACTTGTACGATTGCTGCTGATGAGGTCATCGACTTGTTTTTGGCCTTACACAATTTCCGCTGCAAATTCTTCAAATATGGCGTGGGCGAAATTCCTTTAAATAATTCTCAGTGCAAAACGGTGGGGCTGCTCAACCCATTTGAGGCTTCTGTGCCCCTAGAATTAATTTATCGTTTTGTTTTTGTCTGTGATGGATACAATTGACCCTTTGTTAGTGGAATTCGTGAACTTTCTTCGGAAGAGCAAAGGACTTCCTCCTTCTTTAGGCGGACGAGTTTTCCATCTAAAAGCAAGCAAATTTTTTAGCGACCAACTAGGAGTTAGCAGTGATGGCAAGGAATGATATTGGCTGTGAAATCCATGAAATTTTCTTCGGGAAACTTATCCACTTCGGATCAACGAAGAGCTTATAGTTTACCCCAATGTCGTTGTAGGAGTGTTCATAGCCTTGTAGGTAGAAATCATTACCCAATAAGGGCTCCACATGGTTCTGGGAATAGAATCATGGAAGTGGACGATATCTCCAGAAAAATACCCACTGTGCACAGTTGAAGCCACACCATCCGCACACCTGTATGTCCCACTGTTATTTATGGTTACCAGCGTTACCACCTCTATAGAGCTGTGTGCCGCTATTGATAGCGGCGAATCACGGGACAAAAATCCCGTGCCGTCGCCGGAGAAGAGTCGCATAAAAATAGCCGAGGCGCCGGCACAAACAAGGCAACTCAAATAGCTCGAGGGAGGCGAGCGCGTAAGGAGCGTCGCTGTTCGGAGCTGCTCAGGCGGTGTTGACAGCGGTGAGAGGGGAAACAGGAACTCCTCGAAGCGGCTGGGACAGTTTTTGGTTGACCAGGAAGTGCTCTTGCTAAGCACTTAGGATTTACTGAGCACCTGGCCGCAGCTTTCTCGTCAACGGGGGGGGGGGGTTGCTGAAGATACGGGTTATGGGACCGGTAGGGGGCCGCCGCGCATGTGGCCATGTCGTGTCGTAAGCGCATTAGCCATGATCCTCACCGCGCGCTCGCATTACGAGTAATCTGAATAACCATCCCGTTCTTGTTTGTGAGAGTTTTTGAGGTGGCGGTGGTTTGCGAAGACGAACATAATCTCATCGGCGGACAGCTACCTTGGCAGACCAGTGGTGGGAGCCATTAATGTCCCAGGGAAAGTGCTGATCTACCAGGACATCCTAGCGTGGTCACATCTCTTCAGAAAAAAAATCGGAGTATTTTGTTCCAGAATTTAGCTTCAGCAAGGAGAGGAAATGATTGTGAGAAGTAGTGATGAGCTGGATTTTTTAATCGAAAAAATCCATCTTTTCTGGACTGGCCGAAAACCCATATTTTCCACAGGGATGTTTTTAAATCTCGCTGCTGTGGGGATGCGATTCGATATCTATTCACCGCTCATGATATAGACTAAGGCAGGGGGCAACATGCATTATTGATATTACCCAGGGTAAACGTGTCAATACCACTCCAATTTACAGATCTTTAGCAAGGACGTTAACGGTTTTACCTTAGGTAGTCTTATTGATGCACCTAGGCCTCGTATCCGTTATTGGGGTTCGAGAATCTCTCCAGAAAGCTGCCCGCTTTCCCAGCTATCTAAATTGGACGAGCTTCCTTCTTTCTTACCCAGGAAACTCGTCCGTCCCGGGTGACCATCAAATACAGAACCTTCCCAGGAGAATTCTCGAATCCCGCCACGGATTTATTTTCTTTATCGAAGCTTTGGAAGAAAGTCTAATATCGGCCAAAGGTTCTCTACGAGAACTTGAACCTTCCTAAACCATCACTGGGTCCCATCGCTGGTGAGCGGTGTTTCTGGTTTAGGGGTAGCATAGAGCTTGCTAGTGTCACCAGTGCTTGCTCGCACAGTTTACCCTAGAACTTGTATTTTTATAGTAGTGTACTGTTTACAGTATTATTGGTTTTTTGCTACTATCCCAGCCGGTTGCGAAGTCCTCCACTGCAACTCGGGAAATCCCTGCAGTTCGTGTTCTTCTCCTTGCTGATAGCAGAAAACCAGCTGGGCAACCAGCGTCCGGACTCAGCCCAGCAGTTTATTTGCGCATTCGATGCGCTTATTCCGTTTCCAGGGGAATTACACAGGAGTTATATTCTGCACGGTTCATTCAATCAGCCACGTCCACTCCGGCTTGGGACTCGGAATGGTGTCACGTTGGCCGGACGCTTTTTCCATTATTTATTTTCAATAAAGTGTGGGGGTGTATTGGTGCTCCCATTCAGGCAAACATTTGATCAGTTCGATGAGCGTACGTGCGGGGGTGTTTTCAGCCGGGACAAACCGCGGCCGCCGGATGTTATTGGCGCTTTTCAATTGGGAATGACGCATCTGCTATGGACATAGAGAGCCGCTTTTCAAATACTGTCCGCTATATGTCTGTACAAGCATGTGGATGGGTCTGTGGCGGGATTCATGGAAGCTCATGGGAAGGGTAGGCAGCTAGCGGTTACCTGAAGATGAATAACGTTTCAGAATTCGAGTGAATATTCGATTTCCACTGAGACTAGAAATTCAAATCATATTCAAAATCGAATATTCGAGAATCCTCCTGGCCTGGTATTCATGAAATGGTAACCATACGAACCTGTGATTTATTGAAAAATCTTGTATGATATGATCGATATATCTGGCATTGCTGAATTTAACAACAACAATTCTATCAGGTTGTCCCATAAATAGTGGCCGCTTCGAAGCTGAGCTTCGCAAGATACGTAACTGTAAAAACCACGGAAACGAGGGAATGACAAGGTGGTTCTGAAGTGTAAATGGCGCACGCCTTGCGCTTTCTGATCGTTCAGGAATTGTCTACCTAGTTCCTAAATTGGTGGAGTTATGAAGTTTCAAATATTCTTGATTGCGGCCATTATTTTTGGGACAACCCAATATATAGCAATATGTGAGCGTATCTTTTTTTGTTAATTTTTAATTTTGTTAAGCGGATTGGTTATCGTATAGGTAGGGGACGCAGGGTGCAAAAGTTAGTTCGTAAGCCCCGCTTCGCTTGGTTATGCGTTCATGAATCCTCGCCCTAAACTACCTATCATTCCTTCAGTGCTGTGGGCTTTTCCCCCTCGAATATTCGTATTATCAACTTCATAACTTCGAATCGAAGAGCCTTTAAATTCTTCCCCAGATAATTCATTTGCTACGCGCGGTTCAATTACCCACGTTTCTAAGAATTTCAATGTTTCTAATGGTAACGTCGTGGATATTAAGTAAATGGTCTAGAATGGCAGATTTAAATTCTAGACCGGCAAAAAAAATTCAAACCCAAGGTTCGGCCACGTGTGGCAAACGTCTTGGAATCCCAGGAATAATGGAATCCTTACGATTTTTTGTTCTGACTCGAAGAAACGAAGCAGTTTCCCTGTTTCTGCAGGATCTCTTCTTCTTCTTCTCCTTAGCGTTTGTCCCGCACTATCGCAGCGTCCGCTGTATGGGCTCTACTCCGCCAAAAAGCGCGTTCTTGGGCGTCTTCTTCCGTTACATGAAGATATTCTAGATCTCTCCTAATTACGTCCTTCCATCGCTTTTTCGTGGCTTATTTTCGGAAAAATTGAAGAAAAATCCTTCTGCACTCTATTCCTGTGCCGAAGCAGCAGTTGGCCAAGCCCCAATGATTCATATTTTCAGGATAACTCAAACCTCTATATGGTGCTCGAATTCATTTCCGGTGGCGAAATGTTCTCTCACTTACGTAGGATCGGACGGTGAGTTCAGGGACATCCTGACGACGGGATCCAGGGTTCCAGTTTGCACAGTAATCTAATCTGCCATCTGCGTTGCAGTTTCTCCGAGCCGCACTCTCGCTTCTACGCCGCTCAGATCGTGCTGGCATTCGAGTATCTACACTCACTCGACCTGATCTACCGAGACTTGAAACCTGAGAATTTGTTGATTGACAGTACGGGATACCTAAAGGTGAGCCGTCCGCCGATCCAAAAATCGTGGATTGTCGTATCGATAAAATAGTCACGTAGACACTTGGAAATCACTTCTTCCTCCCCAAAAGCTGAGAAGCCGTCACACCCGAAGTGAAAGCTCTATGAGCTTCGAGGTGTTTTATTGCTTTTCACGAAGGCAAGGCCATATAAAAAGTGGACACATGGAATTTTTGTCTTGAAGCTAAAAATCTCTCCATGTCTCTAGCCTGAATGTTTCATTAGGGCAATTTGTACTAGTCAGACGCACGCATCCATTTGTCGGAGATTTTACCTGGAGACGCGGCATGTATGTACATCCTCAATAAAAAGAACCCGAGGTCATGAACGCGTGCGTCTGAGCTGCGTCAGCGATACGACTAGTCCCATCCTTCACCATATAGACGCACGCTCGTCAAACGCACGCTCCTAGTATAAATTGCCTCACTCATGTGATCATTTCACATTTGTGTTTAATATCATTTTTTGCGGTACCTTGGAGTGCATGTAAATAAGTAAGCACATAATTAGGTTAATTAATAGGGAATAATTAATAGCGAGTATGGGTTTTTTATGAGTTTCTAAAACAATCTACAGCTCCAGCTCTTTTTTTTTCTTTTTTTTTGTCTCCGTTTGTATCGTATACTGGAAGAGATACATATTCGTAGGGGTTTTCGCATTTGTAGTATGGAAGTATACCTGGGAACCTAGGAAGGGGTAGTGTATCAGATATTTTCGAAATCGAATATTCGACATCAAATAAATCGAAAATTAGGACGTTCGAAAAAGAGAGGGCAATACAGTCAAGTAGGAAGGACAAGGGTAGGTGTGCATGGGGCTTCCTCTTCGCTGCCTTTTCACATCAGCTCCAAAATTAATAAGTGAGTTGATAGAAATGATAGGTTCAAGGGAAACAAAGTAATCCTTCAGGTTTAGTACCTTTCTAACAGTAAAGTTAATAGAGCAGTCCTTCATTTTCTAGTTTTTAGACAAGTTTTCTCATTGGTGAAGTAATTCCGTCAGAAACGGTATTTTCCAAGAAATCCAGGGTGCAACATTCAATAGGTTTCTGTCTGTTTATCTTGGTATCATATGAATCATCCGCAGTATGCATCGACACGTCTACCTATCACCGCTTTCAGATCACGGATTTCGGATTCGCGAAACGGGTCAAGGGTCGTACCTGGACGCTGTGTGGTACTCCAGAGTATTTAGCGCCGGAGATCATCCTTTCCAAGGTGAGTTGCTGGTTTGAACTTACGAACTAGCCCTGATGGGGTGCAAAACCAAGGAGTTGTCCTCGACCTGGTCAGCTAAGTTTGTCTACTTAGGGTTACAACAAAGCCGTCGACTGGTGGGCCCTCGGAGTTTTGATCTATGAAATGGCGGCCGGTTATCCGCCATTCTTCGCCGACCAGCCCATTCAGATCTACGAGAAGATCGTTAGTGGGAAGGTGAGACAGTCAAATTATATATTTATTACATAATATCGCTCATGTGTGGTACAACAAAACACGAAAATGGAGCAGATAAAACGTGGACATACCACTGTAACATTCATAGTAAATGAAAAAAAACCTCACATTGGAATATGAGGAAGAGGAAGCCAAATTCCTCATATACCTGAGAATTATCACGATAAACGAGAACTCCTCCAAATAAAGTATCCTAATCGTTGAGCAGGCACTTGAGCTGCATGGTTTTGCTGTTTTTATTTTTCGGTATTAAAAAAGTCTTGGTACTATTTCATCAGCTGTGGAGGTATAATTTTTTTGGTTTTTTTTTTCTTTTGTTTCGATCCCGTGTCGTGCGTTACCCTTATACATAATCTAAACACAGGAATGTTCTTTTTCCAGTCATCAATAAAATAAAAATCCTAGTAACCTCGAAAAGTAGCTATCTTCGCCGAAAAAAACGAAAAAGCGTTCTATTTTTTCATTTGCTTAGCAATGAGCACGATTTCTATGTGAATTTTGTTTTAAACTTACTCAAGAACACCGTGTAGCTAAAATGACATCGTTTATCGCTTCTGCTACTTCTTTGCTATCCTGCCACTCCTCTCTCTTCTGTCATGCACGCCGATGACAGCTGCTCCAATAGATTATTTATCGCCTGCTCGCTAGAATTTGATGCCAGGTTATTCCCGATATACGAGAAAGTTTCTTTGCATTGGGTCCTTACAACGATTACTTTTCTAAGACCGGAAAAATCGAAAGTCGGAAGTTAGGGCAAATTCAATTATTTGGGTCAATTGAAGGAATAAAAACTGCATGAGTCACTTGTCATGGTTCTGCTACTGTCACTCTTCCAAAAAGTAGTTTTAGAGTTAGTAATTTGTAAAATGCTAGAGTCCGGGAACATCTCAACTCACGGAACTAGAATTCCACTTGTTCCTGCTCAGGATTGTCATTGCAGTTTTTTTTTTTCATTTTGTACTGCCACGATGATCTCAAGTTTGATGAGCCGAATTGACCAAATGACAGTAATGAAGGGAATTCGCATAATATCTTTGGAGTTGTAAGCTCCAAACAGTGATGAAAATTCTTCTATTCTTTTGACTTCAAAACTCCAAAACCAACTAGTCACCTTCCCCCTACTTGATTTATCTTTTTATTACTTCGTTTCATTACTATATAGCTATTAGAAGTTAAAACAATTTCACAAAATGCAAACATGCCTTATGGTCGCTCGATTATAAAAAATTTGTTTGAAACTGCAGAAGGATAATTATTGCGATTAATTTGAAGCATTTTCTTAATTACATCTTATAGTTTAGGAAGAGAAATTTTTGAACAGGGGCTTATGCCTATTAGTGTTTCCAGATATGAAAATTGTAGGATGGAGATTAAATAAAATGGCAAAAAATTTGATTGACAACTATCATATTTCAGGTGAAATTCCCATCACATTTCTCGAACGAACTGAAGGATCTGCTGAAGAATTTGCTTCAAGTCGATCTCACAAAGCGCTTCGGAAACCTCAAAAACGGCGTCGCTGACATCAAGAACCACAAGTGGTTCGGCAGCACCGACTGGATCGCCATTTACCAACGAAAGGTAACGAACGGCATCCGCGCGGATTGTCCGCAGCAGTCGCTCTTCTCGTACTAACTGCACGACTATTGTTCTGTGCTGCTCCCGTCGGGCTGCTGTTTACCGGCGCCTTTCTTGCATGATATTCAGTTTCGCTTTGTTTGTGTTAGTTCGGCAAGAAACTTTGGTTACATTTACGGCAGTCGTTGTTTATGCAGTAGAGGTGCGGATGCGATAATCCTGAACATTGATGCTGACGCTGACTTTTTTTCCAGATCATAGTACTCGTGAACTGTGATGTTGGGGCGAGGTCCTTTACCGTTCTGTTCACAACATCAATTCATCTCTTTTGTTAGAGGAAAGTCATTGTCAGGAACACTATTGATCGCAAATTTTTGGTCACTTTTGTACCTGCATTCCGAGCGGTGAAACAAAATGCGATTAATGTGATTTCTGTCGGAGTTTTTCTTTCCACAATCGGTAGAAGAATTGCCGGCGTCCTTTCGACGCAACTCGACCTTTTCGCAAAAGGAATTTCAGGCATTTTGCAGAAAAAGAATATGATGAAATGTATACCAATTTGTGCCTCTCAGAGCCAAGCATCCTTTTTCGCCAAAAATCATTTGAGAATTTGGCTTTGGGGTTTCTAGGTCGTTTTCTGCCTGCACTTTGTATGAGAAAACCAGGGGAAAAAGCTCGGTTCGCTAAGTTATACGAGTAGTCTCTGATATCCGCAAATTTTTGTGATGAACATTATAGTCTACCAAGACAAGGTCGAGCGTGTGACGATAGATTATGAGGTCGCATGCGTAATTGAGATTACCCAAAGTAAACGGGTTACCACCACACAAATTTACCCATCGTTTACACGGCATCAACGCGTTAGCCGTGGGTAATCTCAGCGATGCATCCAAGTCATGAAGGGGAAATGAGGAGGGGGAACATTTGCATCAAGTAGGAGGTAGCAAAGCCGAGTAGGAAGAATTTTAAAAAATTATAGGAAATTTTAGTTTGAATTAGCTGAGTATTGTTACTAAGTACTGATTCTTCCCTTGTTTCCTGATCTAATAAGAGAAAAAATAGAGACGAAATTCAATTGAAGGAATCAGTTCGTCTCAAAACTGAGTTTGAAGTAACCAGCTGCACAAAATTAATTCTAGTGAAAAATTAGGAGTAGCACTATTCCGGGGAAAGTTGGGGGGGAGGGAATTTGCAGATTTAGGGGTCTGCATTTAGTAGGCTGAGAGGTGGGTGGTTGTACATACATTTCTCATATGTGGCATAACTTTGGATTACAATTTTGTTTGAAAAAAAGGGATACAAATCAGAAGTTACTTCTGAAACACGCCTAATTTTTACGTCCAAGCATGATTTGGGGAGATTTTCGCAGGATTGTGTGAATGGGTGTTTGAAAATTGCCTCAAGAATGATAATGGGTGACAGATCTCGCATACGGGGAAGGGGGGAGGGGGAGTCTGCCGTCTCCACGCTTGACACTTGTTGATGATAACTTTATTGTTTCGCGAGAAAATTTTGCCAAATTCAGAAACTAAAGAGGGAGAAACATAGCCAGAACGCATGTCTGCTCCGTAAGCTGTAGCAAAAGTCTCGTGCCGAGCTAATACGTTGTGTGATTCGCTTGTGTGTAGATCACGCCGGCGTCTTTCTCGAGGGGTCTGCCAAATCCCCTGTTCGAAGCCCTGTACCCGCGTGTCGAGGGGCCGGCCGACACGCGCCACTTCGTCGAGGAGGTGAAGGAAGAGGAGAACTGGACGATCTCCGACGAGAACCACCACGCCGAGACGTTCGCCGAGTTCTGAGGTTACTCTCCTCCTACCATTTCAAACTAGCTCCAGCCTCAGACGCGCAGTTGCTGTGTGCATGCCTATCTCCACGTAATACTTAGTTATTTTCGGGTAGTTTGTCGCTTTCTATCGTGTCGTTCTATCAGCATGACTATCATTTCCGTTCTTTTGGTTCGGTGACGTTTCTCGCTAGACACGCGACAGCCCAAAACAACGCTCTTCGCACACATTAACTTCTCTCTGGCATCATTGTCTACTTCGGCAGAAACTATCCAGAGGTTCCTGAATCAGTACCGAATCGCTGTGAAAAATCAACACTTTTCAGTATTTATTGCTCAGACAGCATTTCATGGCTGCAAATTTCAACAAACAGCATCGTAAGAGATGCAAGTATTTAATTTAAATGTTCTGAATCCTTTTATATGTAGTGCCACAGACCACAGAAATTGGAGAGGCAAATATCCATATCTGGCTTCTTGAACAATTGTCTTGCAAAAGACATGGGTAGTGCTCTTGAAACCCATTCAGGGTGCCATGCCAGCGGCTGGGAACAGGCCAAACCAAAAACTGCTCGCACTATGGAGCGTAATCTCCGAAGATTTCTGAGGTTCTTATTACAGGGACACCTTGTTTCACGCTGTGTAGTCCTGGGCCCGTATTCATGAACATCCCGGGAAGGTTGTGACCGACCCGCCCATTTAGAATGGATGAGTTATCTCGGATGAAACGAGTTTTACCTTGTCCAAACGACTCGACGCAGTAAGCAACTACAAATAGTAGCACATAGAGCAAGAGATATGACATTTTGCTCAACAATCTCGTCCATTGCAAACCTTCCCGTGAACGTTCACGAATCCCAGCACTGGAAATAATCAATTGTCAACGTTCGTACTATATCGAAAAGCCAATAACGTCATCACATTGTCATATAGATCATAATGTCATATTCTCTCGTAAATAAGAGTAACATTGACGACCGAAGCTCTTTTTGTTCTCCACCCGCACTTCTTTTTTTCGTGCACCACATGACCCCTAAGCAAATCCAATTTCTCAGGAGACAGTAACTACGTATTGCCATTCCTATAATGGATTTTCGATAAATGTCAAGAGAGAAATTGCTGTAATCCCATCTGAAAAGTGCGTCATGGTGTGGGAGGAAAATGCTAAAAAAAGGGAAATAACTTCTTTTTCCGTTGTACGCTTGTCTTTGCAAGTGCACAAAACTTATAGGGACAGAGGAATATGAAGCAGATCTAGAAGGGGGCTCCACATCTCCGTGTCGAAAAATGAAGGAACAACCAAATAATTGAAATATGTGAAAAAAATGAATGTATGTAAACGTAAACACATACATAAGTAGGCAATCACACATTTTCCGCCGCTCCACCTTTAACAATCAAATATAGCGGGTTAAATGCAAGAATTGTATTGTTGACCCATTAATTTTAGCAAACTGTTGATTTAACAAATTGTTGATTTTCGTTCTATGGATGCACCCAATACGAAACCTAAACTTTGCTAAACATTTACGCCAACTAGGCAAACTAAACTGTACTCGATTTTTTCATTGAGGCTCCCCCGGAAAGGATCTTCATTGTACCATACTAACGAACTCAGCCGTTGTAGGGTAATCGTTGCCTTTAAAATGAACGTGGATTCATCTTTTTCCTGCGATAGCCGCCACATTAGCTAACATTTTCAATGTCACGTGTTTCCACAAATGGAATGGATTTGTTTACCTACGTGGTGTATCATCCACAAACCACCCACAAATGTTTTCTGGTCCCTATAGTACACACCGACTGTAGGTATTTTCCTGAGGCTGCATGCCGGCCTGTCCAAATTTGGCCTCCGAGACGTTTCCTCTTACATAATGTTCACAAAAATTAATCTGAACTAATTATCCCACTAAATCCACTTGAAGCTTCTCAAATTTATTCCGTTCTTCGGTTTGTAAGAGGCGGATGTTGCACGTTTCTCCCCAAAATTGATCTCGAAGGCCAAACATGGTCGTGATGGACAAACCGAAATTAGCCTCAGCCCCCTTACTCCACCGTTCGAAAGTAACCACTTTCTAAATTTCTGCAAGACATTTTTGCCTTTGAGTTCTTGAGAGGAATACTTACTGTGTACTGTTTCTGCCGAAGTAGTCTAGAGTGTTTGAAGGATATTAGAGGGAAAGATTAAAGAAATGTACGTGACTAATGGTGGTGTCTTCAGGTGGAAGCGCCGTTCCTGCCGAAATGCCGTGGTCCAGGCGACGCGTCGAACTTCGACGACTACGAGGAGGAGCCGTTGCGCATATCGGGCACCGAGAAGTGCTCGAAAGAGTTCGCCGAGTTCTGAGAGATTCTCCGTCGTGCGCCATACTCCCTTTCCTCGATTCTTGCCGTCTCGCCAGCATCTCCGCGTGTCTAATCTGCTAGCATCTCCGCTACCGTAGTCCGTCCGTCTCCCGGTTCCCCCGATCGTTCGATGTGTACCGTTTCTCCCGGTGAGTGCACCCACGCATGTCTTGCCTCACAACTACTTAGAACGCGCTACGTCCCCCACTTCCTTCCGTCTTCGCCACCCTTTCTAGTCGATTCCGTTCACTTTGCCCACCTTTTCGTACTGCGTGTAAATCCGTAGCCGTGCCCACCCTGTCGTCTCCGTCCACCCCAGCGCGCTTCCCTTTCAGTTCGTCCTCGCTGTTCACTAGTTTGTAGCGACCTCGGCATGATTCAGTCCGTTTGCTAGTCCTTTCGAGTTCAGCAGCAGTACCGTTACCTTTCCGCTGACTCGCCAGTATTCTAAAATTGTACGGATCAAATGTGACATCGTTTCTCCTGCTGACAAGTTTGTAGGCTCTCTATTGTGTGGCCTGCTTGGCCGCCGTCCACCCGATTCTCAGCGTTTTGGACCGGCCAAGCGGTCCATCAACTTGACAGTGAGGCCAGACAATGATTATCATTGTGTGGCTTCTATTTGTAAATTTCTATTGTCGTCTTTAATATATTATGTGAATTGGTACTCTTATGATAAGTGATTATAGCTTTAAATTTTGTCAATAAAAGAGTATATGACATATGCTTTCTTCGACATTCTCTCTAATCGAGATTAATTCTTCAGTTGTTTCGCTACAGGATATTACAAACATTTTTATTTGCCAGAGCCTATGATATGCAACATTGCCTCCGTTAAGTATCCTTTGCAAATGAACATACGTATGCGTGTGACGCACGACTGTCGCACGCATCTAGATTAAATGCCCTATAATTTCTGAGGATCTTCCACTCAATGGAGTGATATGGAATTGCGAGAGAGTCCGGTCCACTGGTTCTGTGTCTTCGGGCAGTTAACATTGGCACTATCAACATCACATCAGCGTTAGTTAGATATTCACTGTCAATAGTTATGAACATGATATTCAGCTCATGGAAGCGGGTGAAGAAATGCGAAATTTATATCTCCGCAGTTTGAGAAATGTGTACAAGATAGCACTTATGAAAGGATTTATTAAGTCGTTCTGATCGAGTTTAACAAGCATTTAGCAGACACAGGCGATGCAGCACTTAATGTAACGTTGATCTGGAATCAGTATTGTTATTTGTACCGCAAACGCGCCTAAGCTTTGTCTGACTCACTGTTCAAGTTCATTTCATAATTATGTTTTGCTTGTAAGAGATGATCACTCCAGTCCCTTGACTTTAATGTCATCGGCAAACAAAGACGGCTGGGAAATTCCTGTTGGTTGAGAACGCTGAAAGCGTTATGTTTAGGGTTTTAATTACTTCTACAGCCACGAAGTCTGTGATTTGTATTTTAGCAAGTTACTGCTGCAGAGCCTTCCAGTGCCCATATCTGATATACAGGGCGGTTTGAAATGCTTCCGAAATGAATCTCTAGAAGTTGTTCTTCTTCAAAAATGGACTCGATCAGCATTGGCTTCCTCGTACTTCTATCTTTGAAGCTTACGATCTCCCCGTCTAGGAAGAGATTTTGGTCAAGCGATAAGTTTCTAGGGTTATATGCGGTTATTTTGGTTATTTCAAAAAAATTCATTCCGGGCAAGAATTGAGAAATTCTGACAGACTGGACCACTTGTATTGGGCTTTGAGTGGCATGGGTTAAGCAATGAAATAACGACTGCATACGATTCATTTTGTATTCATAGTCATTCCGGAAACTTTTCAAACCACCTTCGTACTTCAGAATAAATGCGCTGTAACCGATGCTGGCGTGGTATCGATATTCTTCTATCCATAAGGAACTTGTTCACGGATGCGCGTCCCTAATCGTTTTACTGCAGGATATTTTTATCCACTTGACTGGTTGAGCATTTTCCAATCTAACTTTCTCGCGCGACCTCCTTAGGGACGTACGCAATATGTTTCAAAGGCACTTCCTTCGGAGATTTCAAAATTGTACTGTTCATCCTGTATTTGAGTTAAACAATGTGTATTTTATTGAATCTCATCTTTTTCATGTAGTTGATGCAAGAAACGAAACTCACAATGGAATAATCGGAGTCTGCCTCTGACGCTCTTCTCTTCTCTCTTCTCCTGCTTTCCTGCTTACGCTGCCGCTCTTCGGTGTTCGGACGACGGCGGCACATGGAACAACAACCAAAGCAACAGTAGCAACAGAAACAGCACGTCATCAGACCCACACACATGAGCAGCAGCTGCAAAAATCATAAGGTAGAACGACAACTCCTTTCGATGAACAACAATCCGGCTCATACACGTACAGCCCACTTTGACGACCTAGCAAAGTCTGCCATGCACTGTCGCTGGTCCTCGTCACAGCGTTCAGCGACGTCCAGACCCATCGCTCCGAAACGATCGTATATCGCACGTTTGTTTGGATCCGACAAGACAACGTAGGCACGTTGAAGTTGGATGAACTGGAAAAAAACTTCAGAGAAAGTTAACTGATGAGGGCGACGGCTCTGTGAAGTCGCTTTACTTTTTGTTGGCTCTGTTCACTGCCACCATTCTTGTCCGGGTGCCACAATCGTGCACGGGCGTGGTAGGCTGCTCGAATGGCTTCCTGTGAAGCGTACGCGTCTACGCCAAGAATACGATAGTAGTCAACACATAAACCATCTGCTGTATGAGGCCTGAAACACAGAAGGTCGAGTAGCTCTGGAACAGTAATAAAATTTAAAGTGCATTCATAATATGCAGAAACTATGCTTGCACATTTGTTAGAATGAATTCTATCGTTCGAATTAATCGTCCGAATAAATCATTCGAGTGATCGAACCCCTTCAAATAAATGTATAGTAGAAATGTTAACAGCAATCACGATTATATTGTGTAGTCAGTCGGTCGATGACTTCGCACCGTTCTTCGCAATTTACACTAGATGCAAGTTCAAATGATGAAGCAGAGGCTCAGTCGCAATCCTGACGCAGCTCAGACACAAGATATGCGCATCGCGGCTATTCGAGGCTCTTGCGCGGTATTTCCATTCAGGACTTGCAGGTCGCAAAGATCAGCCTTCCTGGGCAGCTCTGACGTTGAATGGCGATACATTTAGCAAGAGAATGTGCTTGGCGACACATTTTACGCGATAGAGTTTTGCTTGGCAAAAATTTAAGGGAGAATGACCAAAGATTCTGTTTGGCAATAAAAAAAAGGCAAGGGAATCTGTTGGTGATACATTTTACAGGTATTTGGCGATACAAAAGGCAAGGTTTTCGTGGCGATACATTCGGCAGGAGAAAGTGTATGGCAATACAGTTTGCAAGAGAATGTGTTTAGCGATACATTTTACGGATTAAAATTTTCATTTCATTCCTAATCGGAGGTTCAGTCATCAGCGATGTGGACTCGGATGGTGCCGTTGGTAAGGCAGCGGACGCCTAATATCGGAACCACTGTGCGATTCTCGGTGTTATCAAAGTTTTTGCGCGTTCAAGCTTTCTTGGCGATACAAAAGGCAAGATTTGTGTGACGATAGGCTGCGGGTATACTCCTCGAGGAGTATAGCACCTAGCATCACCGTTGCCGTGGCGACNCAGAACCCGGTACGAAGCCCCCTTTGCTTTTCGACCCTTTTACGAAGCACAGCTTGTCCTCGGGAAGACCCGTGCTGGGGCCTGATATGGACGTACGCGCGTCGAACCTAGGCATCTAGTCAAACTGTCCTATAATTGACTGAGACGCTGTCGTTTTCAATCCATATCAAGCAAAGCAACAACCGCAGCGCTAACCTTGAACCTCTACCACAAATCACAACTTGTGAATCGACTAATATGACATGTCTAAAAAACCGCTAGAGAGAGAATTCGATCGAGGATGCGACACCGCGAACGCAAGTGAATGAGGTCATGAAGGTATCAGAGATTGTAGACTTGAATAAATATCTGTATACTCCAATTAATCGATATGTCGGCCTCTATATTGATTTTTCAATAATGAATGCAGAATAAACCTTTAGCGGGGGCATTTTTAAATACAACATTCGCTATTTTCGTTATGTAAGCTAAAAAGGTTTCTGTCAGAATGCGTATACGACGACACGCTTGGAATTTTTGCGCCCTTTGAGGCGAGGTCAACCAATCATGGCAGCTATGTGCACGAAAAATAAACCACGCCCTTGCTCCACTGTCTGCGCTCTAACCTCTTGCGTTGACTGCTGTTCAGCGGAGAGACAAACTCCTTGCAGTTATCCATACCTGAATTTTGTGCTAATGATGATGGAATTAGGAAGTGCAGTAGGTGTGAGTATAGCTCAATCTATCGGAGACGGGAGCTAGACGGAAATTAAAGGGGAAAGAACGAGTGGAGGATGCGGACCGAGCTGAAATTTGGGGGTACTTGTCAATCAATGTATGTAAGAATTGCAATTTTTGTGCACAAATAAGCAGCTCCTGTCAATTTCGTGGCAGACTCTGTCAATATATTTCAGCCCAACGATGACAACAGTGAATTTAAAAAAAAAAAACAGAGCAACAAATTCAAGTCACTCATGGGTATTCTACTGCAAACACTTTTGTTTGTTACTGTAGCAACTGAAGTGTTGACTCGACATGACACCATTACATCAACTACAGGTTTGCGCCATTAAGTGGGCTGTACTGTGCTGAAGCATTATAAAAACATGCAGACACTGTATTCTTGTCCTGAGGCTGCACCTTTCCTCTGGTTCAGATAGAATCAAGGACATAGTGATACAGCTGGGTTCGAAGAGAAGTGCATATTTCATCACTGTGAAGTGGCAAACCCTGATTCACCATTGTAATGATGGATGACGGATGGATGCGGAGTTGACGGTGTATGTACAACAAATTCGGATTGTTGTGATTCGTGACGGCGGGTTCATTGACTGAGACACAGTCGTTTTCAATCGATATCACACATTTGAAAGTGCACAATCGCACCGCACACTTCGAATACGTGATTGCACCACAAATCACAGTTTTCGAAATGAACTGCGACTTCATTCACATCTTGCGTTTGAGTCAATTGGTTTTCCTTTTTTTTTTGAAAAAACAGCCCTTTCATGAGAAGTAAAAGCTATTGTTCAAAGTTGATTGCTGATAGAAAGCCGCCACAAATCAGCGTTATTCATAAACAACGCCATGCTGCAGAAGCAATTTCACCTCGACACCACAGATATACTCCACGTGAACTATGGCACCCGACATCAACGTCGCGCAGGCGGTCCCTATTTCGATATGTATCGATTAGCGACGGTTTTCCCGCCCAAAATCGATACGTACCGCGGCCGATGGAGGTGATGCGGCCGACGAAGGCGACCTACGGTTAGACAGGGTGCTATACTTCGCGTGGAGTACACCGACGACTCGAGAAAGTGCTTCCAAGCATGCCTTACTTTATATAGAATATATAAGGTAGAAAATACCAAAGTTGAAAGTCGCTAGAAAGAGGAGGAAGGAAGCATGGAGCATCTATGCTCAAGTATTATGAAAACAGGAAGAACAGCGCTAATTTCTTCTAGTAATCCCACTGATATAGTGCGTTCCGTACGCGACGATAGCTGAGTATTTGTGCACAAAATGGCAACATGGCCGTCCCCCTACGCTAAACGCAAGCAAGCCAGAATCGTCAACACGGTGCATCGTACTGTGTGATGCCGCGGAAGCATGGTTTTTCTTAAAAGCTGGTTTTATCATCATGGGATGCGTCTATGTATATTATGAACGTTTACTTAGAACAAAACTAGCGGGCATATCACAACAATATAGTTAACACATTCGAAGACAGGCCTCGAATATTCGAATACCGAATATTCGAGTCTCTCGCAAACATTCGAACGAATGAATAATATTCGAACTGGGAATTTTGAAAGTATTCGAATTCGAATATTCGAATATCAGGCTCTTCGAATATTCGACTATTCGAATATTCGAATACTCGAATATTCGAATAATCGAGTAACCGAACAATCGAATTAATCTTGTCCTCAAAGCGTTAGGCCTGCATGATGTTCTGTTTGATTTCCAAAGATTTTGGTTCCCTTCTCATTTGCATTTTCTTTCGTATTGAGAAATTGGTAAAGGCGTTGGCACTCCAGTGCTCCGAAGGCGGGTGAGCTTGTCCCTAATAGGAACCATGAAGACCGAAAAAGACGTAGCCAATCTCACTTTTCTCTGTTTTGAATGATTTTACTGCAACATTAAAAACAACACGCTGAGAAATGAGCAGTGCATATGGCCTACCGACCCCACTGCTCAACAATGGTATAACTCAATTTTCTCCACTGGCGGGACGTAGACAAACATATTTCCTTTGATTTGGTCGCTATTTCTAGAATTTTTGCCGTGCTATTCACTCCAAGCACCTTCTCCTAATGGATTCCTCAAAGAGGTCCAAAACGCTATGGTTTCTCCGAAAATTCGCCGATGTTGTGGACAAGGCAGGTCCTCAGCGCAATCCTCATCTTAATCAGCAACTCAATCTTAGAGATTTCAAGACAGTAGTGACTACTCACTGACATCTCACGCCAATTCTGCCAGCAATACTACGTATTAGGTTGATGCAATCAAAATAATGTTGTTTTTCTCAAACGCATTTAATTTTATTTGGACAAAGTATAGCGTCTACTTAACTTGCAGAAGGTTTTGTTTTGCGAGAAAAAAAATTACCAAAAATAACTATATACAAACGGGATATCCTTATTCTTGGCTTAGCAGTTCCACGAATCAGTGCGCACATCATCAAGGGCCTGCTCATACGCGAAGGTCCCTGCAAACCCAAGAGGTTTTATGATTTTCCGGAGTTACCGTCCAATAAAGTTGTGTAAAAACGGCTCTAGAAAAAGAAATGTTATATCTTTTGCATCAACCTAATACTGTAGTGTAGTGGTCGTTAAATAGTGTCCATAGCCGAGTGCAGATGTCATGAATAACTACAAAAAAAAACGCCTGCGAATGAGCAGATTGCGAGAATTTCGCATGAAAAAAGGCATGCTCCATAATGTTGGGGTTCCTCATATCAATTCCCTTTTACTTATCTACAGTGTCTGTCCCAGCATAGTTATCATCACACCCCTCCTAGCTTGGAAGAGTCGTCTTTCTTTTTTGTGTCTTGAACTGCCTTCGAATATCGAATATGAGCTTCGAATATTCGAATATGTTCGAATAATGCCTCCTGTCGAATATTCGAATTCGAATATATTCGAATATGGGGACCTTCTCGAATATTCGACTATTCGAATATTCGAATATTCGAATTTTTCGAATATTTATTCGAATACGAATAATCGGTTATAACTATACACAACAATTCCAAGAGGCGCTCTTACACCGTTGTATGAGTGTTTTTGGATTACGGTAACATTTTTGGGCTGCAATATCACGTCGCAGCCGCAGAATTTCTCTATGTCTCTAATTTCTCCAAGACTATTGTCCCTGGTGGAACACACTATAGTGATTTGCGATCTCTGCGCTCTGTAAGAGAAAACTGACTGAAAAACAAATCAGGGTATAATTAACAAATGGCAGTTACAGTTCATTCATATGGAAGTAAGTATTGGCAAAAAATCATTGGCTGAGACGCGGTCGTTTTCAATCAATATCAAGATAATGCCCAACCGCAACGCTTGCCTTCATTCCGTGAATGCACTACTATTCTCCCCTTTCTACGGACCAATTTCGGCGTTGCAGTGAAGCAGACTAGGAGGATTAGACGCTGAGACAAGACAGAACTCATTGAATTAACGCACTGAGGAAAGAAAGTACCCAGACAAGGGTGAACGAAGTACATACGGCAGTCGTCTGAGTATGTTTTCGTCCCTCACAGCTGACGGGGCGGGGCGAGGTGCACTTTTGGGGATCCCGCCGTGTGCCGCCGAGTGTTGTGGCACCAACAACGAGTGCTCGTGTCACGAACGGGAAAACAACGCTGACGTCAGCGCACACGCGACGTTCACATGGCTACGGGAGTTCCTACGTCGCTACTAATCACTACCTGTCTATTCCAACTCCCGCGCACATCTCTGCCGCCTTTGTTTGGCATTTGTGAGTGGGATCGAAGAACCCGTGGCAGACCGGAAAACTGGGTTCCGCATGCAGGGGATCTCTATGAGCGGGTTGTTTTTGTCATCGTTGTCATAAACATTCAAGAAACTTTCTCCTTATTTAGCATTTTTTATTGTGGCAGTATGAAAGGTGTGTACTATAGGACGATTTATACCAAGTCCGTTCATTAGTCGCGCGTTAGACGCACGCATCCATTTGCGTAAGATTTTCCGTGGAGACCCGTCAATACAGCATAAATATCCTCAATGGGAAGAGCGCGCCGCGCGGTAACGCGTGCGTCTGGGCTGCGTCAGCGATGCGACTGGCCCTATCCTTCAGAATATAGATACGCGCGAGTCAAACGCATGCGTTTACTATAAATTGTCCTTATGTATATTCATTGCTAGGACTTCCTCGTTATTTCTAGTTCTCCAAGGATTTCGCTCTTCTAAGCTAGGATTCATGAACGCATAACGAAGTGAAACCAAGCTAGCAAACCAACATTCGCGTCCTGCGTTTCTTATGGTTAGCATTACCTAGTCTATCCGATATCCAACCACACTAACCATAATTGGTTTGCCTCATTATTGCCTTATGAATCCCAGCCCATGATTTACTTTCCTGCATGTCCTAGGGGGGGGA
>JARK01001337.1:2996840-3007692 GCA_000688135.1 Ancylostoma ceylanicum | reverse complement strand
TAGGGTTCTAGGGATAACCAATAGTAAACGCAGAGGGGGAGGGATTGCGTGGCAGAAGATAGTGGAACCTCTGCCACTTTGGGGACCCATGCAGCCGAACTTCAGGAACAAAATTATCGAAGAAGCTAATTCTGGATTTAAACAACGGATATTAAAAAAAAAGGAAAATGGAAAAGAAGTTAGGCTTTCGTTCCGTTTCTTAGAGAAGTTTTGAAAAGCCTGCCTACCATTTCCCGGGATGGGACAGGCGAGGGAGTTTACCTCATCTAGGAAATGGTTAGTATGACGCTCCGGAAGCGCTATTCACCTAGCGACTAGGAAAAGGAAGTGAGCTGTTGGGAAATGCGTGTGGGAGTAAAGACGTCGGCAATAGTGCAGAGGTAATAGACGTATATCGGAAGTGTTAGGAATAGCCGATGACGAAGGTGAGACCAATTTATATCCGACGAGTGCATCTCGAGACCTAAGTAGAATTGTTATTAAGAATGTGCCGAGAACTACGGAGGTCGCACTTCCGAGCTCTCCATGGTGCCGGCACTAGAGCTCGCCTTACTCGCAGCAACCAGCGCTACCGGTTGAGCACATTGTCATGAATGTGTTAAAAGTACACATAGGGATGGCGCATTTTTCAAGTGGGAACCTGTGGAAGAGAATCTGAACCATAAATGGGAAGGGAAATAACTATGGAATGGGTGGATGGCAGGCAATCAGAGAGTCACCTCACTAAAAATCCATGAAATACGGGAAAGTTGAAGTTTGTGCTCAAGAATCCACTTTTATCCCGTCTATGCCAGTGCTAAGCTGCTGGTAAAAAGCGCTGGAGTTTCAGTACATAATAACATTTGAGTCAGATACCTCAATCCAGAAGCGACTTATAGCAAAAGATTCCCTAGTAAATGTGGCTCTGACCATATCTTATTGATCGCCATTGTATTATGAACTCTACTGCTAATCTTGTCTAGGACACCAGGGCCTGAGTGCATTATTCAGATTACCCTGGGTGAGCGTTGTGACAGCCTTGTCAACGACGGACATATTTGAGGTGTGCTAACACATTTACCCTAGGTGGTTAATCTCAATGATGAATGCGTCCTCAGAACAAGTATTCTAGAGTTCATAAGGTTTGATGGAATAAGCTAAAATCTCGGAAACAAAACCTCTTTTCCCATAGTTTAGTGAATCAAATTCAGGTAATTCTGTGGTGGTTCAGCAGCCCAGTGTAGCCACTGAAGCTGCGTGGTTCCAACGTTCTGTCGAAGCTTTGCAAATGTTCTTTATCTTTTTTTTATTAACCAGAGACTTCTATCTTAGAGGGTATTCTCTAGCGCCCGCAGCAGCTTTCTTCTTCGAACAACGGGACGAGATGTGCTAGGCTCTGCCACGTGCTGGCTGTCCGAGAATAAAACAGCGAAGGTAACAAAGCGCTCCACTGTAGTGCTGGCTGGACCCAAAATGCGCCAGGTGCAGGTTACTACACGATTTCACTCACCAACTTTAGAATGCACCCAAACAATATCAATATCAGCATTTGTTAGTCAATTACAGAGCAATCAGCTAAGCCTTGAGTAAGTGAGGTAGAAACCATTGACACACATCGTTTTTTCCTTAGAAAACGCGCTGTGAAGTGTACCCACCGCTGAGAAGTGCCAGCGAACCCGGGTGCAAAGGTTAGATGGTTTTTGTTGCCGCTGATATACTTAGGAACGAATGGAAGAGTAACGATTTAAATATTTTATGCAATAATTTAGGAACCAACTCAAAAATTTCATTCGGCCCCTATTATTATTCTTGCTACGCTGTCTTTATGCCAATTATAGGAATTATTTAATGAAATAAATAAAAATCTTACATCATTCGATTTTGATTCATTTTATTTATTTCTTTTTTAGATGCATTCAAAGGTGCTCTGTCACGCACACAGAGAAATGAAGCGAGGGAATGGTCTATAACTGGATGACTTGTCACAAACCAATACCCGAGATTTTGTCCTAATCCAAACAAGATAGCATCCTGTGCTTCTCAGTAGCAGTAGAAATAGACCTGCAGATTTCTAAGACTCTACCAAATCGGTAGAGAAGTAATACCTTGCGCACAGAGGGCTTTGTCGTCCTTACCAGTCAGCTAAGCACCCGCTGGTCGCATCTCGTAATGCGCCTTTTTTATTTTTATTATGATTTTTGAGTAACTATTATTAATTATTCAATGCTACATATTATTACTCTCCATGTACTCTGGCCTTCAAACCGGGCATATTTGACAAGGTTTGTGTATTATAATTACTAATCACTTTNTTTTATACCGGTTATTTTGTTTACGTGCGGGTGACGAAAGGGCTACCGAGAATACTCAACATGATGATCATCGAAATGTTCGTGCGCAGTTCGAGTGATTGTATTAGTATCAATCCGCATCAATGTGAAAAGCCGGGGGTAGAAAACTCCCAGAAGCCAGGGTATACCGTCTAGTTTTTAATAAGTATCGATCGCGAACGGTCACTTGACAATATCGGACCGCCCACAATCAACTCAGACATTCGCTCGGAAGTCCCGCCTGACAAAACGCTTTCTTATCACTTTCGGGACAAAATCAGGTGCACCGGCGGGAGACATAATTTTGGTTTTATTGCTGGATTAACCGGAGAATGGTGCGGGTTTGTTTTTGCCACGTGGTAACCCTTATCAAATGAGGGGTATAGAAGGGCCTCACTTTGCAGGTAGGCTTCAGCCTACTCTCCGCTTCGGCGAAGAGTGGAGTCCTACGGGACTCGTCTGACTTGCTGAGGACCGGTTATGACCGTGGCCCAGTGTGAAGACCAGGGGAGATGCGTGGGAGGCGGTCGCGCTCGGCCGTGACGCGGATGCGAAATCCGCTAGTAGCGGCCGGCGTCGGCCCACGGACCGCATACGCGTAGCGGTCACCGTGCATTTTTGTTTTCTTTCGTTTTTCAGTTTCGGGACAAATTCCGGTCTTCCGCACCATGATACTGGTATCATTTTCGGGATAAAATCCGGTCTCCCACTGCAGCTTGCGGGACAAAATCGGGATATTGCGGAACAAAAACCAGCTGTTTTCGATGACTCCCGCTCACCCTCAAGCAGGAGTCATTACTTTGTCAGGCGGACTCCCGAGCGAATGTCTGAGAATACATACATATCGAAAATGAAGTCGCCCATGCCAGGTGTTATACTCCTTGGGGAGTATACCGACAGCCAGGAAATTTTCCACCAATGGATGGTTGCGCCTGACGCACGACTGCCCAACTCATCTAGTATAGAACCCGTCAGAATGATTTTCACAAGGAAGTGACAGCTATTCCCCAATCTTCATGGCGCTGCCGCTACGAATTGTCCCGTTCCGAACTGAAGCATTCGTTAAAGGCAGCACCCACGAAAAAATTCGTTACCCAGGTTTCAACGCGATCTTGGGTATTTGGCCATGAGGAACATAGATAAAGTGTTCATTTGTCCCAGAACTCATGGTTAAATGGTTTTTGGATATTACCAATTCACTGCTTCATAGCAAAGTGGCCGAGTTACGCGGATGGAGTAGATCAAGAAAGTCGATAACGCTTCCTCTGTTGTCGACAAATTTCTTAGCGCAAGTGGAAACTTGACTAATTTTGCAGCTTTTCTGGAGGAGAACAACCACAAACGAAAAGGAATTAGGATGTTCACTCCGGAAACATACCTCATGAAAAGAAAGAAAACTTATGGTTAAGTATAAAGAGCCAAAAATACTGAAAATCATATCATATGTGAAAATTTGACAATTCTGAGTAAAACAAAGGGTCATATGCTCGAATAACAATTGGGAGGACTTAAATAGAGGAAAGCAGATCATTACAGTGCAAAATTTCCCGAGATGAGCATGAGCAACTATCTTTTCTTTGAAAAACTGACCGATTGCGGCAGAGAACAGCTGATTCGCGCTCCGCTACAACTCGCCAGGGGATCCCCGGATCCCATGTTCAACTTGTTATATCTCGAGAATGTGGATGCATTTGCTGGTGCAACTTGCGCAGAACTACTGGGACTATCGTTCAGAACCCAAAACATCCAAAATTTTTGACATGAAAATTATCGTGGGTGCTGCCTTTAAAGGCAGCGCCCACGGAAGTTTTGCTCTGTCAGAGTTCACTGTATTCCTAGGTTTGGAACTGTAGCGAATACGAAAAAGGTGATCGATTTCGACAAAACCTACGAAAAAGGCGATTTCCACTGCCACGGCTTCTCCCCGTTTGCAAAAGATGGCCAAGTTACCCGGTCTTGAATTGAAGGGAAATTGAAATGAGAGCAAGTTTATCAAAAGAGGGAGATTATAAACAAAAACACCCATTCCTTTCATGCTACAACTCATCCCGTTGAACTGTTGCACTACGTTTAGCCTCTCATTTCTTGCAAACGCTGATACCTACGACGGTGCAACTTTCGTGAAATTGTTGGCACCATTGCTAGGTATCCGAAACGATCAAAATCTCGAACATAAAAAATTCCGTGAGTGGTCCCTTTAATGGATGTTTCTAATGGTCACTACAGAGTGGGTGTGAATATGTTTGATTATTCTGAAATTTCTTACTATGGAAAGCACCCAACTGAACGTACTCTCACCGTTATTTCCCTATTACCAACCTTTGTTCCCAGATTTCGATGTCTGCACCCAAGTAATACCTCACAGTGAGCCCACCATTGTTATCAACCCCACGGTGGGTCCACCCTTTGCCCACAGTGGGCCCTCCATTCTTGGACAGATAGGATAGCCCTCTCAGACAGTGCAACCGCTAACCCTTTGTCTATTGGTCCAGTGTATAGTGTCATCTCCATGGATTGTGAGGCAGAGTCCTCTCGAGAATTTGAGCGCCATGATGACACGATTTTCTTGAATACATTCGGTTTAGTTGAACTGTCCGAACTCATGATCTGCAATCTGGGCTGTGATTTTCTGTGTGAAGTCGGAAAATATTGAGCATACCTATTCTTATGACTAGAGTGCAGGCAAAGAGCATCTAGCAGTGCTGCTGCACAACCTTTCCGTGGAGTGAAAACTATAAAACAGAAACACGGTCGTTAGAGATGAGCACTGAAATGGAGTGATAGTTCCGTATTTTAGAGGAATAAGTCCCTTGCCGTAAACAAATGCTAGCCGCACAGGTTTGGGGCATAAACATCAACCTTACTTGGAGCATGGGATCGCCGCCTGGAAGAAAAGTTTGGAACGGTCGCGGGGTAATGGGTAGATTCTGGGAATATTGGACGAGAATTTCGTAGATGTCACCAACATCACGGCCCACAATCATCGTTAACCCTGAAAACAGTCCATCCACAATTATGCAATCACTACAAAGTTTACTGGACACGTGCGTCGGTTNCCCTCTCTCTCTCTCTCTCCCACACCACCCCACCCTTACTCTTCTGGTCTGCCACTGGGTAACAGGGATAGATAGGAAATGATGGAAACAGAATATAGTGAAAGAGACTCGGAACAAAGGGTGATCTGCATCTAAAAACAGGTGGATACAACGACTCCAAAGTGATGAACTAGTTTTGCTCGCGGGTAATGTCAATAGTGTAGAAGTGACACAGCCAGCGGATCTCAAAATGGCCTGAAACTCGCTGCAGCCCGACTGAACTTCTTTTCCGGTCCACTGTAATTCTCCTAATAAGCTGTATCGGTAATGAGCGCAACACTGAGTCCCTATATCCCTTTGCTGTTGTTTGACCTTACACCACCAATGACGGGATCTATTAACGCCCCCAGGGAGGTGGTGATCTACATGCCCTCTTAGAGTGGGGGAATCCTGTAGAAAAAAATGGGTACGGTTTCTCGGAGCGGCAGGTTCTAGTCGCAGTGACAAGTGAACAAAAAAAAAACAAGACACATCACATATTGCTCGGGAAATCTGTCTACTCTGGATATGCAGGAAGCTTAGAACCCTCTCGGGAATGCTCATGAATACCGCCACTGGAAATCATATCCCAGTGGTAATGACAGCAGTGTCGGTAAAGCTTGGTCGACAACAGTGTTCTTATTTCGTAACAGGAGAAAAGTCTAGCCTCTAGGGGGACGTAGTATAGCACAAATTAGGATAAAACATAGGTAAGACAAAATAGGGATGCAAAAATCGAACTTTGTCCTCTTAGTGAACTAGAATCCCGAGAACTGCCTTTCGAATTGTGGGTATCCGCAAAGTGAGCTAAAATGTTACCTCCTCAACATATTTTCACCTCTACAAAAATCGAAAACTGAGGGGACCAGGGTGGGGAAACCAGGCCATAACAGGCCGAACGAGTAGTGAAGAATGCTTGATGTCGGAGAGGTCGTTGTGTTCGATGTTACACAACGAACATACAACTAATGCCGCACAACACCACCTGCAGATCAGGTTCGGTAAGACACGTCACGGCCGCGAAAGGCTGTGGTTGGGGACCAAAATCCAACCGAAATGAAGCTAGCTGTGCACATTTATTTGTTCGTTCAGATGCATTTGTTCATTTATTTAGAAAATAAATAAACAAATGCAACCCAGCAATAAAAACGTTTAGTAACACAAGATGTTGCAACAAACAAAAAGAGTACGCCTGCAGTGCCTGAAAGTTGAGCTGTCAAGCGCATAAAAACTATGTAGAGTTGGAAAAAATGAAGGCAATAAGAAGATTGAAAAAGTAACTACGAGCAGCTTAGGTGAAACCAGACATTTTTATTCTTTGCTTCTCTGATGAAGAACGTCGTTGGTTGTAAGTTAAAGCAAAATGAGAGCGCGACAAAAAGAGGAGCATTCTGCTAACATCATTTGAATTAATGAAAAAAAATCTGTTGAAGTGATTGAATAAGAGTTGAAGTAGAAAGTGAACCTTGAGAAACGTCACTTTCCCTGAAAAAAAAATGGGAGTAATAAGGCTTTGCTTCTGATTTTGGCTCACGTTATTCCCATCCTCAACCCGAAATTGATCCCACTTGGGATTTGTATCAATAGATTCAGCTAATATCATCTGAATATGATCTAAATCTGAAAAAGCACGGAAATGTCCGGTGCACGAAAGCACTAACTGCTAAGGATTCCTGCCTAATTCATTTCGAGGAATGCACTCACAAGATATTATGCTCGCAAGGACATTGAGCAGTTCGATGCATGCACTAAACTAACGACGACATCCACGCGCATTTTCGGATTACTGCTAGAGTGCAGACGCACTTACCATACCTCTTTGGTATCGCTGGTGAACGAAGCGAAAGAAGAGGGAGAGAGGGAAGGCGAGGAGGGGGAGGTTGAGGAGGAAGAGTGAAACCATATCTACATATATGTATTAATAGGTTCTTGGTTCGATGTATTAAAGGCAGCACCCACCGAAACTTTTGTGTTGGAGATTTCGCTGAATTTCAAGGTTTTCAGGGGCAATGAACTCATAAGCAGTGATGAAACAGCGTGAAACACGCCGGAAGACGAGAAATAAAGGCGCTGTTCTCCATGCGTCCACAGCGCGGACGAGTTTTCCGCTGAGGGTATACACGCGTATCGTCACGAATTCTTGTGGATGGTGCGCATTCCATACCCTACACTGTACAGTATTCCTTATAGAACATGATACATTAAGCTAGACCACTCGTAGCATGCAAAATCAGCAGCGTTAACTGGCGTGGCGGACACCAAAATGGCCACGCTCGGCTCTGTGTCCACGGCAGTATCTCCACGGATAGGCTGCTTTTTTCAGTGTTCAAGTTACCATTGTGATTGTCTGGCAGCCGAGCACACGGAGAGCGACTCACCTCAGAAGTGAGGATTTCCGTGGGTGCTGCCTTTAAACTGGGAAAAGAGTTCGCGGTCTTTCTAAAGCATCAAAGCGTCAACGTCGATCACAACAAGTATTTATTTATTTACTTACTAGTGGCCCCGTGTGCTTCCTATGTGTCACGTCTCATCGTATTTTAATAGTGTTGCTATGAGAGTTTCATTAGAATGCAGGCACTTCTAGTTAAGCACTACTCATCATTCNACACACACACACACACACACACACACACACACATACACACACATACATACAGACTTTCATTTTTATATATACAGACTAGTGGCCCCGTGTGCTTCCTATGTGTCACGTCTCATTGTATTTTAATAGTGTTGCTATGAGAGTTTCATTAAAATGCAGGCACTTCTAGTTAAGCACTAGTCATCATTCATAACTCAATGTAACAACCACATGTGATGATCACCTGTCTGATGGAAATGATTAACCGAACATATTCAATGTCTTTTGAACATATGCGTAACACTGTACAATCTACTCGATTTGGGCCGTAGTAGACAGCCACATCACAAATGTGCCAGAAGAAATAAAGTAAAATCCTTAGCCTTGGAGCCATGTGCCCATTCTAACAGGCCCGTGTTCCACTATAATTCGGTCCCCTGCGCCACTTTACCACTGGACCAAGAGAAATCCGTAGCTTTAGACCAGTATGCCCTTCCACTCGGACCCGTGTGCCCCGTCTTTCCACTCAAACCGTGTGTCCCTTTAATTCGGACCCCTGCGCCACATTATCAATAGTCCAGGAGAAATCAGGAAAATTTTGTAGTCTCAGACCGTGTGCCCCTCCACGGGGACCCGTGTGCCCCTCCACTTGGATCCGTGTGCCCCTCCACTTGANTTCAATGTCTTTTGAACATATGCGTAACACTGTACAATCTACTCGATTTGGGCCGTAGTAGACAGCCACATCACAAATGTGCCAAAGAAATAAGGTAAAATCCTTAGCCCTGGACCCATGTGCCCATTCTAACAGACCAGTGTGCCACTTTAATTCGGTCCCCTGCGCCACTGGACCAAGAGAAATCCGTAGCTTTAGAACAATATGTCCTTCCACTCGGACCCGTGTGCCCCGTCTTTCCACTCAAACCGTGTGTCCCTTTAATTCGGACCCCTGCGTCACATTATCAATAGTCCAGGAGAAATCAGGAAAAATTTGTAGTCTCAGACCGTGTGCCCCTCCACTCGGACCCGTGTGCCCCTCCACTNCTGCGCCACATTACTATTGGTCCAGGAGAAATCAAGGAAAATTTGTAGCCTCAGACCGTGTGCCCCTCCACTCGGACCCGTGTGCCCCTCCACTTGGATCCGTGTACCCCTCCACTTGGACCCGTGCGCCCCTCCACTCGGACTCGTGTGCCCCTCTCACTCGGTCCCATGTGGCACTTTAATTCGGACCCCAGCGCCACATTACTATTGGTCCAGGAGAAATCAAGGAAAATTTGTAGCCTCAGACCCGTGTGCCCCTCCACTCGGACCCGTATGCCCCTCCACTTGGACCCGTGTGCCCCTCCACTCGGACTCGTGTGCCCCTCTCACTCGCNTGATAAATTCCAAAAAAGTTCTGAAAAACCCGATGTTTGGGCTCTTTGGCAGGTAGAAGCAGTAATCGATCATAGGTGCGTTGTGTAGGGTTCGATAGAGGGAACCTCCTCCTAATATTAGACAACGGCGCATTTGAGGAAAATTGAATATCTGGCGCGTGGCAGGCCGCGACGCGGACCCAACCCTGCCGTGCACCTAATTTTCCGGATTTTCCCACGGCAGCAGTGAGCTACTCAGGGGCCCTATGCCAAATATTCACATACTTTCGAACTCAGCAAGTGCTACTGATTACCGAGCATGTTGCAGCGCGGCAGAGCGCGTCGGAATTTTCCTGAAAATTCCTCCCAAAAGTAGANGACCCCAGCGCCACATTACTATTGGTCCAGGAGAAATCAAGGAAAATTTGTAGCCTCAGACCCGTGTGCCCCTCCACTCGGACCAGTTGCCCATTCCTTCGGACCCATGTGCCCCTGATTCGGACCCCTGCGCCACATTTCCATTGGGCTAGGAGATATTGAGGAAAATTTGTAGCCTTAGACCCGTGTGCCCCTCCACTTAGACCCGTGTGCCCCTCCACTTGGACTCGTGTGCCCCTCCACCCGGACCCCTATGCCCCTCCACTTGGACCCGTGTGCCCCTCTCACTCGGTCCCGTGTGGCACTTTAATTCGGACCCCTGNCTGGAGCTGACCACCTTCATTTTTCGACCCCGATTTCCACGGATAACCATCACTTTGGGAGACCCATTTGCAAGACTATTCCACCTATGTTTGTAGCCTCAGACCCGTGTGCCCCTCCACTTAGACCCGTGTGCCCCTCCACTTGGACTCGTGTGCCCCTCTCACTCGGTCCCGTGTGGCACTTTAATTCGGACCCCCGCGCCACATTACTATTGGTCCAGGAGAAATCAAGGAAAATTTGTAGTTTCAGACCGTGTGCCCCTCCACTCGGACCCGTGTGCCCCTCTCACTCGCTCCCATGTGGCACTTTAATTCGGACCCCTGCGCCACATTACTATTGGTCCAGGAGAAATCAGGGAAAATTTGTAGCCATAGGTGGAATACCCTGAGTATCGTACTCCACCTACCATCACTTTTTGCCGAGATAAGGAGGCCTTATCTCGGCAAAAAGCCTTATTTTGGGGGGAAGCCTTATTTTCGTACTCAGCTCGCAATTCTGCGTCGATCCATAAACAGAAGTGCCAGATTCCAGATCTGCCAAGTATAGAAATGAGGGACGGAATTTTCAGGAAAACAGGTGTTGGGTGCGCGGCGCAGGCCGCCGCGCGCCAGGTATTGATTTTTTCCAGGATGCGCGGTTGTCTCGTATGAGAGCAAGGTTTGCTCTATCTAATCGTATGCATCTGATGCTAATTCGAGTTGGAATACGTCCAGCCAAATAGCCCAAACATCGGGTATTCTAAAACTTTTTTGGGATTTATCAGCTTTTAGTGAAATCATTTTCAAAATGCGCGGTTGTCTCTGTACGCAGCTCACAATTCTGCGTCGA
>JARK01001337.1:2967656-2986396 GCA_000688135.1 Ancylostoma ceylanicum | reverse complement strand
ATTCGAAAAGTCGCAAAATTCGATTATTCGAATATTCGAATTATTCGAAAAGTCCCAAAATTCGATTATTCGAATATTCGAATTATTCGAAAAGTCCCAAAATTCGATTATTCGAATATTCGAATAATTCGAAAAGTCCCAAAATTCGATTATTCGAATATTCGAATTATTCGAAAAATCAAAATATTCGATTATTCGAATATTCGAATATTCGAAAGAAAAATTCGAATACCAATGTATACTACGCACTTGAGTCGACGCGCAGTATCAGCCCATTTTCGGGGCATAACGACCTTATCTTTTAATATAGTAGGATATTTATTTATTGATATGCACAAAATGCGCTATACAATGCTGGATCACGAGCATAGGGCAGAAAATGAGAAGCTCTCCAGATACACAAAGGATATCCGAAGACGTTCCAAGGTGTGTCCCTGGTGCACGGTAATAGTGGCAGTGCTTTCACATGGATGCATTTTTATATTGCCTCTTTTTTCCTCCGATTATATAGCTGGAAGAGAGCAGCTCCTCAGTTTTTCCGTAAAAGGCTACTGATCGATCATGGACGCCGGCAACGGCGTCGGGTGAGTTTATTTTACATTTATCATGGTTGTTCTTTTACTTTTTCGATATAGTGTTTGTAATTGTTATTGTTCACGATATTCCCATGCCCAGTAGTTCTCATCCGACCCAGAAGCAAGCGCGAAATTGTAGAAAGAGTCCACAGAACAAAAAAAAGTGACAGGAACCTCTCAAAGAAGCTCCTTTTGAAGACAAAAACCGACTAAAATGTGGTGGTATGAGCTACTGGACAGGGGAATATCATGAACGATAACAATTACAAACATTTGATCGAAAAAGTAAAAGAAAAACCATGATAAATGTAAAAGAAACTCACCCGTCGCCGTTGCCCGGCGTCCATGATCGATCGGCGATCAGCTGGCCGGCCGATGGAGAGCCGCCAGCAGGGGCCGCGGCGCGGACCATGCGGNGACGACATCACCTCTCGCCGTCGTCATAACTGTTTTACTATGATCACGCCTTTTCAACTGTGATTTCGTTCAATCGCAATTTGTTGTGTAGAATTTGGAGTTTAATTAGTCGACTTCTTTTCTACTCGTGTGCTGATTGTTCAACCTACTCGTATCTCGAGTATTTTACTTTGATCTCGTGCGAATCATATTATGGGCCACCATAACCACACTACATTGATTGAAACGATTCAGGCTGCGGTCTTCCATCTGCGGACACTTACCACCCAGGTGCGCGGCGTCAGGCACTTGTGCCAATTTGAGATTTTCGGAGTGGCGAGATTACCGCCTGAAGTGATCATTCTTCTCTGCGGCAAAGGCCGGGATAAAAAAATAAATTATCATGCTACTAGACTCATCTCGGAAAATAGTGGAAGGTTTTACAGAATTTAGAGGCTTATGCCTTATCATGGCCCTACAGAAATTTGGATCCTCTCGTGGGACTTTGGGGGAGACCCGAGACGAATTCGGCATAAACGGTGGGCGCGCCAACGTCAATGTCTCACTTTCGGTTCTCCAGGTCTGTGTCGCTAACAAAGGGAGAAATTTAGCAATTAAATATGAAGTCTGTGTTTGCAAGTAAACCGAAAACATTAATAAATTATCAGTTTCCTCAACTTCCTCTTCCGAATGATTATTTTTGTCCAAAGACTTTTGCCTGTAGTCATTGTGTCATTATGGCTGCATTCATGGACCAATCCATTCATGAGTACAGACTGATTGAAGCATTCTTTCATAACTGTTCCGCTGTAAGGCATTGATTTCGTACAGCTCCTTTTTATACTTGATCAAGGATCAAGCAACGACCTGACTGATATTGGCAAAACAAACAGCATCCTTTAATCACAAGAAAATTGTAATCAGAATCGTTTTTTTTTTTTCCAATGAAGTGGTGTTGAGTAGTGTCCACAAAGAAATCAAGTTTGAATATCATGACTTATAATAACGGGTTTAGTCTGTCTGTAAGTGTGAATGGGTGTCTCAGTATCGTGTATCACGAAATTCTACGATTGGTCAGTGATGGTGATTGTGAGGTCATATAAAAGGCTAGGAACCGGTGTGGTGTGGTGGAGTTTGGGATAGGAAGGAGATCAAGGAGAAGGTCGGGTGGTGTGGAACGGGTGCACCCATGGAGAACGATTGCTGTTGCGTCCGAGAACGCCTCGAAACGGGCTCGCTGCTGTGATGAGAGTGCGCCGGCGCCCAAAGTGGAGGGAGACGGGTCCATCGCTGTGATAAGGGTACGCCGGCGCCCAAAACGGGGGAGACGGGTCCATCGCTGTGATAAAGGTACGCCGGCGCCCAAAGTGGAGGAGACGGGTCCATCGCTGTGATAAGGGTACGCCGGCGCCCAAAACGGGGGAGACGGGTCCATCGCTGTGATAAAGGTACGCCGGCGCCCAAAGTGGAGGAGACGGGTCCATCGCTGTGATAAGGAAACGCCGGCGCCCAAAACGGGGGAGACGGGTCCATCGCTGTGATAAAGGTACGCCGGCGCCCAAAGTGGAGGAGACGGGTCCATCGCTGTGATAAGGGTACGCCGGCGCCCAAAACGGGGGAGACGGGTCCATCGCTGTGATAAGGGTACGCTTAGAGCATGCTATCTCCATATCCTTCGTTCAGGTTCCACAGCGATGGTGCAGTCGCGCAATCAGTCTATCTTTTTGAGAAAGACTGTATGTAGAAACAGCCTTCAAATTGACTGCGAAAAAGAATATAACAGCTTCCTACATATGTCGGGATAGGAAAGGTGCAATTATTATATAAGCATCTGGCATGAATCATCGAAAGGCCTCGGAAGACTTTGAGATTTCTTTCAAAAAATCAATTCTGAAAATATCTAGGTGACTGTAAGCTCAGGCAGTGTAGGCCCTACCATCGTTGATTCATGCGTCATCTAGCATCAGCTAGCAAACTGCTCCCATTTTCGAAGAAGAGTCATAGGGGCCTGCATGAACTTCGGCAAACGGGTATACGGACTGCGGCAATTATCTCTGGACGAAAATAATCGTTCGCTAAAACAAGAAGCAAAGAAAGTTTGGGAAACTAATAATTGATGTATGTTTGCGACTTACTCGCAAACATAAATTCGAATTTTATTTGCAAGGATTTTTCCTTTTCTAGCGGCACAGGCCTTGAGAAGCAGAGGTGACCCCATGACGCTGGCGTGCACACAGTGGAAGTCGAATTCATCTCCGGCTTTCTCTGAACTTCCCGAATAGAGTCCGAATTCTTCTGGAACCATGAAAAGTTCTTAAAGGCAGCACCCACGGAAATTTTTGGGTCGGAGATTTCGCTGTTTTTCGAGGTTTTCAGGGACGATGAGCTCCTACGCAACGATGAAAGAGCCTGAAACACGCTGGGAGACGGGAAATGAAGGCGCTGTTTTCCATGCGTCCACAGCGCGGACGAGTTTTCCGTTGAGGGTATACGCACGTAACGCCACGAAATCCTGTGGATGGTGCGCATTTTATACTCTACACTGTACACTATACTTGCACATTTTCGGGAAAATTTCGAATATTCGAATAATCGAATATATTCGAAAATGACTTTTTTCGAATATTCGAATATCGAATATATTCGAAAAGCGGAAATTTCGAATATTCGAATTTTCGAATATGTTCGAAAAAGGAAAATTTCGAATATTCGAATTTTCGAATAATCATTCGAGTAATTTATTCGAATAAATCATTCGAATGAAGGCCCTAGAATGAGACTGTCTATGGACTCAAATTTCTAGTGTTGTAGAACACAGACTATAGCTTTCTTCAAATTCATTGTCGTTAAAGAATCTGCAAGAAAAAGGTGGTCAATAAATCAGTGAAAAAGTAAAAAAAAATCAATTCATAGAGGGAGACCATAATTGACGTAAGTAAACCCGGACAAATCAAGTAAAAAGTCAGTCAGAACACCGTAGTAGACATCGGCACAAAAAAGTAGAGCAGACCGATCGATCCACGACCTTATCATGACTCATGATAACGGGCTTAGTCTGTGTGTTTGTATGAGTGTCCGTGTGTCACGAAATTCGTTCATCCGGTTCCGAAGGATCAGTAGGGCGGCTATTATACTCCAATCATATCTCCAAGTAGTTTAGCGATCCTCAGCGGGTCCGTCGCTGTGATAAGGGTGCGCCGGCGCTCAATGCGGGGGAGACGAGGTGATAAGGGTGTACCGGCGTCCGAAGTAGGGGAGACAGGTCCACCTCTGTGTTAAGGGTGTGCGTGCGCCCAAAATGGGGGAAACGGGTCCTACGCTGTGATAAGGGTGCACTGGGATCCGAAGTGGGAGGAGACGGGTCCGCCGCTGTGATAAGGTTGCGCCGGTGTTCAGAGGTGAGACGGGTTCAGTCCTACGCAAGGGTTACGCCGTACGTATCCATTGTGGCTTTCTCTCCTACATGCTTCCCTTCCTCCTCTACACCTACTTGCTCATCATTCCCTTCCTCACTCTCTGCCCTTTCCATTCGTGTCTGAATGAACCACCTCCTTCTTTCTGTTTACATAACAGTAGACCCTCATCACTTAATTACCACAACAGCCAGCTGAACATAAATCATTCCAAATGACCATTTGCACTGAACCGGTCACATCGAAATGTTCACAGCCCCTAGGGCCCACCAAAAAGCAACACTTTGCGGAGATAGGAGAAAGATACCCCCGACGAACAATTTTCAGGAGTTCGCAGTTTTCGTTCGCTCACATGGGAGGATTTAGTTTCGTAAGGCCCAAAAGGTTTTCAGGGTTTTGTTTGCATATACTGTAACGTATGCAAACGAAGCGAGCATCAATAAAAGTCTGGAAGTCCGGCGTTAGCCGGACGACCAAACTGGCAAAACCATAAACCATCAAGACAAGAAGTAACTGTAGCAATCAATAACACGATGACATCGCTCTCCGTAATGGATGAGTAAAAGACATGGCGGCATTGCTAGCCTCGAAATAAATCGCCGTGGGACCACTCGTCTGCATACAGGGCATCTTCACTCGGGCGGAAAGTTCAAAACTGAGCCAGCTAACGAGGCACACTTCTCTGAACCACTTCATGTAACTAGAATATCGAATATTCGAATGATTTCATTCGAATGACGGGGACTTCGAATATTCGAATAATCGAATATATTCGAAAATTGATTCCTTTGAATATTCGAATTTCGAATATATTCCAAAAAGAAAAATTTCGAATATTCGAATTTTCGAATGATTCGATTCGAATGATTTCATTCGAATGACCGAATAATCATTCGATTCGGTTGCAAGTATACTGTACACTATTACATACGCTACATTATACACAGCGCTAGAACACACGTCGCATACCTAGTCAATAGCGTTAACTGGCGCGGCGGACACCAAAATGGCCATGCTTGCATCCGTGTCCACGGCAGTATCTCCGCATGTAGGCGCTTATTCTTTGTGTTCAACATATCGTTGTGATTATCGCAGCCGGCTACACTGTAAGCGGCTCAACCCAAAGGTGAAATTTTCCGTGGGTGCTGCCTTTAAAGGGGAAGTGCACAAATTTAAGGGCAGCACTCACGGAGATTCTTGTGTTCGAGATTTCGCTGATTTTCTAGGTCGTCAGGGACGAAGAACTCATAGGCAGTGATGAAACAGCGCGAAACACGCCGGAAGGCGGGAAATGAGGGATCTGTTCTCCATGCGTGCACAGCGCGGAAAATTCCGCTGAGGGTATACGGGCGTAACGCCACGAAATCCTGTGGATAGTGCGCATTCTATACACTACTCTGTTCACCATTCTATACATTACACTATACACTGTGTCGCATACCAAGTCAAGTCAGTGCACAAATGGCGTTAACTGGCGTGGCGGACACCAAAATGGCCACGCTCGCATCCGTGTCCACAGCAGAATCTCCGCAGGTAGGCCGCTTTTCTCTGTGTTCAAGTTACTATTGTGATTGTCCGGCAGTCGACCACACGGAGAAGGACTCTTCTCGAAAGTCAGGATTTCCGTGAGTGCTGCCTGCGTTGCGAGCTGCGATTTCGAAATGAGACATATATGGTTGAAACGCTTGTCCCAAACGATGTTACAGATTATACTCGAACTTTGCTAAATCGTTAATACAAGCTCAAAATTCTACGTCGATAATTTCCTACCCTACCGACATTTATCTTTCTCACTCGCAGCGGTGGAGCCGGATGGCCGAGAGGGTAGTGATGCAAATTCCTGGGGATAGCCTCGAGGGTTCGCATCCCGTCTACACGTTTTGTTTTGCAAAACCCCCTCCTTAACAGAAATCTTGACAGAACTCAGAGCTGTTCATGAGGTAAATGAACAGTGACTACATGCTCTTCTTTGTAGACAATAGATAAATGCTCTATACTGGGCACCTATGCATTATCATACGTGGTGTGACGTGGCTCCGCAGATGGGCGGTGTAGCATGAGGCAGGGATTTTTTTTTTGGAATAACTGTACATTTTGACATGCGATGTAAGCTAATCGATCCATTTTTCATTCTTTGACAGCATAAAAGGTTCGGCTGCTCATGCGTGGTTGCGCTTTTGCTGGCCAAATTTGGTCAAGGTGATATCATCAACGCAGCTCGCTTCATTGTCAGTATACATCATAGAGGTTAGTAAAAGATTCTTCCATCAGATGGCACCTGTTTCTGTTCGAGCTAGAAGAGTGACTAATTTCATGAAGACAATGAGGCAAGCCTTCATCAAGCAGTGTAGTAGGCATTATACAGAGGAAGACTTCCTATGGCGAGGATCCGTGGTGTGTTCCCATGTGGCGTATGGGAAGCTAATCTCGGACCAAACGCGACCTTGTTCTTACATGGTATAGAATCAATAATTATTTACCCTCCGAGCAGCTCCGAATTCTGTTGAAGGTTAGAGATGGAAGTTTGCAAAACAAAACCTGTAGACGGTATGCGAATCCTCGAGCCTCTCACTACGAGTCTGCATCCCTATCCAGTCGGCCATCCAGCTGCACCGCTGTGCGCGAGGGAGATATATTATAGTATGGGAGGAAAACTTCGACGTGGAATTTTGAGCTTGTATTTATCATCATTTGGACCGAGCCTTCTAACCATATATGTCTCGTTTCGAAATAGCAGCTTAATTTCGTGCTTTTCCAGTGCTAGTACGTAGATTTTAGAAAACACATTGAAATTTTCGAAATTAGCTGTAGAACCACAATAGGCGACTGTTTATCCCGATCTTTGCAGTTGGGAAGAATGATCACGTCAGACGATAATTTCTTCATTCATCGGACCCAAAACTAGCAAATTGCTGACTATCAAGAGCAACGGAATAACTTTCTAGGAAAAGACGAGCATGAAGTTGCCCTGAAACGAGAGAAAGGAACGACTATATGTAGCGCATCTTCCGCGTATTTCTAACCACGAACTGACGGGAGACGAACGATAACTCTGGTGGTATTCGGCTAGTTTCTAGAATTTCCCAAAGCTTTTTCAGGATTCCATAACAAGGCTTCCACTGCATTGTACACGAATTGGGAGCCTCTTCGCATAGTGGTAGAGAAGTGATGCCAAAGAATACCTGCGCGCATGAGTCGACTTGACACCTTAGCTTTCGCAAGTCTCTGTCACTACCAGTGGAGGTGTCATAGAATTTAAAAACTGCATTTATATTCACAACTAAGCTATGAACAAATACGTACCATTTTTGTTTTGAGCAAACTCTTTCTCGTCTTTTTAGCGTACGATTGCGCTCGTCCAAAGACTTTTGCCCCACCCTGTACTAGCTCACCCCGTTGATCTTGCAGGTCGGGCAGGACCAAAACGGCTAAGGGCGAACTGGCCTGGACTTACTAATGATAAAAAGGGATGACGATTGTGCTTTACCACTACGAAGATTTCAGTTTATGGTTCTGATGAGACTCGAAACAATCCTGTGTCAACCGATGTTTACAAAAAGAAACTTTATTGTAAGGAAAGAACGTGAAACTTCTAAGAACGATAGAGTGTCCAGTAGTCCTTGCATCTAAGGAATTGAGGGTTTCGGCATGAAGCGAACGTTGACAAGATGGTGTCGAATTAATAAGCTAAAACAAGAAGTAGAAGAACAAAAACACTTAGTAATCACATTCTCCCAAGATGTTCAAAAAATAAAGTTTTCACAACCTTGAGCGAAATATGTTAATACTATTGGAGAGAAGTACATTATCAAGACATTTCTGGAGCCAGCGGGCCCCACAATAGAAAAATGGAATGAAATACTTTAGCATAGTGTGGTTCTTTTATTTTACCGTAATGAAGAGAAGATATGCCTGACCGGCCGCGGCAATTTTCCATGCTCAACTCTTACATCTTGGTCGGAGCAGCTGTCGCTTCTGTGAGCTCCGCTCTACGAGCATTTCTTGAAGAAACTGCTCTATTGATGTCCACCCAAAATGAGTGTAAGTATCACTTGTGGTCGCAGTGTAACAGAGTTGTGCCATATTGCTTGCGGATCCCACACGCAATATAATCCGTCAAATTTGAACACCGCACGCCCTGTGACTTCGCAGTTGACGAATTCCTATGGGAAAACAAAGTCCATTATTACAATAAAAGAAACGAAGCAGTTGAAATTTCAAACTTACATCGTATGCGGCTTGATTGAAGGTGCATTGTTGCTTCCACTCCCAAATTAATAATTTCGCAACGCAATCCAGTCAGCTCTCCGTTGGGTACACACTGAAGAAGCGATGTTAGTGCTACTTCGGAGATCCTCTTGGGCTCTTCGAATATAAATTCTCGCGGTTCGCAAACATTGCCTAAACATGAAAAGAACTGCGAAGAAAATGTTGGACGAAAAGGGTAGGGGAACTCACCGTCTGGTACTTCTCCTTCACCTCAATCGCTACCTCATTTGAGGGATTTTCTCCTTGTCAGTCAAAAACAATCTTCTGTGGCAGAACAGTCAAATCGATTGTTCACTGTAGCGTATTTACACTGTAGTTAGTTACGGTCTTAGTTACGGACTAGTACGGACTACTTTTACTAGAAAGTCACGGACGAGTAGTCGTTCACTGGACTAATAAGATTTACTTAATTAATGCTGGACTCATGACCACCTAAGGTTTACCGACGTGGACGCCGGCTCCGTCTCCCCCTCCTGGACTCCTGACGACATGGACTTTGCCTCCCCATCCCCGTCAGTGTTGGGGTTTCGACTCGGTTCCCCATTTTTCTTTCCTCTCGACATAAGACTTGTACTTGGACTAGCACACACACTTGACAAAGGAATATTTATTCAAGTATCTATATAAAATCTATATATTTAATATCTATGAATCTATATAATCGTATTAGAAACGTAATGAGACATGGTCCGGCAGTACTGTTCTATTTCTAAGAGTGTGACTCCCGGAGGGTACCTCGCACTGAATGCGCAATAGAGGTTATCATCGATAAGGGTATTAAGAAGGAAGGATTCTGTGCACACGTACATTCTCATTTCGTTTGCGATGTTTTCCCTTCGCTCTCAATCCTTAGTATGGATGTATTTCGTATGCGAAGGGACGTGAAAGAAGAGAAACTTGTGGGGGAACGGAGCGGCCGAATATTAAAGTGTAACCTGTTGAAGCCTTATTAGCGCCGACTCGGCTTCACTCTCGAGGTCTCGGAGCACCTCGATGAGACGACCGAGAGTTGGATGGTCACCGTCCATGAAGGTATTGAGTTGGCTGAGAAAAGACTGTGTAGTGTGTTCTTCGGTACTGCTACTCATATAGGCCGTGATTGCTAGTCATACCTACGGTAAACCTCCGTCGGATTCGTGATCCTCAGCTTCTCCTCCTCGAACTTGTTCCAGAGGTCAGCAAACATGCCGGTGTACCATGTCTCCTCCAAGTACCTCAGGAACTCGCTGCATGGCCGGTATGCCGGATGCTCCGCCGCGACAGGGAGAGTTGTCAAAGCTCTCACCTCGCGGTGGAGCCGACGAAGGAGGAAGACAACTCCCTTGATGGTCTCCCACCAAGCATCAACTTCAAAACTTGTACGGGCTCCTTTGAGGAATGGTGGTAGACCAACCCTGTCGCGCTGTCTGTTCTAAGCGTGCGCCAAGTGGAACGCGCAGCCCTGAACAGTGGCGTCCGGTAACACCTGAAATGAACAGCTGGTGAAGTTACCCCGCATGATGCTACTACTACCAATCCTCTTTGCGGCATTGATGGAAGCCTTCTCAAAGTCTAGCACCACCCTTAGGTTAGTGGGGTACACGGACGCGTTGAATTCATCCCTGATGTGCCGAAATATTGTAGTGTGCACCTAAATACATAACATAAGGTTTCGTGAAGATTTGTATAGATGCATAAGTCCATACCTGCTCGGTCTTCTTTGATGAAATGGCGTACAGTAACGGACACCGTCTACACCGTTACGGCATACACCATGCACGGTGTACAGCTGACCTTTACGCTTGAGCTGACGAGGTTGGAATGAATGAACTCCGTCAGCTACGAGCGTATGCAGACCGCTTCTAGCCGCCATTTAAGATGGAGTTGCAATAAAAAGGAGTAACCTAACGATTGTTGTAAACTCCTCATACCTGCACTGTGTTGCTATTGTACGACACGTGCAGTGTTGGCTCCAAACGGTGCACGAACATCGACCCATCAGGGAGTCTGTTCAAGCTGTCCGGGATGTGATTCATGGTGGCGACGGTCTCATCACTCCTATGGGTATTCACGGCCCTGTAAAAAGTCCAGTGATACGGAAGTTAACTACGTGATCTGACCACTCCTCACCTTTTTATGGCACTTCGTCTCGAGATGGAGCCCCTACTGTAGTGGTGAAAGACTATCCCAACCGACATCTCCGGTTCTGCAAGAAGTTCACTAGTTAGACATTCATTACTCGTTACGCCACATAGCTTCTAAAATGAAGTCAAACCTACTTTGCGCAGCCTTCTCCTTAACTGTGGCCATCTGCTCATGCCACATCGGCTTAGGAGTCGCCCTGGCAGACGAATTGTCATTTTGCACGCCACGGTTGAACTATTTTTGAGGACGTTAATATGATTGATTATATTATAACATTAGAGATTAAATTCTAGTACCTCATAAACCGTCCTGTCCACCAGATTGTGTGCAGCGTTGATGGGATTGCACCCAGGATGGTGGTCCAAGGTGCAGGGATCAGTAAAGAATTGGCTACCGATCATCGACAACGTTGGTTATCAAGGTAAACATAGAAATGTTAAAGCTGTTGAAGGAGACACATTAAGTATTACAAGTTCTCACCCTTATCCCTGTCCACTTTCCTTTGCTTTTGAACTGCTGGCACTGGTAGAGCTAGTGGTCTTTCGATATACGTTTGAAAGTGAACGTATACGTTTCGTCTGCGCCAGGTATCCTGTAGCACATCGCTGAGTGCCTCCCATGCTTTGTGGCAAGAGCTTCTGGCACGTATTGGGGTGCTCCTAGAAATTAACGATTCCTTTCGCTAATTCGTTATATCAGATCATCAAGTATGAAATCTCTGATTTTGAATGAAAAGGCTGCGAGTATAGTCTATATTCAAGTATAGTATTTATATAGTAATGTATGTATTACCTTCGTTGTTAGGCCCTTCGTAGACCTCCGCTTCCTCGTTGGCCATGTGGAGTTCCATTTTTTGTTATTCTGTAGTGGTAGATGATTACGAACCATGAAGGTAAATTAGAGCAGAAGATTGGATTCATTAATTTCCATAACGTATGAAGAAGATATGCGAAGGGTAACAAGGTGTTGCATAACATGTGAACAAGATGAGAGTAGGGTAATTATATGATCTGACCTTTTTCCTAGGGTTCGACAGAGGTTCCTTCCATTCCTTCCACTGGCAATCATGACTGACCTCTGCCGTTGATAGTGCCTAACGGCTTCACGCATTGCCCTTGAGGGATGGTAACACCATGGCATCGAGTCACTTCGGCACATATTCACTAACACTAGCACATAGAACAACTATGCACATTTCTCCTACATGTAACACATTTCTATAGTTGTCATACTAAATTGTAAATAAATGAATAAAACATTAAAGTTGTCCAATTAATTAGTAGTTGAATGAATAAACAAACAATAAAGATAAATAAATAAATGAATAGACAGAACAAATGATAAAATGAAACAAGATTCCATTCACGATGTCGTCACTAGCACTTCACAACGGGTTCACGGTTTCCATATTTTCGTAACCACCATCGAAAAAATGCCAGTTTCTATAAGCGGCAAAAAACTTGAAATATTAGCCCACCTGCCCTGAGAATGATTTTATTTACTCCAGAAGAGAGTAGCCACTAGCATTAGTGAATCCGAGAACTACCAGAGTTAAATGGAGAGGTTACTAGCGATAATCGAATAAGATATAAATATCTCAGACGGAATAATACGAGTATAGCCAATATTACGTCAGAAATAAGACGATATCAGAATATACTGTCGTTCAAGCAGAGAATGATCCGTCCAAATAGCAAAAAAAATCCGGACGTAAACGGCCTAGAGACAAGAATAATAGCAGCAGAGGCGGAACAAAAATGATTTTGGATTATTGCCAACAGTTCTGATTCAGGGTAAGCGTCTATCCTCAGGTACTTGTAGCGGTAGTAGAAAAGCATCGCACAGGTCTCGATGAGATTCGGCCGCTGTCTTGCCTCTTTTGAAGTCGTAGAGTAAACAGTATCGAATGCCACTCTTGAAATCTGCCATTTCTGAAATTCTCAAGGATTAGGAATTGACCGCCGGGAGCAACAGCAATGACAGTAGATGACGGGTCAGGTCTCAATGGGATTCGGCCGCTGTCTTGCCTCTTTTGAAATCGTAGAGCAAACAATATCAAATGCCACTCTTGAGGTTTGCCAAAGCCCACAAGGATGAGGAACTGACCGCCATGAGCAATAGCAATAACGGCAGATGATCCACGACACGTCTTCACAACGGCACTTATACAGTGCGTTTCATAATTATAGGACACCCCCCGAATTTCCCACTCCCGGCTTTTCCTCTGTCCATGGAATTTTCCCTCTAGTACCATTGTGTTCAGCACCTAAAATAACCTTGGCACCCAATTTTTGAGCTCACAGCAGCAACTCTTGTTTTTTAAAACTTTATTTTTCTCTTTCCGCACACTTCGCGGTCATGACACACCTTCAGATCCTATCAAGTTTATTTGCCGCACAATCGAATTCACGGAATTTCGATAATTTATGGAGCATCTATGGATCACACTGATTTCACACAGCCCGCTACTCCTGCTTTTTAGAGGGAAACTGAGGACATGTGCGTCGATAGACATCGGACATGCAAAACTGCCTATCTCAATTTCTCAGCCACTCATTGCTGACGGAGGTGCACTCAAAACTGGCTGACAAGGACCCACTGTAGTCCTACTTTAGAAATACAGTTAGCACTAGTCACAGGCTACTCCGTTGGCTTTGCTAGGTGGCAATCCAAGTAGGCGACACTCGCCCGACATCGAGGTTTTCCCATATTTTCTTATCAAAACCCATGAATCGGTGACTCAGAATGTCGGAAATTGCTCGCTGGCATTTTCTGATTTCTTGCACTGTTAGACCATGTTCCAGTCTCTTACTGGCCAGGTCGGCTTTCGCCGGGAAGTGAACCCAAAAACGCGTCAGCAACCTCGAAAAAATCCTTTTCCTCAAGGTCTTGACTGTCTTCCGTTATCACGTCAACGACTCTTCCATTTACCGTAATTACGAAGTCTAGTATATAGCCACCTCATTCATGACCAATCACAGTGCTTGGAACAGGATTTGGTCACTTTATCAGCTGTGACATTTTGTTCCTAACATGTCATCAGTTACTGTCTATTTCGCGCGGAGCAGACACTTGAGCAAGCAGAGGATGGTGTCTGCTCTGGCAGCGCCGGACCTCAGAAAACTCCTGTGTGTAATATACGTCATTTTGAACCACCCATCCGCAGGTTTTAGTGAAGAAATATGGAAGAACCTCGATGTCGGGCGAGTGTCGCCTACTTGGATTGCCCCCTAGCAAAGCCAACGGAGTAGCCTGTGACTAGTGCTAACTGTATTTCTAAAGTAGGACTACAGTGGGTCCTTGTCAGCCAGTTTTGAGTGCACCTCCGTCAGCAATGAGTGGCTGAGAAATTGAGATAGGCAGTTTTGCATGTCCGATGTCTATCGACGCACATGTCCTCAGTTTCCCTCTAAAGAGCAGGAGTAGCGGGCTGTGTGAAATCAGTGTGATCCATAGATGCTCCATAAATTATCGAAATTCCGTGAATTCGATTGTGCGGCAAATAAACTTGATAGGATCTGAAGGTGTGTCACGACCGCGAAGTGTGCGGAAAGAGAAAAATAAAGTTTTAAAAAACCAGAGTTGCTGCTGTGAGCTCAAAAATTGGGTACCAAGGTTATTTTAGGTGCTGAACACAATGGTACTAGAGGGAAAATTCCATGGACAGAGGAAAAGCCGGGAGTGGGAAATTCGGGGGGTGTCCTATAATTATGAAACGCACTGTAGCTACCCTGAAACGGCAATTATTCTGTAGAAATAACTACCAGAACCCAACCGACATTTCATCTGTACCAACATAATAATTGTTATTCACTTTATCTTTGAAATCCAATAATAAAAGGTTTGCGCTCGTTGCACAAATATCTTTGAAGAGACTCCACCTCTTGATTTCTTCGCAAGCGCCTCACTGACTAAGATGGTAGATCAAAAAGAAATTTTCAAAAGTGGTTTTACAGACCTTTCAACGATCAATGCCATGCTATTTGTGGTTGATAGGTTTATTTTTACTTGCACCCTGCGGTGATGGCTTTGGAAAGTCGCTGATGACCGCTGATATAATGACCCACACGTTATCATCGCTTCTTCCATGGTGTGGTCAAAGAACCACTGTAGTGAAAGCCCTCTTGTGTTTTTTTTTTCTGAAATTCTAAAGAACTCATGTGACAAAACCCATAGCGTAGCAATCCGGGTGCCGCTACCGGTAAAGAAGTAATCCCGGCAGCTGCAGCTAATGAGAATACAACAAATGTCAACTTAACAATGTTGAATATAATATCAAATGACAAAAATGAAGACTGCTTGCTTCGCCCACTTCAGCGGCCTTGCGGGTTGGTAGCAGGGTAAAGCACGAGGTGCGATTCGGCGATCTCAAATACATACCCCCCTTGGTTCTTACAAACTCGACCACGCCCACCTAGCTAGGCCCCGCCCGTTGCTTGCAGTTCTTAAGGTTGACACTGTATGAAAAAAAACCATTCACAGATTGATCAACTTTATTTCAATCTGAAAAACCTTTACAAAAACTGCCCCAAACAGGGCGAAAAAACAACAATAACAATATAATAAACATAGTGCGTTTAATACACAATAAACATAACAAACAATATAGCAAACCTATACAATACATGATAAACATGCAAAAAAATTTTATTACACAATATACATGGGCAAGCGGGAAACGACTCCACAATTACCCTTCCCCCCTCTCCTCCACAGTAACTTGCAAAAAACCAGAAGACCAAAATCCCAAAAAGCAACCGCCTCAGATCTAATCAACTCAAAAAATCTTTTTAGGGCGGGAGGTGAGGGGGAGAAAGGTAAGTGTGGAGCTACTCTTACACATCAAGGAGAGGAGGGCTTGGGGCCGCAGCTCTCCTCTCCCACGTGGGCCACTGCCCACTTTTGAAAATAAACTGATTAGATGTGAGAATAAATATCAATGGATATGAAGTGACTTACACACAATATGGAGAGAATGAATAAAATATTTAGAGCGATTGAAAAAATCGCCGCGCCACACAGCGTGGGGGCTGGACAGGGCGCAAAGCGCCCTCCCCCGGATCGGGGGCAATCCAGCGCCCCACGCTGTCATCCAGAACCTGAAAAAGAAATGTTAGCGCAAAAAAGTGGAGGATAAAACTATCAAGCAAAACTAACGCTGTCAGCTGTGGCGCGGCGATGCACTGCAGCGATTCCTTCAACCATAAAAAAAACGCGGCCCATAACATCAAAAAAAGAAAACTGCACATTTCCCCAAGTCTTCCCAGAACATCCGATTTCCGTGGTTTCCGTGTATTGTAGCACCCTGAAAGATTACAAACTATATGCAGGTGCAAGTACAGTAACCACGGTAATTGTTCGGTGGAAAACGGAAAAAAACGCGAATCCGCGTTTTTTTCGTTTTTTTTTTCCTCGCATAACTCAGTTCATTTAGCTCTTTATCAGAATTTCTGCCCACTATTCGATTTGCGGAGGCGAGATCTACAAGATGAGCTCAATATCGTTTTTGAATTCTAACTGAGCAGCCTTCTACTTCCCAAGATACCTGCGGGTTAGATCTAGTGAGCGACACGCCGCGATAATTGTATCCCAAAGATATGCCCTATATGGCGTGCAGATTATGCCAGGAAAATAATGAAACACCTACATTTTGGTAATCTAGAGCTCATAACGAGCATCTTGGTATCCCATTCAGCTTCATTTCCGCTGCTTTGAGAAACATCAAAATTTTAGCGTGGTGCTGTTTTTCAGCAGTCAGAAAGCACTGCACGTTTAGATAGACAATTTTCTTTGAGAAATTCCTGGAGTAATGCTTTGTGCTGTAGGCGTTATTGGAGTGGTATACTACGGGAGTAGTCGCAGCTAGTGCCTTTCGAGACCGAAAAAGGCAACTTTGTGATATTGCACTTTTGTGGTAGTGTGCTCCAATGTTCGCGAGTATCGCAACGTTCACGGAATGAAGTGTAGTCGCTGCCATTGAGAAACAAAACAGTACGCTTCCTCTGCATCGAGCAAAGCTACAGGAAGTTGCTGCGAACATTGGCTGAAGCCGAATATGGGACGTCCAACTTTGAAAAAAATTAACAAGTGGTTGATATTCCCACTAAATCGTGATCTTTGAAATTTCCGGGACCTGGTAGAGAATTCTGAACATATTACTCCATTTATCTTGACATGCTCTATCGAATGATGTCCGTTTCGAAGAAATCCGTGGTATACAAATTTCGGCCCTAAACCCCGCCCACCTCCATGACTGGCTATTCTCGCGGCCTAGGAATTCTCCGCTGGACATCCCAACAGAGGCGCCCCCTCTATTAATCTCGCTCCACATGGAACCGCACCAGCATTTTGAATAACAATTAGAATATGCAAGAGCAAATGATTAGAAAAATGAAAAGGAAAGCGCACGAATGGTCGACGATTTTAAAAAGTGTTTCGGAGCAAATGAAAAATCATTTGCTCGACTGAAAATGAGCATTTTTGTTTCTCAAAAGCCTTTGAGAAACAAAAATGCTCATTTTCAGTCGAGCAAATGCAATCGCGAAAAAAGTTAATGAAGAATGACAGGAAGATAGAAAAAAACTGGTTACTCACCCTGTGGTTATCTACTCTTTCCATCTCCATGTTGGGTCTGCGACTGATTCCAATTGGGGATCGCTGGAATCAGCTACACTTAACCATGAAGTTTTCCCCATACATGCAGACTAGTTCATTCGAATATGACTGCGTGGGCATTTGGGTGAGGTCTTTTCTGACGTATGCGGCTGCAGTTCAAATGCACCACGGGGACTCCAGAAATGATAGTCAAAGTGATTTCAATTTTCTTATGCCACAAAGGTTGTTAACAGCACACTTTTATTGGCCGACGTTTCGACAACAAGTCGTTCTCGAAGGCCTGAAAGCGGTCCAATTTTCATGAATTCCCGTCTACTACCCCGTCAAACGCCTCCTCAGACATACACATTCGATGAATCTTACGCAATCTTACGCATCTTATCGATGAGTAGCCAAAGCGATAGACGAACCTACCGAGCGGCGATGTTTCTTCCGCACAACAGCACTAGTGTCACCACTGCACGAATAAACATTGCTCAGCTGTTCTGCATGAGCGGTTGGTGATGATATTATAGCTCGCATAATGATATGAACGGCATCAAATCACTGGTGATCGATATGTGCCACTTTCTGTTGTTCATAATTGGATTTTGCACTGAAATCCAAAAGGCTTCTAACGTCTTCCTAGCCGAGATGTCTGGCTCATGAGCCAGAGTTGTGCACCGTACATCAAAATCGTTGCCATCGTGTTTTTCATGTCATGTCTCCCGAGTGGCGTCATCAAACTCTCCCTTCTTTTACTAGCTAGATGTTCATTTATTCGAACATGGAGAGGCCGGCCGGTCACTCCCGTGACACTTTAGACATTCAATTTGATAAAAATACGTTCAAACAATTGGAAATGGATGAATGTTTCAAAATCCTTAACGAGCAGTCCCAATACATAAAACTCACAAGAGAAACTCCTCGCGAAAGTTGGTTGCCGTTCCTCAATACACAGCTGAAGTTGTCACGAGGCATGGTTCAGGTGAAATGGTACCATAGAGTTCTAAGAACATCATATTACATGCGAAGTCGGCTCATCCCATAGCCGTAAAACGTGCTGTGATTCGTAATATGTTCAAAACGGCAATTGAAGTGTGCAGTGGTGAGGAAGAGCGACAAGAGTCTAAGAGATTACCTTCAGTTATAGTGCATGAAAATTGTTACCAAAATGGTACAGAAAAAACAGTGGAACGCAAGCAGCGTATTCGTGCGCTAACAAAGAAAGTTATTCAAAAAGACTCATCGCTAAATGGATTGAAACTACTCAGACACTCGGGCGGTTGAATCCCAGGAGAAACAGTTGAACCGCAGTTGTACGTGCGGTTCAAAGCAACTTTTTTTATCATGTTACCCCCCCCCCCCC
>JARK01001337.1:2957855-2967481 GCA_000688135.1 Ancylostoma ceylanicum | reverse complement strand
CCCCCCCACTATCTGGTGCCGTGGGGGAACGTGGACTGTTCAGGCTGCAGTTCAACCGATAGGAACAAAAGGAGGCATTCGGCCCTGAACCAGCTCCAGGTCCAAAAACCCGCGCAGAACGTAATCGTAACGCAGCCGGACACTGCCAAAAAGCGATAATTTGAAACGTGAACTCATTTATTGCAAATTCACAATAAAATCCCACAAAATCTCCACTTCATTACTCTGAACTTTAGTACCGCGGTGGGTCCACCCTTATCCCATGGTTGATAATCGGCATGTCAACCATGGACAAATGGAGGGGCCACCAAACGCTACTAGTGGTCCCAGGGCGCTTACGAGGGCAAACCGGAGGATTTCTGGTAGCATATTGGAGGTCTTTTCCACTTGAACATGCACGAGCTTTGTGCATAAGTGCCTGCGCTGGAATCTGCGCAGGCGCCCGGTGCCCGCGCAGGAGCATGCGCAGGCTTTCAGTGGGTTCCGCGGCGACGCGCGGATATTCCCATCCGCGATGCGTTCGCACGCGACCGCCTACCACGCATCCCGTCTGACCTTCCGCTGAGCGGTGGTTTCCGCCGGGCCAGCAGCCGTCTAACAATTGTTTACATGGAACAGTCGAACCGTGGGTTGGTGAATGGTGAGCCAATTGTGGTTCCACTGTGGGTTCTCAAGCAAGGTGGGCCCACCATGGAAGTGATAACAATGGTGGGCTAACGGTAGGGTAAGTGAAGTTGGATACCGTAGTCGAGGGATGACCGGAAACAAATGGTGGGATTCATAACGGTGGGCCCTACCGTTGTATGAAAAATCTGAGCACGAAAAATAACACGACTGAAAAAAATTGGTATATGAGAGCAAAAAAAAAAAACGAATAACTTCATCACGAGCAGACAAAAGTGCTAATAACAACCAAAATGATGCTAGTGGAGCGGAATAAAAACAAAGAGAAATATTGTACATGAAGTCAAGAATATATGTAAATAACCGATAGTCAACCTCCTCCTCGTCGACGAAGATCTTCCTTTTTTTTCTAAAAAAAGAACAAAAATAGGAAAAATGGTGAAATGGTCGCTGATATGGGCCTCCCCCGAACGGTAGCAACTCAGTGTGTTTGAATTCATACTGGCGCACGTCATTTCTGAAGCTAATGTTAAACACTGAGTGTTCTTGTGGTCACCACGGTCCAAACATCTGCATTCGCCACGCAGCCGTCACGCAACCCAGTCACAAGGCTGCTGCGTGGCGGCCACGTCGCACTTCGCCAGCCATGGCGCCACGCAGCGGGCTTGCGACTGGGTTGCGTGCATGACGATTTCTGCGAATGCGGAAGTTTGGATCATGGTACGAGAATACATACATCACCTAAAAAACTAACACAGCTCGAGGAGAAAAAGAGTGAGAAAGATAGAGAGACAGAGATAGGGAGAGAGAGATGAGTAAGGGAGGGAGGGAGAAAGAAGAAGAAAGAAAAGAAATAAGCCGCAGCTGTAGCGGCGTCGGTTTGAATCAATCGAGTTCTGATTTACAAAATTGCGCGCAATGCAAATGCGCACGTGACGCGGCTGCGGGGCGATCACGGCACGTGCTGGGTGGAAGTGAGGAGTGCTGCGCGAAAGAACGTGCTGCTATCGCCCCCAAATTCAAAAAGTGGGCGGAGTCCTGCGTGTTCCTGCTGCGGTTTAACCGCCCGAGTGTCTGAGTACTATAAACAACTACACAAAGGAGCTGGCACATTTTACAGCTAACTTGCGAATTGCTATTGTCATATACAGTACTGGCCAAAAAGATATCACCTTTTGAACTTTTGTTCATAACTTCTTTTGAAGTGAAGCTTGAATTTTCTAATTTTGGGGGATAATGTTATTACTCATTGCTGATAAATAGAGCTACTATCACCTCACTGCGCTTGCAAATTCTTATAATAAAAATTTTTTACTCAAAGAGGTCAAAATCCTTGGTTTTGCACTACTCGCATTCAATTACTGTGCGACTTCCAGTAAAGCAATTTCCACCAAAATCAAACTTTTTCCAGCGAATGGATTCATATCTAACGTAATTTCGGTAAGCTGAGGAGGAATCCTGACGTTTACGGAGCTCAGTTGACATCACTAAGGAATTGACCACTATCGGCGGATTTAGCCATTCTGTATCACAATTAGGGCCCTGTTTTCGAATAGATCTTGTTCTACATGATGCTCTAGCTTGAGCAGAAAGAGAGTGCTTGTACTAGTGCTCCCTGGATGCCTATCTAATCCAGTTATCCTAGCTGGACATAAGCTCACCATTGGGTCACCTTACGAGTTTCAAGTTTTGCATTTTTATTTCGATGGGGAAAGATAAGTTCATGAGTGTATCGTTGCCTATGGAGAACCGACATGGTTGCTAGAATGTCTAGGGAGACGCTGACGTCTGGGGCTATCTGAAATTGATGAGCTACGAGGGCTCAAAAATGAACACCAGCAACAACCTGTGAGGGGCTGCGAGCCTCCACGCTCTTTTCTCAAGATTCATCCTTTAGCATGAAAAGCATAAGCATATAAGCGAATTTTTGAGCCACCCGACGGATTTTCCTTCCAATGTGCCAGGTTTCGCAGAAATAGAGCACGATGTCTCACTCCTCTGACATATTCTGAAGACCAGGGCATTTTTGCGTGCCATACCCTGCCTGATTCGAGACTTGGTGGGTGTTATATTTCCATGCGGTAATCTAGAAAAGTATACGCATCATTTCAGATAAAAACTCCTCTATCGTATTTCCATTCATCCCCGAAATAAAAATGCAAAACTTGAAACTGGTAAGGTGCCCCAATGGTGACCTTATGTCTGGCTAGGGTATCTGGATTGGCTAGGCATCCAGCGAGCACTAGTGCAAGCATTCTCTTTTTTCTCAAGCTAGAGCATCAAATAGAACAAGATCCCGCTCAAAACAGGGCCGTACGTGAGGTCCAGAGTGGCTGAAAGAGTCGAAAGAGGTCAATTCGAAGGTGAGATCATCTGAGCTCCAGAGATTTTAGGATTTGGCCCCAGCCAACTGGAAATCTGTTGGATATGATTCCATTCGATGAAAAAGATTCGATTTTGGCGGAAACTCCACTTGTGGAAGTCGCACAGCACTGGAATGTAAGTGGTGCGAAATCAAGGGTTTTGACTTTTTAGGTAAAAAAATTTTTCTTATAAAAATTTGCAGGGGCGGTAAGGATATTAGTAGCTCAATTCATTACTAATGAGTTGTTGCAGTAACCCCCAAAACTAGAGATCTCAAGCTTCACTTCGAGAGAAGTTATGAACAAAAGTTTAAAAGGTGATATCTTTTTGGCCAGTACTGTATCTAATGTTACTGTTCAAACAAATGAGTGTTCACTTTCAAAAAGTAGTAGAAAGTTCGATTGATCACAAACAAACTTCGTAGTTGAAATAATGCATTAACATTAACATAACATTGCACAAAAATTTGGTAAGCAACTTTCAAGACAGCTCATGACAATTCATGCACATGCGAAATGGGAGGCAGCACAAGGGAACCCGGGGTCCGTGCATTGAGGAACCCGCACCTATACCGCCAGCCGTAATTAGTGGGTGCGGCGGCTAGTAATTGACAGTTCATGCGCTGCGCTGTTGTTGGCAGCCCTCCAGGGGCTTGCGCTGCGTGCGTCCTCGGCCCCGCCCACCTCATAGGTTTCGCGCGCGGCAATCGCAACGCGACAAAGCGACCAAAGCTGAAAATGGACAAATGGAAGCGGAAGTCGTAGGGGAAGGGAGCTACAAAGTGGGGAAAAGCATTACAGAACTAGTTTTTAAAGCTCTCTGCAATTATTTATCAAGAAAACTGGGAATTATTGCTAACTTTCAGAAGTACTCACCGCACATGCCGTCGCCTCGCTTTTACGAACAGAAGACCTTTCAATTATTGAAATGTGGGAAGGCAGTGTATGTAAAACAGTGAAACGCATTGAAGTGGAGCTTACTATTGAGCACAAATTAATTTACCAATCAAAGATTGGCCTCAAAACTCGCTGATAAATTATTATCATTTACACCAGTAAACTTCGTCATTAGTACTACCGAGAGTCGGAATCATTTGCAAAGTTGAAATTTTCCTATTTAGAATGAAACTGTTATCTGTCATGCATGTGAGCGTTCTTTAGCCTGTTAATGACTTGGTTTTGGCGTCCTATGCCTGTGAGAGTGTCAGAAATGTCCAGAAGACATCCTCAGTGCCTGGAGGTGTGTCTGGAGGATACGATGTCATTGCAACGCCATCATTAATGACCTTCAACCCCATTGATTTTTTGGTAAATAAGGAAAGTGTTGCGCGATGAATTGCCAGTATTTGGAGAAAAATGAAATGAAAAATGAAATGAGAGAGAAAAGAAATTGGGGTTTTGTTTCAAAACAAATGAGGTGCCTCCTAGGTTTTGGAACGTAAGTAAACAGTGTAATGTATTTTTAAAGTAAAATGTGCATTTCTTTTTTTATTATTTTTTTATTGACATTTTTTTGATTTTATATTCTATTTTATTAATATTTTATATCATAGTTCTATGCCAAATTTCCCAGAATTTCAACCCCAAAAGAACCTGTGAAACGGTGAAAAGCGATATGGTCTGAATTCGAATACTGTTGAAGAAAGTGCAAGTGAAGATGTGCGAGATGTGAAGATGAAATAAAACCAAATATTTTCTCCCAATAGTTGCATTGCAATTTTCAAAACATTTTCGTGCTCCACTAATATCTTGTGGATGACCGGTTTTGAATGACAATTTATATTTCTTCAAGACAATTCAATTCAAAACTAGACGTAATCCTGCTGGTTTTAACCTCTATCATAATTTCACAGAACCTCTTTTCAAATTTAAATTCTTCAAATTTCAAGATGAAATTCGAACGAGATTCCTGAAACAATAATTTCTGGTTCTCTTAATAAACCGTTGCAGAATGCTTTAAAAAACTAGTTCTGTAATGCTTGTCCCCACTCTAAACCTTCCTTTCAGCTTTCGTCGCGTTGTCGCGTTGCGATCGCCGCGCGCGAAACCTATGAGGTGGGCGGGGCTGAGGACGCACGCAGCGCAAGCCCCTGGAGGGCTGCCAACAACAGCGCAGCGTATGAACTGTCAATTACTGGCCGTCGCACCCACTAATTACGGCTGGCGGTACAGGCGCGGGTTCCTCAGTGCCGCCTCCCGGGAACCCGAGATAATTAGGCCCAGCCGGAGATCTGCCTGCGGGAAGAGCTGGCAGATCGAGCTACAGTCCACCAAGCAATTATCGCTGGGTCATCCCAGCGTCATACGCGACTGATAGGCACCGCCCACGTCGCGCGCGAATGCGTCTATTTCGCTTCAAAAAGTGGAATAAGGCTGGAAACGATGGAGAAAAGTAATAATTTTGCGAAAATATCAGTAGAACGCTGGAATTAGACGGAATTAAGTGCACAGAGCTAAAAACCACTAACGACATGATGTTGTGGTATCAATAGTGAGTAAATAAACGAGGTGCGATGTTAATGACCTCCTAACCTTATATCTGAACTTTCACGCATATCATAGCATGTCCGAAAAGAACCCACTGGCATTTCACACTTCGGAGGTCACCCCTTCAGTTTCCAGAGGGTAGCCCTGGAGAAAAATCAGTTAACACATTTCCCACCTCGTTTTGTATAAATAAGCATGGTTGGCCAAAATCTTTACCCATCACCGAAATGTCGTTCGACTACTTGTATAATCTACAAGTGCAGCAGTTTGCTCAGTAACTTTATGCCACCAATCTGCTGATTTCACAGGTATTTTTTTTTGAAATGACTCAGAAATGCAAAAATTACGCAGGAATTTTCAGGACCCGACGCATCTGTATAGGAGCCACGTTCAGCTTCCATTGGCACAACTACCAGGAGGTTCCCAAGTAAGAAATATCCTGGAAAAAACTCAAAGTACATTCATAAAAGTCATTTTTCAGCAAATTGCTCCTGTTCTCCCGCCTCCACCCGCTGCACCGCCTCAAGAACTTGCAGTAGAAGAGCCCGCGGCGGAGCCGATTTTCCGCGGAAAAAAATGCGAGTAAGAACGGTGTGTACCCCGTTCTGGTATACGACATACCGGGCTCCCAGAGATGTTACGTCTTCCAACATCACAAGAAGACGACTAGGGGGGACACTTTAATTTATCGGTGTTCCGGATGCAGGCACCAGAATAAGAAATTCACCTCAATTTTTGTGAGTCTTTTTTTTTGCACTTAGAATGATACAGTATCTTAGTCAGAGTAGTTCCAGGTAACGGACGACATATTCCACAAAGATCCATGCCGGCTTAGTCACAATTGCATACCACTCGACCGCTACAAAGATAAGGCTGAGCGTGTGATTTATGAGGTAAGCAGTTTAAGCAATTTAAGTGATATTTACCTAATATTTGATGTTTCAGAGCTGCCAGACAATAAAGAAGGACAAAACGGCCCACGGGACACCCACTCAGCGACATTACTCAAACACTGCTAAATCGATCTTGACTATGCAGTGGAGAAGTGTGTTTGCTTAAATATATTTATCACTGATTAGCTGATATCGCATATTTCTCATATTCTAGCAGAAGTTGTTACCACTCGGCATTTATTTTTCAGGGCCGCGTCTGCGCACAAGAGAAACGTGGAAATGGACAATGTGCCGGAGGACCTCCGCAAACTTCTGTGGGAAGAAGATTTCCTCAGACATCAGACACCGAACATGCATATATATTATTCTCAGGAAGTAATTTCGGTGAGTAAAATCAGAAATTATCGGAAAATTCAGAACTTCAATATTTTGAATTTCAACATTTCTAGATGGCGTGCGAAAACGGACTCACTGCCATAATCGGTGACGGCGTTCACAAGCTAAATCCCATGAATACGCCGAATAGAATGGATAAAGGCCAACTCTATGTTATCCACGGTGTTGTGAGCGGTGGAATTGAGGTGGTTATTTTCGAGCTAGTATTTTTCCTGCTCTCCTATTTTCCTAACAGTTTTTAGGTACCTCCTCTGTACGCGATTACTCGGCACAAGAACGTGGCAACCTATAGAACTATCTTTGGACGTCTCCGCGAAGCCATTCCAGATGACAGGTTGAAAATAGTGTTAGATTTTGAAAAGGTATGTTTAGCTTCTCGCTTTTCTATGCATATACTTATATTACGGAATTTCAGGCAGCGATCCGGGCAGCTGAAGAGGCCTTTCCTAACGCTGAAGTCCATGGATGTGGTTTTCACCTAGCGCAGGCGTGGAATCGCATGGCGGCTGAATTAGGGCTTAGACAATATATTAGGGGGAAAAAGCGTGTTAGAGCTGTAGCTAGGTGGTGGAGAATTATAAAAGGGACTATTTTTTTGCCTAAGGAGTCAATCGGTAGGGTTCCAGCTCTCATGTTCTTAGCCGTAAACGAAAATCATCCCGCATATGAGCCTTGCAATAAATTTTTGAGATATTCACGGAATACATGGTTCGATGGTATTTTCCAGGGCATGTGGTTCAAATGGGATGTGCGGGAGCTTCGAACGACTAGCGCAGCCGAAGCATTCCACAGGTTATTACTCCTCTTCAATTTCCTGGATTTATTCTAATTCCCCTTATTTTAGTAAGCTGCGGAAAATGGTGTCAAGACGTACGCATCCAATGCTGGAGGAACTACTCGAGTGCCTGCAGGAATTGACCATTTTAGCCCTCGGCAGGCTCTTACATGTCCAAGATGTAAGACTACAGGGTGGTCCAAAAATATGGAGACACTCCAAAAGATTTATATCTAACGTTAGAAAGCAAGTTGGCAGCTCTGTTCCCAATATGGTACTTTTCATTCAGTACTGAACAGAATATACTATCACATCTCACTAACTCTCCTAACACAGGCGAGAAAAGACGCGATGAATTCGAACTTGTCACTTGCTGTGGCGCGGAGGGGCCTTCCTCGCGGATAACCCCACGTTTCTAGACGTCATTGCTCCGACGATTGAAGAGTTTACTGGGAGTAAAATCAGTTTTCGTGCTTAGATGAATACCATAACGAGAGAAGTGCGCGAATGAATGCTAAAAACAGTAAATATAAGGAAACGGACATGAATTCCTGTGCAAAAACAGGGTGAAATGCATGTAAGGGCTGTTTCCGCTTCCTTTTTCAGTGCTGAGATAGCGGAATAGGACATATTAGGCCTGCAAACATCCAATCTTGAAGTTCTAAGGAGAATTACCCCCATTATACGATAACTCATGGCGATCCGATTGGATAAGCACGTTCAAACGGTGTAGGATATTGGCGAATTCGCACCAAATCCAGGATCTCATAACCAAGGTAACCGGTCTTTCACAATCGCTTTGATATTTTTCTGTTACCCAAGCCTTGTATTCTTTGATGCACTGGTAAGTGACCCTCTTGCACAATCTCACACGTTGACATTAAATGCGCGCCTAGACTACACAAAGTTGTAATTCGGTTATGGAAAGAAATCTCGACTGACGGCCTAGTTCTCGCCAAATTTCATAGCGGTAGGGATTGTTCTGTAGGAACGTGTATGATTAATCAGATGAACAGCGAAAGATTGGATACAAAGTGCCATAACACGAGATAAGTCGAGGAACGCGCATCGCAACCTTGTCTCCATATTTTTGGACCACCCTGTAGAATAACTTTCCTTGCTGTTCAATGCATGAAAATCTGTGTTTCAGAATATGCGCGCTTCCAAGCCTTTGCGCCGAAGAGATCGTCTACGACGACAGAAGATGGACGAAGCAATGGACGAATTTCGACGAGAAATGGGAGCTCGCAACTACATTACAACTGTCACAATAACCAACTATTGTGAGGAAATGTCCCGTTATGTAACCGAAAAAACGATATAACGAAAAGTTATATCACAAATTTGTTATATAGAGAAATATTTATATTTGTCAGATGTATTTATATCCACATATTGAATCGCTGGTTTGCTTGCTTTGCAAGTGAATAAAAATTCATTCAATTCTTTTCTCTTATTCATTCGGCGATTTTTCGCTACATATCTTTGTTTGAATTGACTCATGTGCACAGAATTACCCCTCGGATAGGCTCGTGCGGAAACGTATCCGCGAGGTACTCCCGCAGGCACGATGGGTGTCCTCAAGGCAACTCCGGGGCACACTAATAGTCGATGGATGCCATAATTGATTGGGTAGAACGCGAAAGAACGCTCACATTAGGAAAAAACGTTATATGTTCAATGCGAATAAGAATGAAAGATAGTGAAAGTATCTTAAGTTGAAAAGTTCCACTTACTTTCTAGTCAGAAATTAAACAACTGAAACAACTGAAATTTATGCTTTTTTGAACTAAAACCACTACAAAACTTCGAAACTCACGCACGCATAGGCACATAATCTCACATCCTTACTACTACCTTCATTCTTTCAATTTCATTGCATTCAATCCACTGGAGAAGCTTGTTGAGCTTGATGAAGCCGCGTGACGCAACGCGACGTACGCGGCGAAGTGGGCGGGACCAATGCTCAACGCAGCGCACGGCTCTAATAAGGCTGCCAGCAAATGCTCACTGCATTTGCTGACAGTTCATGACCGCTGTAATTGGGGTGGTAATTATCTCGGGTTCCCTTGTGCATGGAGCCCCCTC
>JARK01001337.1:2945355-2955355 GCA_000688135.1 Ancylostoma ceylanicum | reverse complement strand
AACATAATAAAAAATAGAAAAGTAATAAGAAAAATCGGAAGTTACCATACCAGTTCCTCTAGAGTACTCGTTAATTATTTTTTGTACCATGTCATCTCGCTTGCAAGAGTTGGAAATAACACCGATGGAACATTAGGAATCTTGGTCATGCCGGAAATTAGCACAACGACGCATTCTATTCGCATCGCTCGATTTTACCCACTCTTTACTTGAAAACTCACCCCACCTCGAAGGGCGGGTAGGTCACATCCTTACCGAGTACGGTCATGAATGCTAGCCCTGAACTATCTCAGGTAGGTGTCGAGAAAGCTTATAAATATACTGGTTTGGGCAATTACTGGTACAGATCACTCAAATGAACAACAGTGTTGACTTGGTGTGCCTTTTACGAGGCGGCCAGCGGGTTACTGCATGCTCTCATTCGCAAGAAAAAAGGAAAACTGTCACGAGAGCAGGTGCTTTTTTGCACTTCTAATTGGAGTGTTTTCATATAGCAGTGCCCTTCCGGGCGGCAAAGGTGAATTTCATTGCCCTTTTACATACCTCAACAACTCGCAGAAATAGAGGCGATTAACAGTATTTGCGGGAGACGGATGATGCCATTCTGGGGAACCGGTTCGGGTTCATGTGCGAATGAGTGAACGTACCAATGAACAGGCAGCTCCGACCCACAGGTTGTTCTTGTGCCGGCTGGTGGTTCTTTGTGGCGAATTCTACTCCGCAATTCCCATCACAGACGATCGATGCTGCCGATCGCATCGCTGCCGGCTGCCAAAAATGGCCGTAAGCAGTGGCATCGATGACGTCATCGACCGCAGTTCAGTTATCCGTGCGGATTTACGGGCCGCACAACCTGCGGGCGACGCTCCCGCCGTCGCGTCGATGCACAACGCGGTTCCACGTGCCTGGCGACGGGGGCGAGCCGGCGCGATCTGTTCAGATGCTATCTGGCTGCGTCGTGTAACTGGGTTGTGCGGAGTAGTCGCCGGAGCGTCTCATTCAGCCGCCGAGGCTCTGCGTCATCCGTCGCCCTCGCCACAGTCGCGGACGCCTGTGCTCGATCTCGTCGAAGGTGGCGCTGATTCCGCGGGCCAACTTCTGCTTTGCCACCGCCACCGCAGCTCTACCAGTTTGCACTAGTCGCTAGTGACAAAGTGCACAGCATCGGGCAGCCGAAATCACATTATTTGACATGCCACGATGCACACACAGCGAACCCGCTCCACGGCCTCCTTCCCAACCTGCTCCGTTGATTCCAGTTCTTCTTTTGTCAAAACTTTGCAGTTACTTCTGCACGTGTCATGTCTTTCCGGCACGTGCCCACTCTCCTAAAAACAGCTACCACACTTCCTTAAAGAGCTACGGTTTCCGGAATGTCGTGATTTTCTACGAACATATTGTGTAAAATGCCGGCTTATTCTTGATTCTTTCATTTTCTTCATTTCTAAAGTAAGACTCTTTTACAAGTCAGTAGCAAAAGGAATTTATGTTTAAAGAAGCCCTCTTCTCAAGGAAAGCCTCAGAGGCAGTGTGACTGACTATACTTATGTTGTTTTCAGATGACGGGAGGATTTTCTGTAGCAGGTCTTTGTTAATTCTCTAAGATTGTCGCTGTTCTCTCTCAACCATCAGTATTCATTCCTCCAGATACTTCTAGTATTGATCGTTTCTTGGATACTATTCTGAGCTTTGAAGGCGTGAAATTCCGTAATAATGAACTTCACGCTTGTCCAATCTGCTATTCACCAAATTATTACTTGAATCTTTTGTTTTCGGATGATAGCCTTGCCACTTGATGACGAACTCAGATAGAATGAAGCGCAACCAACCGAAAGTTCGAGAGTAGGTGAAAAAGGTAGGGAGCCGAATCGTCCATAGAGCAGAAAAAACTGTCATTTTAATTCTGGGAATCTCTTTGTTGCTCTGTCCAGCCTTGTAAAATACGCTCACGTACATGCAGATATCACTCGTACCTATTTTCGGCTTCTGATTTCAATGTTCCAAAAGCTTCAGGAAAAATTTGCAGGAGGATGTGCTTTAGAAATGGTCATATTAGTTATCTAAGCAGGTTGGTTGAGGTCTGAGGCACTGAACGGCTTCTGTACTTTTAACGCTACTTAGTTTAATCACATCGAGTGAACTATCATCTTTTCGTCCTGGTTTTTGACTTATACATCACAACTTTTATTTACATGATGAAATGAAGCTATTCAGCGCATTCCAAAAATATTTCAACCAATAGGAATTTAACTAGCCTCCAACCAAAAAGGCCAAGTAGAAAGCCTCATTAATTTTAACCAATTTTTTTTAGTTGTTAGGCTTCCTGATAGAGGATTATGACCACTTCTTTAGTGCCAATCCCCCTTCTTTTCATCCCACTTATCATCTCGAAAGCGTTCACTCGCATTGTATTACTAATCCAACATCCATGCATTCCTGCGCAGCTTCTTACCGTGATATTTCCAATGAAAGCAATGCATCGAGGGGAGCTGAATTCCAAAGGTTTGGGATTTTCTGAGATCTGCATCATGCGGTCTTCTAATTACTTCCTTTTCTTCGAATTCCTTTTTGTTTCTGAGGAACTTGCGACAAAGGGGTCATGCTAGATCAAACATGCTATTTTTTCCTTCATATTTACCATATTTCGGAGTTTTCTTCACTTCCGACTTCTACATTGTCGGTCTTATTTACCACTTCCGATTATCCATAGTTTGTATACCGACAACTATTTGGAGGGGAATTTCTTCCACTAATTTGAAAACATAACTCTGTCCGCAATTCAGCGCACAGACGTTTTTCTGTGGCACACTTTCATTGTTGTGATTTCTGCGTTTAACGACTTCGAACTCCGACCAGCCACCATTCCCCGATAGAAGTAGTAAAAAATCCCTTGCTCAGCGGAGGGATTAATTTCCATGTTCTCGAAAATTCTGACTCACTCCATTTAAAGAAATTCGACAGTAGAAAATACGAGCACAAAGCCAAAACCACAGCGAACAGACAATTCTTGGACAGGCATCGAGTGTTAGCCCAATTGTGGTTCACTTGTTAACATTGTGGCATTTGAGATCCCACCATTTATGATCCCAAAAGGACATTTGTGATCCCAACTGTTCATGGAGGGCACTCGTAAACAAGTAAGGACTGCAGCAGATGGTTTCAGGCTCATAATTTCTTTCTTGACTGCCCAACTCATATTTTTCTACGTTCTGCTGCTACATACTTACATACAGGGTGGTCCACATGAAATATGACGCAAACAACTATCCACAGCTTTGCACCAGCCAATTCGAATGAGGAATATTTATTTTTATTCAATAGACAAGGAAATTCTACATAAGACCTCACACGTCAAACTCGGAATGACTGCCTCAGTTTCAATGCAAACATCAAATTTCTTCCAGAAATTTTTGAGGATGGTCGCAACTTTTTCTATTTACCGTTCTCGTTCCCTATCCTTCTCAGATACTTGTGTTTGAAAGAGCTGACTCGTTGTTCCAACGAATCCCAATCCGGAAGATTTAGATCGGGTGGTTTTGACCGCCAAATATCCTTCGTTCAGAAACCCGGAAAACTGGTCCCACTCCACTCCATTGTCTTCATTGCCCCGTGGGCTGCTACCCAATTTTGTTAGAAGGTCTAGTCAATGTCATCAGCGTTTTCTTTGGCTCAAGGAATTACCGAATTCTCCAAGAGAATGGATTTTCTGTAGCCCGTCACACTTCATGTGGAACACCCTATATGTGACTCTCGTGCAGCAACCAAAGCACCACTTCATTAGCCGATTTTTTCGAAAAAAATCATTGAGGTCGAAATAATTTGTCAGATGGTGTTCGTAGTCATCTGCTAAGGAAATTTCAAGAGTGGAACCCTGACCGATATTACTTTAGTACGGAGTAGTGTTCATCGGCAATTATGTGACTTAAAGTGAGTACATGTGAACATTTTGCCGGTAATGCTGTGTTGGAATTTCTACCTTCCCAACTCACTTTCTTATTCATTTTCCAAGGTCATCGATGTCTTAGATGGTACTCCCAATCTAGCGGAGATTGCTTGACTGCATAGAAAGGTACAGGTATCCCAGTCATTTGATGGAGAACAATTAATGCATATCACAGAACAGCAAACTCTTTATTTCTATCCTGCTTCAGGAAAAAAATTGTTAGTCAAAGAAATTTTCGGAATGACTGCAGCAGAAAACCGGAAGAACCGATCGCTGATCTGCGGTCGTTCCAAACAGCTGCTGCGATTCTTCCCGCTTTCTGCTGCTATCCTTCTGCACCATTCTCAACACAAATTCATTCCCGTACGATTCGTCCGCACCATTTTATCTTAGTGTTTCTCGCTTCTTACGCACATGATTGGGATTTCTCTCTCCTGCGGTCTTTCCGAGAGTAGGTCTGAGCATATGGTGAAGTGGGTGTGGTACAGACACTGATGCCCTACAATACTTCTTTCATAGGTAAATCACGTCGGTTCGACATCGACAGCTCATTTCTTTTTGACTTCTGTCAACAATTAAAAAAATCGCTAGAAAAAAACTAATCTTTAACGGATGTACGGGATGGCCAAAAATTACGCGTGCTGCAATATTTTAATGCTAGGACTGAACTACATATATTAGGTCATAGGTCTAGTTTTCAAGGACGACTTGTGAATCCTTACAAAATTAATATATAATGTTATTGGAGTACTTTTGAAATATTCTTCATCAAGAGGGAACACAGACGCTCAGAAGCTAAAAGATGTCATAGAACTCACAGACAAAACTTAAATTCTATTTTGGGCCATGGACCCAGGACAGCGAATTCTCGCAGGCCCAAATTTTTATTTTGAACCGTTAGGTCTCGCCTTCCAATGCGAACCATAAGATTAGCTGATTCGGATGCGTTCTAGACAAGGGCGGCTCTCAATGTATTATATAATCTTGAAGTTCGTTGAGGATATGCTTGGACGCCTTTGCTCTGATGAGCTGGGACAGAGATATTCAGAGGGTAGTAACTGTATTGCCTTTATAAGAGCAATCAAATACCTTAGTCATTTTCCTCCTCTGAGGCCGCATGCACCGTTGAGATTACTTAGGGTAAATGTGTCAACACCACGCAAATTTACCCATCGTTAGCATGGGCGTCAACGCATTTACTATGGGTAATCTCGGTTATGCAACCACACCCTGGTAACTGTGCGGCAGAAACATAGCCCGAACAGGGTAATACCTCGAGTACAAAGCCTAGGAGCATCATTATCCCCTCAGTTGCTGCCACTTGCCGTTGGAAGGAGGAAGGTTCGAGCTCTTCTCTCAAAATCTGTTTTATTTCCACTCCGCCGCGCTTCACCTTCTTGAAGTGTATTTATGTTCAAAAGGGTTCGAATACGTCCACTATATGGAAGAATTACCACCTCTAATCTAAAGAATTACCACTACCACCTTTAATTTTTCTTCAGAAATTTGTAAAAATCTCGAATGTGATCGGCCGGAAATGTGAGCGCTCAACGAGCCACACGACACCCTTATCAAATTAAAGAACACGTTATTGTCGCTCTCCTATCAGTTCCACCTCCTCGTACTCGTACATCGTCAAGTGGTTGTCTCCTCAGTCGCTCTCAGTATTCTTGAAGTAGTAAAAACACGCTTTTGGACTCACGGCTCACTGAATTTCCTCTGAATTCACCAAGCCATTTGAAGTTGGGATATGTTCAGCTCGTTCTTCTGTTCCTCTCGGTGACATTCCTTGTTCTGCTGCTTTTCCATAGCTTGCGTTCTACCGCACAAAGTTTGTAGGTTTCTAGTTGGGTTCCAGAACAACCCATAAATATTAGAGGCTTCTAACAAACTCCATTTCTTACCGTACACACATCAGCCACAAATGACGGCAGCCGGATTGACCCGATGGCACGCGATGCGTCTCGCTGCGGTGCAGCAAGATCTCAACTGTGCAATACCGCTACGAAATTGCTTTGATCAACTCGAGCGGTGGAACAGCACATTCTCCCAAATAACCCGGCAGCAGTGGCGGACGCAGGGGGTGGGGCGTGCCCCCCCCCCCTTCCCCCCGAGAATGGGTCGCCAAATTTTTGGAAGTACTTTACAATACATATGAAAATCTTGTATTAGTTTATTTTTATTTGTTTGTTTTTATTATTGTTTTTAAAATATTGATTATTTATTATTTCTTATTANCCCCCCCCCCCCCCCCCCTCCCGCCCACTTTCTGCGTCCGCCACTGCCAGGCAGGCAACTTCTTCAATTAAGAGGATCCGAGAACTTTCCGGAAATAGAGGTTTTTAGAGGAATCGACTCTATACTTATTCAACTTTTTATTACTTTCGGATATTTATTATGTTGGTGCAGAAGTTCTGTTGGTTTTGTTTCAAAATTCTATGATTCTCCTTGGATGTCGTGCAACAACTACGTAGGTATGGTAATGGACTTGTAGAGTGAATCCTGCACTTCTTAGCCATGCGTTTCCAACCTAAGATTTACTCCCGTTTCATCATTTCTATTTATTTCAATCTTTTAACCGAATTTTTGTTTGTTCTCGCGAATTCCTCGGAAATAATTTGGACCATTTTTGTCGCGCCGGGGGCATAACATCGCTTTTCAGTGTGTTTTCGGGATAATGCAGGAAGCAACTTTGAGCAGTGATCCCTGGGAGCTGGAATCACTCTTAGTGACTCCATCATTTTTCCCGCGTAGATACACAATTTTGTCATCTTTCCTGCCAAATAGAATGGTGTCCGTGCATGTATCGACCAAAGTTGAATTGAGGGCAGATTCTCACCTCTGCAGTCTCTTGAGATTTTCGCGAATGAACAGTTAAAGCATGTGGTACACGTCAAAAGAGAAACATCCGGTGGCCTCATTTGTGATCACTCTTTTGGCGAGAAGGGCCTCCTACATCCCCCTCAGACAAACCCTCGCTAGGCCCGCGCGACAATCTCGCTGGTCGCGCGGGTAAGGCCCCGGCAGAAGCGAGATTGGGGCGCGCGGCCAGCGAGTTTGTCGCGCGGGCCCAGCGATCAAGATAGGCGCGCGCGGCCAGCGAACTTGTCGCGCGCGCCTTGCGAGATCGGCGCGCGCGCCCAGCGATATTAGCGCTCGCGCCCAGCGAACCCGACCGTGCCCAGCGATGACGTCACGACCGGTCAATACCGGTTGATGACCAACCTCGACGGGAAATTCATGCTATTGAGCGACAAGGAGTCTCCTCCGGGTTGTTTGGGTGGTACGTGACCACCTCCACAAAAATGTTCGCCATGGCCGCTCATATCAGAGGTGCTGGCGAGTGAACAAAACCAGCCTGTCGGGTTCAAGCATCTTCAAGGTGCAGCCAACTGGTGGAGTCCCTCTGATGTTGCTTCGTATTTCTCGCAGGTTTTCTTGCAGAGAGGGTGCGTTGTCGCGCGCGCCCAGCGAGATTGTCGCGCGCGCCGAGCGAGCGTCTCTCATCGTCTGCGTACTTCGAATATAATCCCTCTTCTGCTCCGCGCCTTGCGAAATTCTGCTCCGGCAGAAGCGAGCGACTTTAGCAACCTGCGTCTTCGAAACTGTACTATTTCCTTCTGCTCCGGGCGAAGCGACGGAGGGCTCGCTTCTTGCGGAGACTCCAAAGAGGTGCGCGCGACAAGCGAGGGTTTGTCTGAGCCAGACTGAGTAGATTGACGAGTGCAGACGATCTTGAGCCAGAATGGCTCTCAAACGGCACTACAGAATGTCACTGGTTCATTTTCTGTTTGCGCTGTCCTTTGACTTCAAACAAGAATGGCAAGTAAACGAATCAGAAGCACCCGGGTTTCTCATGACCTGAATCACTAAAATGTTGAGTGGAAGCGCAAATATGTGTCAGTGAGAATTCTATGAGTCTGAGTAGTTGAAGAGCAGAGTTCTTATTGAGATTTATTTTACAACAGCTGCGAATTCAGATCTGTTCAGGTTTAATCTTTTTCATTAGGATCGAACCGTCACTACATCAATAGCTTTAAGACGACCATCAGTCATAATAATTTTTTTCTAGAAAAAAGGGGAAAAGAGCTCCATTTTTCACCCTGTTACTTTATTTTCCACTTCTCCTCTCTTTCTTTCTACCAATGCATCTTCTTATCTTTCTTTTTTTTCTAAGTGCCTCTACTTCATGGTATCAGCAGATTAACAAGAAATTATGGAACGGGTATGGAATTTTCCCGAGTTTTCTATTCCCATTGAACATTTGAAAGCAAATACTACTGTACTCAAGGGACTGTCCTTAAATGGTCACCATTTGCTTCAACGCACTTGTCCGTTCTTTTATACACTCATCCTTCCACCTGCAGTGTTCCACACTGCGTTTTGGTACTCCACGGAAATACATTCCAGGGCGAGGGGGGGGGGAGGGCGAAAGAAACAGACTCTGATCTCCGCTGTTTTTGGGACTCAAACGCAAAAGAAAAGTTATAAAAATATCAGTTTAATTACTAAATAATTAATAGTAATTATCTAAAAAAACTTATTTATTCTGTTATGTAACTGCAAAAATTCGGAAATTCGGCAACCCATTTTCGAGGGGGGAGGCGCTTTTCCTGCGGCCGCCACTGCATACAAAGCGGGCAGTAGTCCCCCCTCCCTCGATTTGATCGGATCGCCGAATTTTTGAAATTACTTTACAAAATGAACAAAGACTTTGTATTAGTATATTCTTAATTGTTTAGATTTTTATTAATTACTTATCATTATAACTACTTTTTTTATTGATTTTATTACCTGTACGGTCCTCAGAACAGCGGAGGTGAAGAAAGTAAAATGGACACTCGGTTCCATAATTTCTGCCACTCTTCCTCTGTCTTTCCTTCTTTATTTTCCTCGATCTTTCCTTTTTCCCTTTGTTTCCGCTCTCTTGCTCTCTTTCTCTGATGCTGTACTGTCTTCTTTCTCTACTTTCTTCTCTACTCTCTCTCTCTCTCTCTTCTACTTATTCTCTCTTTCCTCTACATCCTCCGCCTCTCTTTCTTCTTTTATTCCTCTCTTCTTCCCTATCGCTTCCCTTTATCCTTCCTTCTTTTTTTATCCTCTCTTTCACTTTTTCTTTTTTTCCAGCCCTATATTTCTTTCTGCTTCCCTCTCTTTATTTCACTCTTCCTCCCTCTTCATCCCTCTTTCTCTTTCTCCGACTATCTCACTCTCTCTCTCTCTTCTTCACCTTTACTCTAATAGACTTCTCTTGAACATACTACTCGCTCGTCCCGATTCCATCAATTGTGCTGGAAAAGAGTAACATCATTGAGTCCGTGAAAAATGTGCATTAGTCACGCGTGTTCCCGCTCTCGAGCGTTTCCCGTTCATGGCGCCTTTCACCCTCGTTCGGCGCTTCTTTCGATGGTCTTCGGTGCCTGTTCTCGAGCAGGTTTCAGGAGCAGCGCGAGGACGTTTCGACGAACTTTCGCTCGAAGTGGCAGGACCTCAAGAGCACTCACCGCAAATCGCCTGCCTCAAGTGGAAACCCATTACATTAAAGAATTTCTTTTCTCCGTCACGGAACTTACTGTGCATTAGTTTCTTTGCTACCGCATTCCAGATGGGAAATCGTGGATGAATCCTGGCAGTTTTCCTCTGTTGCTTCACTCCAGTGATTGTTTACCTCTATTGTTGGGTTATCGCTATCGAAGTTGTTTTGTACGATGGCAGGTGTGCGCTCGCCTCCACTTGTTGTCCCATGTCTTGTTGTACTGGAGTTAGCAGTATGAGCTGTCAAAGCAATGACGAAGGAAACCATCAGGAAGACCGGCAGAATGCGGGGAATTCTCGGGGAAGCCGCTTCTCCCCTTTATTATGGTAGAAAAGTATGCCAAATGTACACCTCCCACGCATCATCGCCCCCTCTCCCCTCCTACTCCCCTACGATGTGCTTTCACTTCGTAGCTATTCATAGTTATTCACTCATTCAAAGACTAATTGCTTATTTAGAGTCTGATCAACGACTCTGGCCACTTTTGAAAAAGGCTCGAACCAGGGGTTACCCCCCCCCCC
>JARK01001337.1:2890801-2945239 GCA_000688135.1 Ancylostoma ceylanicum | reverse complement strand
CTTTTGAAAAAGGCTCGAACCAGGGGTTTCCCCCCCCCCCCGTACCAGGAAGAAACGTCCTGAGACGCGCACAATCGATGATCATCGCATCCGGCTCCTCTGCTTGGGTAAACAGCAGCGAACGTCGTTTTTGTCGTCGCGTTTTTTGTAGCCACTTTTGTCACTTCGCATGACGTCAGTTCAGATAACACCAGGTGTCAGTCGGGACATTCTCTGGATTTCCCACGGCTCATGTGACACTACGAGCGCTTCGTCCTTTCGGTCCTTAATGACTGTAATTTATCCTCTGGTTTTTTTGGCGTCGTTCAGTAAGATAAATCGCACATTGCGAGGAAATCCAACGGCGAGTAATACGTTTTCCGATGCGTGTTCAGGCCAAATCTATCCGCTGAGTTCTTTGCTCACTGTACCTATTTTGGATGACCAAAGGCTTCTTGTCCTCCATGTGAGGGTGTCTTTCATGTCGCTTAGCTTCTTCAGACAGCGATGCCCTTTTCCTTCGTTTTCGTGCTGATTCACTCATTTCCTAGTTAATTGGCTGAATCGTTTCCCCTCTTAATGCCTTGTTGGCTGATTGGAGACTAAAATTCCAAAAACATGGAGCATTATGCTTCCAAAATAAAAGAAGCTCTATTGACCTTCATAGTATCAGATACGTATCGATTTTCAACATAGCTTCACTGACACTGCGGCTGCTCTGCGCATGGGTAATCGATAGGTATCGACATCGTTGCCGCTTGAGAAATGGCGACTTAGGGTGCCATACTTCACGTAGACCATAACTGCAGTATTATTAACTGCAGTATTATTCCTTTCCTTGGTAACTAAGGCACTCAGTGTCGATTAAAAACAAAGAAATTTTACTAGGTAATCTAATAGTTTAACCTAGTAGTTTGCTGTCCCGAGAATTTGAACATTCGAGAAAGTGAAAGTTGACCGATTCTCTTCGTGTCCTTCTTCCAGCCCTACGTCCCCCTATCTTGTTGGAATATTCGAATTTCTGACGAATTCGAATACTCAAATTCGACGAGACGGACGAGTAGAGGAGATTAGGGGTGGAGCTTTATAAAACAAATGTAAATGTTGCATTTGCTCATTTTAATCTCATGGTTATTGGTCTAGCACGTACAGTCCGTGTCGATGGCGGTGACCCATCTACGGCCTCCACAAGGACGCCACGCAACCGCGCCGCACGCACCAGAATCGTTGTCGGCAGCCATCGTAGTGCTATTCCTAGGCGCTTTTTTCCCAATTTGGTGATCTTTTGACTTTTTTCGTGGTTCATAACGAGCATAATGGCAGCAAACGACATCGATTCCGGCGCGAGCGGCGCGGTTGCGCGTGCGTGCTTGTCAAGGCCGTGAATGGGTCACCGGCGTCGACGCTCACTGTAATTCTTGTCTGACTGTTCTAGCGGGTGTTTTTGGTGTTTATTCTTAATTGTATAAATTTAAAACACGTTCTCTGATACCTTTAGTCAACTTGCTGATTTTTTTTGCTACACCTTCCCCCCCCCCCTCCCCCCGGGAAAACTTTGGGCACTGGGTTATACATAACTAATATCCAGTGGCGGAAGTAGAAAGTAGGCGGGAAAAAGGAGTCCTCGTCACTTTGGAGCCCGGATCGAAGATAAAAACAATAAAAATTTTCATTCAAACTGTAAATAATTTATAATATTTGATCATATAATACTAGCAAGATGAAACAATCGAAAACAAACTAATAAAACTAATACAAAGTTTTTCCTTATTTTGTAAAGTAATTTCGAGGAATCGGCGACCTATTCTTGGGGTGAGTGCCCCCCCCCCTCCACCACCACCATAATAAGTTATTTGGTCATAACTAAATACAGCAACTTTGTAATTACATTAGTTCTAAATATGTCCCACCACCCTTCTAGTCCTTTTAACACATTAAAGTTTTCTATTTCGTTTCTTTCTTCTTTATGTGCCCTGATTATCGATTCATTTATTTTGCACCGCTGATAATTCAGCTCGATTTAATTCTGCCCACGCCTCCCTTCTTTCACATTCTTTCATTCTTCCACAAATATCACAACGCGCCTCAGCGTTTTCAATCGTTCCAATGTCGTTTCAACATCTTCCCCTTAGTATATTGGACAGTTTTGCTGGTTATTACTATTGTTTTATCCTAGCCAGGGCTCTTGAAAGGTTCTTCTGAGCGCACTTGACATCTTTGTTTACAGATTTTGTTTACTACCTCATTGATCACTCGTTTCAGATTTCGCTGCTAATCAACTGTGCCTTTCAAATCTTAGTCATTGAATGTCTATTATTTGGTATACTTATTGTTATTATTGGAGTTTTTTTCGAGAACATTCACGAATCCCAACACTTTCGTGTGTGGAAGTATGATGCAGGTCTCTTTCCTGATGATCTGGTCGTTTCGCATGCATCCTACTGGGGTTTCTTACTTTATAACAGAATGCATCTTCCTAGTCGAAAATTTTCTCCACATGCCCTTCAGCGGAGTAATGATTTTTTATGGGTGGCTAACGGTTAGTTCCGTGTTCACTACGCCGGTAATTATACCAATCGTTCAATGGTGAGATTCATAGACGTTCACCGGAAGGCAGTGATCTATCCACCATTTTGAAGTGGACAAGTTCTCCTAGTAAAAATGGATGAAGCCGGTCGGATAAACTGATCTCGGTCAGCGACAACAATTTTGGTAATGATAGCGAAATATGTATATTCCGTACATCTTGGTACAAACCTCGTCCTCTCTGGGCGGCCAGGAATCTTATAGCCTTCCCGGGAACATTCCTGAACCCTGCAGAAGGCAATTTTTTCGTCAGTTTTCTTGTGTAAGAACACACGGAGAGCTCAGTGGTCTCCTTGGAAACTGCTTACTTTTTATGCACCATTAAGCGCAGTTTTTAGACACTATTAAGGTCACTCACTGATGCATCCAAGCCCAGGTGATCAGCGCATGGAATGTGTACAGTGGGCGTCAATGGCGGTGACCCGTCTGCGGCCTCGCAAAGCGCGCGGCGCGACCGCGCCGCTCGAGCAGGAACCCTCCCCGAGACATCAAAATATGGGGTTTTCTTGATAGTCAGTTAGTTTTCTCATTAGTTACCATCAAATATGGTGGACAACTATAAAGAAAACACAGATTTGCCCCCGCGGCGACGATTCTACCGTGAGCGGCGCGGTCGCGCCGCGTGCTTTTTGAGGTCGCAGACGGGTCACCGCCATTGACGCCTACTGTAGCTGGCCTATGAGTCTATATAAGATTTTAAATAACTCTTTTCCTATAAGGTTGTTTTGCATGTTTCTGGGATGAATGCAAAGGATTCAGACTGTAGTAATGTATGTAATAAAAAGTATCAAAAAGCACTATTCAAAGCATTTGGCATGATCACGTCCTGCCATCTGCACCTGCCTTCGTGAATTAATTTGAGTTCTTGAACCAACTATTTTTAAACGTTTTCTACATACTTTTTTGATAGTGCAGAATCCATCCAGAACGATGCGCAGAGAAATTCTAAAAAAAAGCCAAGAAGAAATTTTTTCTCGTTCCATGGTTTCCTTTCATCTTTGTACCTACTACGAAAACTTTCCGGGCCTCCTAGAGCCAACCACAGTACGGGACGCTATGTTATTGTACAAAATGGATACGAACTTTTCGTTGAGCATGTGAAATACCACCTTCCACACTACGATCTCCAATCTCAAGCTACATAGATCGAGAAATATTTCTGTGCCGACATTCACAATTGAGACCGCTCAGGATGAACGTGTGAACTCCCACAAGATCACTAATTATTACTAGTTTAAATACAAATTTAACACTAATTCCCCGAATTTGGAGGCCTGAGCACGTTTACGCTGGGTAGTCTAAGTGGTGCGTGCTGATGCTGGCCCTGAAACATTTGGGCCCTGAAATCCTAGGAGTGAAGCACAGAGATAGCACTGGTTGTCTTATCTTCTCGCTTTTTCAGAAACACGTTGTGAAAAGTTCATAGTTTGAATTTCAGAATTTTTCTCAAGACCGGAAAAATTCCAGTAGATTTCGCTTATTTTACGTGTATTTGTATCGGAAAGTTATTACACGTAAAATAAGCGAAATCTACTGGAATTTCGCCAATTTTCTCGATTCCAGTATATTCCACTGGAACTTACACGTAAAATAAGCGAAATCCACTAGAAACTGCACTTCGTGTAAATTCTAGTAGATTTCGCGTATTTTCGGGCGGAACTCGGGTAAATTCCAGTGTATTTCGCTTATTTTCCGGAGATTTACGTGTAATTTTCGGACGAAATCGGGGAATATTTCAGAGAAAAATAAGCGAATTCTGCTCGAAAGCACTCGTAATCTACTGGAATTTTTTCACCTGAGTTCCCACTCCTATACATCCGGGAACGTTCCCAAGAAAACGATTATCTTTCAATTTTTCAAGAGTAGAAGTGTTTTTTTTTTCAGGAAAGTTGCTGTATTTTCCCAGTGTCAACATCCATTTCCTTCCCCTACGGTTACGATATTTTAGGATGAAATTATTTTTAGACCTAGACCACTCTCGATTTCTGGGTAACTCGGCGTCATTCCGAGAATCTTCGTGAATCCCGGTCCCTGGAGTAGGTAAACGTATGATGCACATCTCTTTCATAAGGATCTGCTGTTTTCCACCTTTCTGGGGTTTCTCGCTCTGGTGCAGCATCACCGTCAAACCCACGCGGCCTTTTTAGACCGCGTGGTTGATCCAGTTTGACTCAGCCCGAATCTTCTCGACTTCTTTCGCCTCCGCGCCGAAACAATTTTTTTCGTTGTTGAACCGTTGCGCTGCACTATATATCCCGCTATTCATTCAATTTATCGATTAATAATGGAAAGTGCCAATCGATCGACGGTGGTTTTCAGATGGTACATTTTGCATGTTGTGTAATGGTATCGTGAACGAGCGACAGTCATGCTTGAAGGTACGTAAGTGTCACGAACTGCTGCTGTTGTCCTGACGAAGATAATCGTGTCTTTTCAGCGATGGATATTGTTCTGATATGCTTAGGCACCGTTATTTTGTTACTCGCTTTATTTGCTGTTTTCCTGCTATTCATTATTAGACGACGGAAATCGCGACAGAAACCGACATCATCTCAGAGGGCCGTCGCCAGAGAGTGAGTTGCTTGAGTGTTTCGTATTTTTCCGGGGATGTGCCAGGAAAAAACTGAGGAACACTTCTGCGGGATTGGAAATGAACCCTTTGAAGCACATAACAGAAATAGCTGTGTCCCCTTTGCACGAGAAATCCAGGGAAAACCCTCTGTTCCTCGTTGAGAGGTCCTCCACCCTTAGAAAGCTAGAGCCACATGCAACATTGAAATCACCCTAGAAAGGGTATTAATACCACACAAATTCACCCATCATTAACAGTGGCGACAACGCGTTTACCCTCCGTCCAAGAACCGCAGCAATGTGATGCCCTATAGTCAATCCGAAAACGTTTTGCTGCGTTCGTTTTTTATATGGACTCGGATGCATCACTGGGAAGAATGGGTAACCTCATATCGGGGCCTCATGCATCATAGAGATTACCTAGAGTAAACATGTCAACACCACACAAATTTACCCATCGTTAAGATAGGCGTCAACACGTTCACCCTTGGTATTCTCAATGATGAATCCAGGCCCAGGATGTGCGTAACAGCTGTGTAAAGACAACGTAAGTACGGGTAAACATACTGATGGATGGCAGGTAAAGAGTAGATTTGGGTACTTTAACATGTTTACCTTGGGTAATCACAATGATGCATACAGGTCCTGGGTTCATCGGCAAGTTTTCCTGATTCCAAAAGGTAGAGCAGCCGATGTAGATGAACCAGGTTTCAACATATCGTCAAAATGGCTGACTCGCAAGAACGAGGAGGTGTTACTCTGACGAGATGCCGAGAACTTTATTGCCTTCTAGAACTTATCTTGGATGTGTGGAACTATATCCACGCAAAGCAACGATGGTTCGCGTGATCGTTCACCCTATAGATTATGTAATGATAGGGAACCCAGAACATGAACACGGATTTGCGTGGTTATGCGAATCCTAGCCCTGCTTTGAGACGTTCCTCATGAGAAAATCGCATAACAGTTCTCTCATCTTCCCTAGTGTGCATGAAGAAATCATCATAGTCAGGCCAGGGTGAGGCCCCAAAGCGAAAGGGTTGTACATTCCAAGAACAAGAACTTTCCTTTGTCCATAGCAGATAGGATGGGATTGGAAAATCCCCTCTTTTCAGCTTGTTCTATCTTAAATTTTATAGATGCAAGAATTTTAATAGCAATGTTAAAGAAACAGTTCCTTTATTACCCATTTTTTATTTATTATTGCTATATTTTTCTGTTTTTTTTTCGTCGTAATCGAAGCAATAGCTCACATTCAGCTTTCCCGGAGTCTCGCCTCCGTATTGTCCAACTCCGTAGAATTGGAAATCTAAGGTCTATTTTACCATAAAATGTCCATAAAAAGTAACTTATCAATTTACGACCGCGCCCTTCTTCGTGTTTTCCACATTTTCTCATGTTCTGGCTCCCTTCTGTATAACGAGACTTTTATGGCATTTCCAATATAGGTTTTTATAATCAGATTGACTCAGAAGTATTATTATTTCACCTGTAAGAAAACCCCTTTCCATTGTCAAGGCCTTAATAACCTCTCAAACTGAACCATGCGAAAATGCTGCGGCTCACCGCTGCGCCGCGCGGTCGTCAGTTGGTTAGACTGTCTGGGGCTAAAGCTCTGGAATCTTTTTGAAATACACATAGATAGTTGGGGAATCTGTCTGCACAACAATTTTTCACTTAGTGAAGGAGAAGCCGAAGTCGAGACTCACGCTATTAAAAGCTTATACTTAGCTGCTTTATTCTACAGCAGAGATTTTGATCACATAAGATCCCCTTTCCCTGTGAAACGCAATGGAAGAACCTGATCAAGACGCGGATAATTTCCTGCCGACTTTTTGTCGCTGGTCGTGCTGGAAACTAGCAGTGAGAAAACGTCCACAGCTTCACTGGAAATTTCGAAGTTCCGCTTCGAAGCTAATTCGATTCTTTCAACGTTCAGAAAAAATTGAGCTGTGAACTAGACCCAACTGAGATATCACTTCGGCAATTTCTATGGAGCAAACCCGCGTGGTGTAGGTAGTTCTCCTTCTAGAGCTTTTAATGAAGTACATAACTGTCCATTATTCACAAGAAGAAAAGAAGCAGACCCTACAGAAAACTTCAGGGAAAGAAAAAAAAGAAGCGAAGTTACTTTTTTTGTTTCTTTTTTGTTAGACCAGCCTGCACTAGAAAGTGAATTCAAGTCATTTACGAAAGAAATTCTTGGTTCATACAAAAGCAGAAATGAATAGGCCTCAATGTATAACATGGCAAACCTTCCTGATGTTCAGCGAAAAAAAAAGAAATTCACCTCTTCGTGCTGGACACTAACCCTCAGTTATTTTTACACTGGAAGAAAAACACTAAATCAAAGACGACTTCTTCTTTGAACACGTCGGTTCCTGTGCGTTTCTAATTCTTTTCAGTTCAGCTACTATCTGGACCGGCCGCCCAGCATCACGCCATCACTCAAAAACGGAGCAGCGCCCGGGGCTGCAGTCGTGCCGGTTCCTGACCTGTACATTAATGCAAATGGCATCAAAGATGAACAGAATCACAGGAAGCCGGACACTGATGAGGTGAACCTGACCGTCGAGAGGATTTCGGAGAGCATCGAAGTCAGACGGCAGGAGGAGATCCAGCACTCTCGAGGAGCGAACTCCATTAAGCGGCAGAACAGGTATGAGGGCACACTTCTGGCTCAGTTGATCCCTTTTTTCCTTCCTCAACGAACCTGAGACTTTGGAACAGTTACTGTCTGCCTGCCCCATTTTCTTCTTCGGAGAATGAAACTTTGGAACAGTTACTGAGTGCCTATCCATCTATGAATCTGTTGGTGTAGATTTAGTTATTCATTTGATTACACTCAAAATTCTCCGAAGAAGAAAATGGGGCAGACAGCCTATACTGATACATACATTAGGATAACAAAAAAAAACTTGAGTGAGACTGGAAAGAATGGACCAATATAAGAGCTGTTTAATGAAACAAAATCGAAAATTTCATGAAAAAGCTCGTAGCATCGCGGCAGATTTGTTACTGCCTTAATCGAAACTTGTAACAGACTTCGTCGGGTTAACGTTTCGGCCTCTTCGCCTTCCTCAGAGCCTGGAAAAGTCAGGAATACATGAGAGCTACTCGCCCAAACGCCTCATCAAGGCACAGAATAAAAGCTAAACTAGGAACTAGAGCATGGAACGACAAAAGAGTGATAGTACATATAAAATTCAGTTTTTCTGCGGAGCAGACGTTTGGAGAACCATCTTTGGCTTCCCAAGCACTGAATGAAAAATGTGAGACCTCATTCTTGCGTGGGTAATAGGTCGAAACCAGCACAGGTTGAGGTACTGCGTGAGTTCGTTCACTATGGTGATGCACTCATTCTTTCCGTTTATCTCTAGATATTTGATAAGAAGACTACAAATGTGTCCCACTACCTTTTCAGCCATGACCTGCCCTCCTCTTTATTCCCGGACCAGATCAATTTGGAATTAGGCAACCATGCTATTTGTGGCGCAGACGTACTTGCTGACTCATGTCTCTCAATAGCGGTCGTCTGTCCGCTCCGCACCGTATTGTGTATTCAGGCACATGTAGTGTTCATGTTCATGCTTTTTATAAAAGTGCATTTCACATGCGGGGGAGTCGACGAGGTCGATCTCCCACAGCATCGATCGACATCCATGAGCACTATCAGATTCGACCTGAATAACGTCCTAAACGCAGTTCACTAGGGTAATCCCTCTACCAACCCACCCTTACTTCAACTACCCCGGTGTATCCCAAGAAGGCGAAGTCTCCAGCCAGTGTGGGGTAGGGGTGATCGAAGAAGAAAACATGTTTTTGATGGTGCGGCTGGTTTTGCAGTGTTGTTTGCAGTGTTTTGCGGTGATATCATACAGGGAAGTCTAGCACGGGGAAAACAACGTCACATAGATAGAAAAGAGGATTTGTGTTTACTACCAAGCGTACTTGTTTTGGCGTTCGAGTAAAACTCGCACACCATGCCTGCCATCCTAGTGTGAACAGGGCGCAGATATTAGTGATTGTGGGTATAACACAGGGATGAGCGGATTATCCGTATCCGGTTGTCCGTTTAGCCGTTATCTGGGTGTTTTTCCTTATCCGTTATCCGCGCCGTTATCCGGGCATTTGGCACCGGATATCGGTGCGGATAAGGCAAAATGGTCAGATCCAACTGGGCGTGATATTCGGTGGAAGGGCATAGTGTGGAGAACTTTGTGCGGTTCCATCTTATGCGCAGACCTTTCTTTCTAAACAATTTCTATGAGCTTTGATCCTTCGATATCTGTATCTTTTAATTCATCAAGTCTAATGGCCAAAGTGTGAGTGTGAGTCAAGTGCGAGTCCGAGGAATCCTATTGGATGTTTTCATCGAAGCAGAAGTGTTCTTGCTAAGAATTTCTTCTCACTTTATAATCTAACTCCGTGAACTTCTCCAGAATCTCGTGTTGATTCGACTCTTCGTTCAGGAAATGAAAGATTGTCTGTTGAGAGAACCCAGCTTCTCAATAGATCCCTTCGAGTTTTGGAGAAACGATGCCAATTCGGCAAAGTATCCTCCTCTATAATAAAGTGCTAGGACATTCTACGAAATAGCTTGTCTCATCGCCGACTCATCGCCGCTGGAAAGCCGAGAATATGCTGATTTTTCAAGTCCTTGAATAGATTGCAGCATTTGAATAAGTTTAAGAAAAGAGAGAACAAGATGGCTAAAGCTTGGCCCCACTGATTTATCAAGGAAATTTCAAAGTTTGCTGCCTCCACTTGCAGAGTTTAGCAGTTTATCAAAACCCATTATTGATGTATTCTTAATGTCGCTGCTTTCTAGGAGAACTGAAGGCATATTGATTGATTGATGTCTACGTGAGCGGAAATTAAGAACTGGGAAACGCTAAAATTTCTCACATCTTCAAATTACGCATAAGTTCTTTCTTCATGAATATTTTGCTTCGTTCAGTAGGAGTGATGCAAAGTTTTCGACAACAAAGATATTCCACGGATCACAGGTCAAAAACCAAGTGAGCGTCTGTTCAGGCTCCATGAGATTGCAGAAACTCAAAGGAGGGTATGAAATTCCAAAGTTTCTGTCGTGTTAGACTTTGCGGTCAAGAAAATTGAAGGGCACATGGTACAGGATCCATATCCTTCATAGCTTTTGACGCTAGTATGAAGAACGACAAAGCCACCTACTGAAAAAGAAATAGGTGAAAGATAATCGCAGAAAACCATTGTCATCCGCCGAGCTCGGCGATGGTGCGCTTCGCTTATATGACAGTGATTTAGAGTTCAGCTGGTCGCAAAGAAAAGTTGTGCACGTGTTCGGAACATCCTGGTTCGTGATTTTTTTTACCGAGTTCAAATGATCCAAAGGTACAAATGCACACCGACCTGGAAGCGGCCTTTCTCCAAAAATTCTCGAAAAATTACTTTTTCTTCATGTTGCCTCTGGAGATGATATTTGCTAAAAAAATTCCCCGCGAAGAGGATGTGTTGTGAGCAAGACAAAGTTTCTGTTTTGCGAGGTGACGCTATCATTGTGAGAGGTGAAACCTCTTGTACTAATCTCTTTCACAAAAATTTCGTCATAATCACGTTTCGCTACGGTGACTACTACTAAAAAGGTGATTCCCTAGATGCTTGTTCGTTATCCGTTATCCGGTATCCGTTATCCGGTCATTTTTGGCCTATCCGTTATCCGCACCGTTATCCGGGTAGTGAAAAATCCCGTATCCGCTCATCCATGGTATAACATGGGTTCCGACTTCTTTCTTCTCATCAGAGGATGATGATTCCATTGGCCACAAGGCCACAATGATATACAGTACACGTATGTACTAAGTTAGTTAAACATAAACGTTGAGAATGCGTATTTGCGTCTTTTTCGGATCAAAACACTTAATCAAGGTTCGACCACCCCTTGGAGACAGCCACATGTGAGAAACAGAGAGTTCAGTTACGATGCGCAGAAAATATGCTCAGGAATAAAAACAAGAACAAGGTAACGTGAAGAGTCCATTCGGTGAGCCCAGCAACAGAGTGACTGAGAAGTTGAAAATTTTGGGAATTTTTTAGTCCCTCAATTTGAACATTGCCGTTCCAATATAGCCAATCAACGTGGACATCGTTTAGGCCTTGTAAAATAAAGCTGTCCCCCGACGTGGCCACAGCAGCACAGGTCGAGGCCGTTCAGACGTGAGTCTGCCGGTGTTCTTCTGAAAATGCCCATTTCCCAAGGTTTTGTTTCAGAGAGCACACAGTGGACGGGTTCATGGGAGACTTGCAACGAATCCGGTGCGGAAACGACTCTGTGCTTCACGAGGAGTTCCAGGTATTTTCGCGTCTCCGCAAAGTCGAAGCGGATTCACTCGGAACAAAGTCCGAATTCACTCAGTGCTTGCCAGATACTTGAAACGTGGGATTCAGCCAGGGAGAAGAATTGCACGGCAGCTGAGAAGGGCCGAACACGCAACCGATTCGTCGACATTTTGCCAAGTATGCTCTTTCTGATGGGCTCTGAGAAGTTCACTTATTCTCTCGTTTCAGATGACGACACGCGGGTTATCCTGCGAGGCCCTGATGATTATATCAACGCTAGTTTGATAGACGTGAGTTTCCACTGAAATCCTCCTTAGCTACATTTAGTAAAGAGAAGTAGTCAAAAGGGCTATGTCACTGCTACATCGGAGGTCAACACTTCTCACCGGGAAATTTAAATGCCTTCTTATGATTATTGGACACTTGCCATCCACGCACTTTTTCCCCAGGAAAACAGCTTGTACGTGTGTGTGCATACACACCTAATGTGTGTGGGTGCATGTACATGGACACTATTTCAAAATACATGGTACATTTTATAGTTTCCTTTACCTTACTGATGGGTGCAGGAGGAAACTTATAACATAATTAGTTTTGGTATAAGGATAATGCACGAAACGAAAACTAACCATAGATCCAACATAATATTATAAAATTAGCTTTGATCCGAGATGATTAATAAGGTAATAAAGTGAGGTAGGGCATTTCTCGAACGACGTCTGGCCCTTCCTTTCCTAATTCAAGAAGTCAAAACGGCCTGACGCGACGCTTGCAGGTGGCACATGTTCGTAGACGCCTCTTTATTCGCTGCCTAATTGAACTTTGTCTTAGCAAGAGGAACACAAGAGGCGTGTCTGAATGGGAGCATTACTACCGAAAATTTGGTGATCAGTACTTATTATGGAACTAATTAGCTGATAAATGAGCTACAAAGAAATAGCACGGAGTTAAATCCAAAATTTTGCTCGGTTGGCTGAAAAAAAATTGAAAGGCGAGATTCTCGCACTTTTTCTCAAGGTATTGACACTGCTCCTTCGAATCCCAGAGCGTGGAATTTCACAGTCCTCGGCCATTATTCGGATTTCATTCCTACTCAAATGACAATTTTCGCTGATAAAATCTTGTTCCATTTTGAAAAGTAGAGCATCGTTATAAGGTGTCCGTGTCCTGCTGCTCTCTTAGGTAGCCTTACTAATTCATCCCTTCTTTTGTGCTAATGCTCTTTACTATGATAGTGTTTTTTTTCTGGGGCTGGTAGCGTTCTTTGTGGACCGGCTCAATGACTAGCTTAGAAGACCTTGGCTTAGTGAGCGCCCCACCTTTTTTTCCGAAATTTCGGAATGGATTCGTATCTTGTGGGTTTTCCCGGCCGTGGAACTGTGAGAGTTGTGGGATATACGAGCGCAGACAGTCCATCTACGGACTACATCCCATACAAATGGACGGTTCTATGGTATTGTTGCGAAAGATAAGTGATCTAGAAACAAGACTGTATTATCAGACCGTGTGAGAGTATTACGGTTCCTTTCAGATACAGACGTGTTATAACGTGAAAAGTTGACATGACGTATTCTTACTATCATTTTGGACCACCCCATCTACTATCATTTTGGGCCACCCCATCATATACTTGCAAGGACTTTTCTGGAAGACTCTAAAAATAGCACGTTTTCCGTGAAGGGTAGTCTTTAGGAGGAGTGCAAAAACACCTGCTGTAGCAGACTATTTGCAGGGTTATAACAACGCCGGGCAATTCATTGCTACTCAAGGACCAGTTGGTCCTGAAGAAACCACCGACGGTCGGAAAGAAAGCACGGTATGAAGTTCCTTAATTATTCTTTGGATTCGTGATTTCTCCAAATAAATGGGCATTTTATCCACAAACGTGACACTTCTTCGCTTCTTCACAATGGAAGTACTGAGAATTGTTCTTCAAATCGATGATATTTTGAATGAGTCGCTCGCTTTTTACTCATTTTCAAGAAGTCTTCTTATCGGGTTACTCTTCCATCGATTTTTGTCAATCATTCAGCTCTTTTTGGCTCAATGAATTGGAATACAATAATTATTATAATAATTCACTACCTTTCACAAAAACTTGGGCGAATAGAGGGTTCCAGTGAAATAATAGGTATTTATCCCGACTAGCTCAGGGCAAGTCATCATCATATTTGCAGGTGGATGATTTCTGGCGAATGATCTGGGAGAAGAATGTGCAGTGCGTGCTGATGCTCACAGACTGCGTCGAAAACATGAGGGTCAGTTCTTGACCTCAGGTTAAATGGTACCTTCCAAGTACTGTGCCGATTCCAGCAACGATGCACACAGTACTGGCCACCGTTGGGCGAAACGCGAAAGTTTGGCGAGGTTGAGGTGGACCTCATCTCCGAGTCCGTGGATCCAGTCTGCACTCATCGAGAGCTCGACATCACCAGGGACGGGGAAAGGAGACAGGTCGGCTGTTTTTCTCTCCAGTTCTATTCGCGCTGGTTCATTTGTGTTTGCTCCCCGCCATGCAATCTTTCTATGACATCAAAGATGAACAGATGTGCTCGTTTCCATGCGGTCTTATTTCCGCTGGGATCTAGCAAATGCTAACCAATTCTGCGGGGTTTCAATGACAAGCTATTGTGGAACTCCACAGTTCCACTTACAACTTGAGAATTTTTCAGCTTTCTCAGTACCACTTCCTGAACTGGAGAGATGCCAAGGGTCCAGAATGTACGGGTCATCTGCTCGACTTCGTTGAGAGGGTGATGAATAAGCAGTTCCGCAAACCGATCGTCGTGCATTGCAGGTAGTGCGAGATTTCATAGCTCACATGTAGAAACTTGCGTGAGCTTGGCAGTTACCTGTTGAAATTCTGAACAACCACCGATTTTATGAGAGCGCTTCTCCAGGACCCAGATGCATCGCTAAGATTACCCATGGTAAACGCGTTAACGGACCTAAATTTACCCTTTGCCTGGTAATCATCAACATGCTTACCCATATGTGACGTTGTTTACAGCCAGGGGTCACATGCATCAGTGAGATTACCCAAGGTAAACGTGTCCACGCCACAGAAATTCATTCATCGTTAACACGGGCATCAAAACGTTTACCCTCGGTCATCTCAGTGATGCATCCGGGCCCATCTGCTAACGATGGATAATCATACCTATGGGTTTAAGATTGCCCATCCTTCATGTAATCCATGCGAACGAAGGTTTTGAGAAGAGCAGACCTTGGAAAAAATTCCGGATGCATCATTATATGGATGCATCATTGGAAGGTGGCTGATCTCACACCAGTGAGTATGTTTACCAATGGGTAACAGCCGGTAGCGGACACAGTGAGTGGGCGGGAGGGAGGCCTGGGAGAAAATTGGGGTGTTTGTCGCTTTGGGGACCCGGATGGGGTATAAAAACAAGAAAAGTATCAATTAAAATAATAAATAATTAATAAAAATCATTTTTAAAAAATAAAAAAAAAACAATTGAAAATATACTAACACAAGGCTCTTATCTTGTAAAGTAATTTCGAAAATTCGGCAACCCATCCTCGGAAGAAGCGCCCCCTCCCCCAACCCCCCTAACCCTGCGTCTGCTACTGGTAACAGCTTAGTATAGACAACGCCATGTAAGTGTAAACATGTTGGTGGGTGCCGAGTAAACGGCGAATCTGGATACGTTAACAGGTTTATCATGGGTAATTTCAGTTATGCATCCGGGTTCTGAATCAAAGTGAATAAAAAGATGTGTTTCTAGTGCCGGCGTCGGTCGAACCGGGGTACTAATCGCTCTGTGGCGGTTGATCGAACGGGCACGAAACGAACGAGTAATCGATATCTTCGGGTTGGTTACTTTCTTTACTGTTTTTTATTCGCCTTAAGTTCAACGATTTCAGCACCGTCGACGCCCTCCGCCGGCAACGGAGCCGCATGGTGCAGACCCCCGAGCAATACCTCTCGTTGTACGAAGCAGTATCACTTGCGATTGACGAGGACCGATTGTGACGCACGCACTTCGCAATATGTCTAATCAGAGTTCTATTGAGAGAGATGTTACAAACCATGATATCTGTTCATACTTGTATAAAAACACTTCATCACTAAAACGTCGTCATTCCTTCTTCCTATGTTTTCTGAACCCTATTTCAAGACGGACGCTATTGAGGGCGACGTTCAACTCTCAGCATTCCTTCCTTTTGAGTAACCATGGTTCACTGGCAGGGAATATCCGAGAAGCAACGCTTGAGATCCTATCAGGGGAAATGCAGGAAAGGGCAAGGTCGCCAATGAATTCAGCCATGGGTTCGCTTATTAGTGGAAATCGGATTTTTCTTCAGAAGCAGCAAGAAAATCCACCCACCTATACGACTGTGGGCTTCCAATGGCCCAAACTTCACGTTGGCAATTTCGTGTAGGCTAAATGAAATTTTTTGAGTGCTGCTTAATTCTATTATAATTCTTAGTGGAGCATGGGCTTGAAAGATGTAATGCCGATCATAATTTTTGCCCTGAGATCCACCTTGATGGATTGATAACTTGGAAACCAAGAAAGAACTTGAAATAAGGCCAAATTAAATTTGAAAAACAGTTTTAAAAAGAAGGAAACCATTAATTCAAAATATGTCTTGTGAAAAGATTAATTCCTACTAACATCTAGCGATAGAAAAAAAGTAAACCGAGCTTCCGTGGGTTCCGTATGTGAGCTGTGCTGCTGGCGTATTACTTGGTCGAAGTTGGGATTCGGAAAAAATGTACCAGCAGTGCAGTATAGCCTTTAACACATTCGCGACCTTACGCTTTTGGCATGGTGTGTCGCGAGGGACACACGCGCTTTTGCACAAGTAGGACCCGTGCTCAACCGCTTGAGCACGTGCTCCCACGTGGTAGGAATTTTTCCTCTGCTGCATAGTACTCCGAAAATGCGCGAATTTGAGACAAACCAAAATGCAAATATGCACGAGCTTTAAGCTGATTCAAGAAGTTCACCTGTATAAGAGATAGTAAGTAGATAAGTTAATCTTCATATAAATTGTTCTTTTGCTTGTCATTTTCAACCACGCATTAAAGAAGTACGAGAGGATGTCTGTTCTGCCCATCGCGTGTGTGGATTGCTTGCACATTTGTTAGTATACCATTTTATAGGAGTTTTCCCATTGAGATTGCTTCACAAAAATATAACTGTAAAAAGAGCGTGCTCATCCGGTTGAGCACGCGGTCCCACGCGTCCCACCATGCGTGCTCAACCGGTTGAGCACATTGTCGCGAATGTGTTAATGCTATTCTTTATCACCTTTACCTTGCTCCCAATCGAGAATTGGCATACTACGCAGCGACATAGTCGTTGTGAGTTTTCCCATGAGCCTTAGGTCCCGTTACAAGATGTTACATTCTTCTCGCTTTCTGCGACAGCAAAGTAAGCGCTACATGTAGGCGATTCCAGCACTAGGATAAAGGATAAAGTGGTCGGCGTTGATCAATCCCGTCACGAGGGATGCGCCACGCGTTCGACTTCATCTGAAAAATCGTAGAGGCGTTGAATGCGTATGTCCCCTGTGCAGTGACTTGCGGGGGGCATCCGATGAACCAAGTCAGTGCTTCATCCTCCCAGACTCCTCTGGTACCAATTTACCGACTCCGGAGGGATGGACGGCTTGGTTGGCCGTGGGCGCGCGATCGAACCATCGACCGTGTGCGTGCGCAGCGAGCCTCTTACCACTGCACCACACGCGCCCTCCAGCACTAGATCAACAGCTAAAGGCAGCACCCACGAAAATTTTCGCGTCCAAGATTTTAATAGTTTCGGATACTTCCGAGCTCGGCTAAAAGATCGTATGAAACAATACATATCTAGGAAAAAGTTCAAAAGTTCTAGTTTCTGTCAAATATCCAGCTTAAAATAATTTTTGGGAATATTCTCGTAGAATAGATCGTAGAAGCAAAATCTCGCTCTCTTTGAGAAGGGCAAATTTGTGTGATGTCAACACGTTTACCTTGGCTCAATGATGCATGCGGCCTCAGAAGAGCGCTGATTGTTGATCGAAGGAAGTTAGAGGATGATCTTGATTACAAGGATGAAGCAAAAGTGAACTAATGGTAAAAAGTAAAAACATGAATGGGAATCATCGACGTCGAATTCAAGGTGCCGGAGTACGCATGTACAGTGGAGTACGTACATCATTGTAGTCAGCATCCCTCCTGAATTCTTCTGATGCCGAATTCTCAAAATCTACCTTAAGGTGAGACACTGCCATAGGACACACACTGGAGAAGGTTAAGGTGTATGTATAGGGTATTGCGGACTAAGATACACCTTCGACTTTTTCTAAAGTTATGTTTGAGCTCACAAGACGAGCGTACCTGGTAAGAAGAGGTTTTCAGCTCTTCACCGTTGGGCATGTAAAAGTAACCCACTAGCGAAAAAGTTGGTGATGTAGACCGTTTTCGAAGAATCATTACACCATCCACCTAACGAAGTGTCTTGACACTTCTACGGAGGCGATAGCATGGGAGACATAAGCTTTCCTTGGTTATAACTAGTTGAATGTCCAAGATCCAGGATCAGCAGGAGCTGTGTGCAGCCGTTCGATCGAGTTGTGCCGGCAGCGGAGTGTTGCTACTAGTTCGTTTGCGCTGAGTAGCCATTTCTTTTCCTGTTATTCTTATGCTATTTCGTAATTTTCTAAGCTTCCTTTTTTCCATTGCTCAACACAACGAATTTTTCAGCTTGTTGTTTTACAAGGAATCTCCTTTTCTAATAGTTACTTGTGTGGCTGACTTCCATCAGTGTCTCATGTTCGTATTTTTTAAAATGGTTCTGGGATCGTTTTGGAATTCGTTAGTGTTTCAGCGACATCTTAATTGGTCGGGCCACCTTTTTTTCACCCGTTTTCATTCGGCATTTCCGGAAACGCTAGAAACAGTGCCAAAAACCGATTTCGTCAGCAAAACAGCTGACAAAAAAGGCGGTGCTATCGACTTTTTTGGACCGGTCCACATCCAACAAACCGCGCAACTCGGCCCAATCTGCTCGAAAGCGGTGAGCTGAAAGGCTCCAGAAAATAGGGATTCCGAAGGTTTCGACTGTTTTCAGCACTGTCACAGTGATCAGCGCACATGAATACTCCGAAATGCGGCGAAATTTCGAGTTCGAAAATTTCCGTCAGTGCTGCCTTCAGGGGTCACTTGTAAAAAATAAAGTTCGGTAATCAAGGTTAGTTTGAAAGTAGGGTACAACTCATCCAGTGTCTAACCCTTTCGACGTGTGACTACGGCGGAATCGAAAACGGGTCGTCAGCAGACCATAAGTAGCCATATATCTAAACGAAGAAGGTATAATTGCTGAAAAATATGCCGTGTATGTCGCACGCTGAACCACTGGATGTTGAGATAAGTGATAATTATAGCAATAGTGATCAAAATGCTTTCGAATTTGAGACGTGAAGTGAGCAGCACATTAGCTCCAAGCTCATTCCTGCAGCAGATTTGGATGAATTGATCACGTTTTGCCACCATTTGGGAGGCGGACACCTTCCTGCTAATATTTCCTCAACTATTCTTTTTTAATGGCCGCAAAACGGACAGCGTAACACGAAAAACGGAGAATATCACATACATATCCCTAGTTCTCAGATTGTCTTCAACTCGATTGTCTGATCCTTCAAACACGATTGTCTTATCCTTAAAACAATTCCAAGTTAGCTCGTCGACATGATGATAAAGATGTCATACATATAGTATATGTAGTAACCGCGAAGAATCGCAAGAATGCCTTCATTGCTGACCGCGCAGAGCATTCTAGTGTCATATGATGAAAGTTGTGCCTCCGAAAACAAGCAAATTCAAATAGAAACAAAAATCAAAAAGAGGGTAGACTGTCGTTGAGAATTACCAATTGGATATGCACTGCGCTTCTCCGAAAATGACAGCGCTGCAGCGTACAGGGTGGTCCAATTGAAGTGACAATAATTTTGAAAGGTTCGTTTTGATAACTTTGCAGAACAGCTGAGAATGAAGGTGGCAGATCATGTTTGCACATGATCTACAGGGGTAGCTATATAAAGCTGGTTGCTCTTGCTGAAGTATCAATGTCACTTTTCCACCATGGAAGACAACCACTCCACTATCGTTGCGCTCTATCGCTCCGGAAAGAAACAGCTCCAAATATTCACGGAGCTGAAAAGTGTTGGAGTTAGCCAGATCCAGGTACACCGGACCATCAAAAGATACCTTGAAACTGTCTCATCAAAGAAGCGTTACGGAGGTGGCAGAAGGAAGACAGTACGAATAGCAATTAACATCGGAAGGGTGAGGAAACGACTGCAGAGAAATCCTCGGTAACGTTAGTACGAATAGCAATTAACATCGGAAGGGTGAGGAAACGACTGCAGAGAAATCCTCGGTAACGTTCAAGAAGACTTTCAAAAAAGACTTGGATTTTGAGAACAACTGTCGTGAGGACTATGAAAGAAGACCTCGGACTTGACCGTTCAAAATACAGAAAGTTCAGGAACTGTCGTCGGGTCAGAAACGAAACAGGCTCACGAGATCCAGGTTTCTATTCAAGCGGGTCGACTATTCTTCACTCCCCGTCGTCTACTTGTATTCGTCTACTTCTAGGGTTTCCTTGTAGTCTAGTGACTGTTTTCATTGACATTACTCGTTATCGTGTTTAGTTTTGCTTTGCTCGTAATAATTCACGAATAACTAGTGTGATTTATGACCATGTTCGGAGTTTATTTATTTATTTATTTATTTATTTATTTGAATGCACTCTATGGTGCGCCTTTGAACAAAAATAGTTGAAACTCGAACAGTGATATGAGATAGTACAATAAAACTAAGAAAAAGAAACAGCAACGTACTTAACTTCGTAAATAAAAAAAACCAATAACGAGAAAAAAACTGAAACAGCAACGTGCTTAACTTCGTAACTAGAAAAACCAATAACGAAAAAAATACTAACTAGGGAAACACAAGTCCGGATTCATCGGAACCTAAGCAAACCTAGCGCCTTCCGTAGATAGGACTCTAGAGCGAATTCTATGATAACAAGCACTGAAGTAAGATGAGGGCCAGTTGGAAGATTGCTCCAAACCCAACAGTTGCACTGGTAACGCTCACCATTTCAATCGAAAGCTCACACCAGTTGGCGTGGTGCCCTCATCCCGCGAGGGGTCATAGGAACCTGGACGGAACTTCGGCACACGGGTATACCAACTCCCTCGTGGAACCGCCAGGTTGTGCTCAAGTTTGAGTATGGTAAGACATGCCTGATGAGGCTGGTGCAGTACGATAAGGGCTGGTGCAGTAGAACTGGCAAACGAGAGAGATTCTTTGTACGTGATGCAGAGTTCACTCGTAGGATCACTATCTACTGAATCTCGCTAAATCAACAGGAAAAGTATTAGTAGCATGAACAACGGCACGATGGGGTGAACGTTAGTAAAGTTGACCGCTAACGGTGCAGGCAAAGCAATGCGCGATACGCTAAATGATTCTGGAGCATATGATCACTCACTGATGTGCAAGTAACCCTGAAAAAAAAAACCCAACAGCGATGTACTCATGAATGTAAAGGAGTTAAAAAAAAACTTCCCTTGCTCAGAAGTCATCCAACTTCAGTGTTTCGAATAGATCAATTTTTTCAAGTCTTCTCTTAAAAACGCCTATGCTCGGAGAACTTAATAAATCAAGAGGTAACATGTTTAGCCACCTAGCCCCACGGGAGAACAAGGAGTTGTAAGCTAGATTGTTGCTCGCAGTATTCAATTCTTTACAGTATAGCGCTAACCCACCTATTCGCCCATGTGTAGGTCTGAATGCCCAATATTTGCTGGCTCTTAACTTAAAATCACAGCGTAGCAACCGAAAACAGAATAGAATATCATGAAAAACTCGACGATATAACAAACTACGGATTCCAAGAGTTTTCAACCTGGTCTTATAGCAAGGCACTGACTGCGAAATGACTGGAGTGGACATCGTTCTAAGGTAAAGAATTCTCGTAAATGTCTGTTGAACCTTTTCCAGTTTCTTCTGGAGTTTTTTCGTATGTGGACTCCAGACTTGGGAGCAATACTCCAGATGTGGAAGAACGTATGATTTGTACAATCTAAGGAGGATATTTTTGTCGTTACTGCGTACATTTCGGAAAATTACAAACAGAGCAGAAAGCGCTTTTTTAATGGTGTGGTCAATCTGGGTAGCAAAATTCATTTTCGAGTCGAAAAGTAGCCCTAAATCCTTCACTTGATTGACTTCAGTGAGAACATTACCATTAACGAGGTATTTCCCGCAAGAAAGCTTACCGATATGAAAGACGACGGACTTGCTGACATTCAGGGGCAAATCATGAATATCAGCCCATTTTATCATTTTCCCTAATGATTCAGATAATGCCGATTGGATTTCAGTTTTATTCCGTTCACAGTAACTGCCGTATATCTTAATATCGTCGGCGTACATCTGAATTTTTACAGCAGGGTGGGTCTTAACAACTTTGGGCAGATCATAACAATAAGCTAGAAAAAGTAAAGGTGATAAGACGCCACCCTGAGGTACGCCACTGTGACAGTCAAAACATTCAGAGTAGCTGTTCTCCACCTTAACATACAGGTGTCGACTAGAAAGATAGCTCTTCAACCACATCATAATTTGAGTACTGATCCCAAGCTGCTCGATTTTGGACAAAAGTTTCACATGGTTTACTTTGTCAAAAGCTTTTGACAAGTCCAGGTAGATAACGTCAATTGATTCCTTACTATTCAATGCACAGATCCAGTCAAACGCAGTATCAGTGAGCTGTGTGCTCGTAGAAGCACCTGAACAGAACCCATGCTGTTCAGGAGGAACTAGTTTGTGCTCAATAAACCAGGCTGACAATTTATCACGTAAAATTTTTTCCAGAACTTTGACAGGTGTTGGACAAATGCTTATTGGTCTGAATTCGGATACCATATGAGCCTTAACACTTTTTGGTATAGCGGTGACGATTGCATCTTTCCATGCACCCGGCACTTTTCCGAATAATAAGGAAATATTAAATATGATTGTCAATGGCTCCGAGAGGAACTCTGCACAGTTTTTATAAAATATTTGGGGAATGCCATCAATCGAAGATGATACCGATGGCCTGAGGCGTTTCAGATAGCGAAGAACGTCACCTGGCGCGATTACCATGTAAGGAAAGGTCTTTGAGATGTGCACACCAGATTCCGGAATATCAGATTGCGAACAAGCCGAAGAAAAGACACTTGCAAAGTAACTACCCAAAGCATTGGCTTTATCTTTGTCATCGACGCAGTGATTACCATCATGATCCAGAATTACCGGAAGGGTTACTTTGCCATTCATTTTCGATCGGATAAGAGAGAACAGTGCTTTCATGCCACGGGTTTTGGCTAACCGGCCTTCATAATTTGATTGAAACTTGATAATATGGAAATGCAAATCAGCGCAGACCTTTCTATACAGAGGGCTTGATAAAGGATTTGACAGTGTTGTGAATAAGCGCTCCTTTTGCTCCAGAAGGTTGCGGATGTGCATTGGATATTTAACAACACACACTTTTGGAGAGCGCATAGGGACAAATTTTGCGAATCCGGAATAAATGACTCTACAGAACTTCTTATAAACATCGTCTACATTAACATAGTCCTGGAACACATCCCACCAGTTAATTCTTGAGAGATAATTGGATAATCCAGTGTAGTCAGCTCTAAGGAAGTCAGGCATAGGCAATGCTGGAGTTTTTACATGTTCAGTTTCGAGATAAAAAGTAACCACATTATGATCGGAGGTGCTAAGCGGCGGTGTAATATGCACATCTTTGACAATTGGTGATGAAGTCAAAATAACATCAAGAATTGAATTCATTCGAGTAGGCTTATGAACTTGTTGAGTGAATCCACAACTAGCGAAAAAGTTGAGGATGGTACTATGAGTTGAGATAGAAGGCTTGAACGTTGTCCAGTTCGCATCAATATTGAAGTCTCCTAACACTACTGACATACTAGCAGAAGCGCATAGGTTCTCCAACAAATCGACAAGACATTTATCATCTCTAACACTCGAATTGGGAGGGCGGTAAGCAAGTATAACTCTAAGATTTGTTGAAGAGAAAAGGTGGTAAACATCGAGACAAAGTAGATCTGACTTAAGACTTTGAATGATCGTATGTTCTTTAATAGTAATGGAATGCTTTGCCAGACAACAAACGCCACCGCCTCTGTTACCTTTACGATCGCATCTAAACACCAAATAAGGTAGGTTACCAACAACCTCGGAATTAGAAATTTTCGACGAAAACCACGTCTCACAGATAAAAACTAGATCAGGATTTTGCGTGGAAAGTAGGCAATGGAGGTGGTGAAGTTTGTTTCCCAGACTGCGTGCATTTGTTAGAAGACATTTTAACCTGAGGGGACAACCTTGTGCGGCTATAGGTTTCCCTGGGTGTGTCTGTTAGGTAGTTCAGACACCTGTCTCAACTCCCCCCTGTAGACAACCCATTGGCGGTAAGTCAAACCCTTGTTGCGTTCACGAGCCTCCTGACGAAGGTCGAACTCGTGTTTGCGCTCTTCTGAAGTCATGCTGCGCCGTATGTGTATAGTCAACTCCAAATGTCCGTAGACAAGAGTTGGGACCGCGGCGCGGCTCTCTCGCTGTCTGCTGCACGGATTCAGCGGGGCATGCAGGGCAGAGACAAGGAGGAGAACCGCGCCGCGGTCCCAACTCTTGTCTACGGACATTTGGAGTTGACTGTATATGAGGTAGACCAGCAGACCTGAGACGGTGGGCATTGGCAAGTGTTGCGGACCAGTGGGATCTGGATGAGAGTATCACTTTAACCAGTCTAATACGAGCTCCGTCCCACTTACCCAGCCGGTAAACTGCATGCGGTCGGCACTCAACCCCCAATACTTCAAGTATTTCACTTACCTGCCGCTCCACGTGGGCTTGTCTTTCCATTATCTTGCTGTCGCTTCCGAGCTCTTCGATCCCCGACACAACAATTGTCCTGGAACGTTCCTCCTCTGCCACACTGCTGAAGTTTCCTGGTATCTTTTCAATTAGTGCATTTAACAGTTTTTCTACTCTGGGATCTTTACTTATCGCTAAAATACCATCGCTCAACTCCTTCACAGAAAGAGTAGAGTAATCCACCTCGTCATCTTTACTAGAACACACATCATGGCTGTTAGTGGCCTCGGTCAAACTTGCAGCAGATTTCTTGCCCTTACCCCTGCGTTCTTTTAGTTGTGACATAACGAAGTCAATAGATCACGACAGGAAACAGATCGATTGAGATGGATGAAGGTGCACGAAAAAACGCAGTAGTAGCTGGTAATTCTAACAGGTGCAGGAAAAAATTCACAAAATTGTGCTAATTAGAGACAGGACTAGAGTAAAACACAGGATACGTGGCCTATATTGAAAGAGAGGGTAGTCTTGTGGAAGTAGAAAGCAGAGAGAGGGAGAGCGATCCACAGCGCGACCGCTCAGGACCAGCGACGATGACCCATTGAGAGTTCCTTTCTTTTACTGTAGTTAGAGTACATCGGACACCAGCACGATCAGACAATATGCATATCGATGCTCGTCGGGATCAGACGCGTACTATCGTTCTCCGATCTGATCGGAATCCGACGACTACAAGTACAGCTTCAGTCGGCGTTGTCATGATTTCGCAGTTTTTGCAGATGAAACCTTGTTTGTGAACATTTCGTGGTAACTTCCACTGCAATTAGATTCAAAGAGGGCTTCGTAAAATCCTCGGTTTTCAAGGGAGGGGGGGAGGGCTTCGTTTTCGCTCTAGCCCCACGAATAGCTCATGCTGGGGCGTGAGCCTGCTCCCTCGGGCAATTTGGACTCCTTGAAACCACTTCCGCAAGATAAAAAAATGTCAATGCCTGCGAGCATATATTTCCGCTGTTGGAGGATTTTACGAAGATTTTTCAATAATTATCAACTGTAGGTTAGTTGAAAAGCTGCCACGAAAATCTGAAGCCACATAGGTTCCTCATGAAATTTCCGTTCTAAAGAAATGGTGCACGGATAACGTCTTGCTACCGTACAACCTCCTATCCATGAACAGCACCGATCTTCGAATCTTTATTAAAAATCCACAATGTATTTACAAATTGAACGAAACGCTCATTTTGAGACATTATCCTAACGAGGATAAGAGCACATTAGTGCGGATTGTGCAAGAAAAATGTTCAAGGTAATACGAAACAAGTATGTATGCCTCTTTGACCCTTATAGAGACATAGAATTTGATCTACATGAATGAAAGTATGAATAAGCAGACCTATAAATACAAAATAACGCAAATGATCACATGCTTCAAGGAATAGACGTGCGGGTACGACTTTGGAACACAGTGTCAGAGTTGCCTTCCTCGGCGGAGGGGCAGCGTCGACGACGACTACGACAATCTCAACACTTCACTTAGAGTGACATCACAGACATTTCGACGAAGAGAAACGATACTCGCAGGTAGTCACGATCACAACCGATTCGATCAGCTGGGCACTAATTCGTATTAGAGAAGAGAGGGAGGATACATGTGCTAGGGAGAGCTGTGGGTAAAGAAATAATCGCTGTGGAGAGAAGTGAAACTCTGAAAGAGGCTACTTGAGCCTTTGCGTGATGCTCGCCAGCGCAACGGCAAACGCTTGCGTCGCCGAGAACGGCCGTCTGAAGTCCAGTGTGTATGCTCCGCCCTCGATACGTCCGAATTGGAGCACTTGCTTCCCATCCATCTCCACCTGAACAGAAAGATGCGCTCCATGCGAGTGCAAAACGCGGAAGGATGCGAAAGCTACCTGGAAGTTCTTTGCCGATTCTTGGGTAACACGGCCACCGAAGTCGAGCTGGAATGAGAATCTTCAGAAAAACACGCACAGTAGGCGTTTTTAAACAATTTCTTTTCTGTCATGAATACAACAATCAACTAGGCCTCAATCAATTCTGTTCACGGAATGCGCCATACATTAAATTTCAATTCAGAGTCGTAAAAGCTCAATGCGTACATACACTGTACAATGACTTGCAAGGAAACCCGATGAACCAAATCAACGATTCACTAAACCAGACGAATCTGGTATGAATTTGGTGTGGCCACGCTGAGATGGGAGACATGGTAGGCCCGGGGAAAGAACTTTTAATTAAGGTGTAAGCACATAAGTTTATTTTCAGTATTATTCTCTTAAAACTTCATAACCCTCACGCACTGGAAATTTTTCATGAACAGAGGCGTACAAATCACTAGTGCCCAAGTAAAGTTCAGCAAATTTTCAACAAAGGCATTGAACTTGGTAACTGACCTGATACACCTGATTATGCTCGTTCCAAAAGGGTGTCTTGTTATGCATGGTTAGGATGGGAGTGGCAGCCGTAGACTTCGGAGCAGGACCCTCTCCCAGTGCGCACTTCATCTCCTCCAACGTACGCATTAACTGTCGGACTTCACCTCGAACATCCCCCGTGCCAACCTGAAATACCTCCATCTTATTGAAAATGAAGTCAATAAAGCGACAGAAATTACCAGTCTGTACGACATATTCACAACCAACCTTCTTTTCAATCTCGTTGACTCTTCGAAGTAATTCCTTCATCTGAGAGCGCATCTTATTGATGGAAGCCCTGTCTCGTTTCTGAAAAGAAGGGTGATGACATGATGCAATATAAGATCTCAGTTGACGCAGAATATGGATTATCTCACTACGAAAATGTATTTACCGGATTAAAATCGGCATGACGGTGACTGAGCTGCCCAGCGATGCGAGCCAGCTTATCGAGATGTGCCTTGATGTCGTCGCTTTCTCGAAGCTGACCCGGTTTCAAGGATGTTGATGTCACAGCTGATGTCACAGAGGGGGCAGACGACGTTCCCGGTATCAATGGATCGCGATCGTCAGCACCATCTAAAAATAAAAACCAATGCACGAATACTACCATAATAGCCCATAACATCGTATAAGACTTTTGAAATTATCACTGGAAGAGACAATTTTGTTTTCAACGGAGTTGGTAGTGTTAAGGATAATACCGCTGAGAAACATGGCTCGTGCGTGCATTTCACTTCAAATTCATCATCTTCTTGTCTATTAACCCATATAGTGTAGTTAATTCTTCAGGAGTGCGAAACATTTTCTTCTCCCGTTTAATCGAGACCTGTGGTTTTCTCCACATCTGTTCGGAAGCACAATGATACGAAGAATACGCAAATTACCGCTCAATTATGTTTTTAGAGCGTTACTTTGCTTCTTTTGAACGCCCCCGTTTATATGCTATATTTGCGCTCTTAATGTCAATTGTCTGAGTCTTCTCATATATTTCCAGGTTTTCACAAAAACCAGGCAGAGGCGTGTACTTCCTCGTCAGAAATACATGCAGCTCCTGCGAAAACCAGCTAAGCCATTACTTCAGGCTTACACCGTTAACAAGCAGAGATCATCAGATCCGCAACAAACACGTTTGAACATCAGTTAGTAGAGAAGAATAAGCAGGTGCCGAAAATGTGAATCAATGCACATGTCTGAACAAACGAACGACATTCTTGGAAAAGTGCTTGCGAACGGTGTTACAATAGACATTGAAAGAGCGAATGGAAGGAAAAACTACAATCTAAGAAAAAAAGGAAAACTTGGGTTCACACCAGATACTACCGAACATTTTTTTGAGTTTGTTAAAATTTTTAATCGATTCTAAAAAGTAGTAAAACCGTACCAATAAACTCGAGCGAGTCAATCTCGTCATGCCACGTGCTTGTGGTGCTCATGGTTTGTTCGGTATCATCTAGACGCGATTCAGCACGCGCTGGCGATGAGTCATCCTTCGACGCAGCCACCTACAAACTCTTGTATAACACAAGTCGGCACACGTATGTATAATTCACAGAAGCTCTCTTACTTGAGAAGTACCCTGCGACGACGATGTGCCAAGTCCTCCAGCGTCCATAGCAGCGCGCAATGAAGTACATTCCGAAACAACCTATAAACGCTGTTTTGTACATGAGTTAGAAAACCAAATATCTTTGATCGCACGCGCTAGAAATGAAATTAGAGGACCCAAAAACCTGTATTCATCCGCCCGACCAGTCGAAAATAAGTTGAACTATCGGATTTGTGGATGAATTGCTGTTTCTTTTGTACCGCTTTGACGTTTGCTGGTACAAGTTTGTTAGCCACCTAACATTTTGAAAAGTTGATGAGGGAAGCAATTGTCGATACAGTAATGAAATTAAAGCCCTTCATACTTTGGTCTAGCACTGCAAGGATGAATGGCAGTGCACTCACTTCATGATCTCATTGAACCTTTTCAGAGAAGCAAATACCAAAGAATGTCAATGTGATGCGGTCTGGGAAGATTATTCACGTAAAGGTCGAGAATGCACAAGCGACGACGAAGCCCTTCTTGCAGCTGTAGAGAAGGGAATATAAAAAAGGATGACTATCCAAGCCCTGAAGAAAAACTCCTTTTTCTAATTCACCACTGCCTCACTGCTTTAATGGAAGTACTCCTTTTAGGCCAGCAGCATAAGAGCCACTGCTGAAGAGGAAAAGCCGCAGCTCATGAGCAAGAAAAAAAGGTAAATACAACAAAGATTTCGAACAGACCCTATCGAAGAATGCTCGCTCTTCACGAGTGAGGCCGTCATCGTCACGGAGTCGTTGCTGCGAGACCAGTGCCGCCAAATCGTCCACATCGCCTTCACTCGTTGCCGGTGAAGTGCATGCTGAGGTAGTGCGAGAATGCAAAGTTGAAGCTAAACAACAGAAGTGCAGGAAAGGTAAACAAAAGGTCGAAAAAAAGACATTTACCAGATCGATCACGTGCTCCTCCTAGCACCGCCATGTCTATGGTCATCTGGCGAGGCTGAAGGTGTAGCACAGATGTCTTATAGACGACCTGAAAAACTCATAACTTACTACAACTTTGTGTTACCCCACTTCATAATTTCCAACAGTAGTACAGCACGAAGAGCACTGAAGTAAGATTGGCTTTGTTCTTGGTTTTGTTCACTGGCGAAATCAATGAAACCCTTGCCACTTCGAGTCTTGCCCCTCTCCCCAATCGGGACTCCTCCACATTCACATCGTAAACTCGTTAAGCAAATGGCTCTCACTCCTCAAGTGCTCGATATCGCACTTGCGAGAAAAGAAACGGATACAAAAAAAGCGGCAGGGTAGTAAACGAATTACACGTCTAAATGTTCAAAGAATTCTAAACATAACCGAACATCGTAACTGAAGTTTTCTTAGGCTCATCCCGGGGTGTAGCATGATCACAACGCTTTATCCCAATATCCATATGCATTTCTGTGTACGTATACGGAAATGAACTGCCATGGAAAGGTCAGGAAACCTTCTGAGGCTTTTGAACTTGCGTTTTTCTTCAGAAACAGCTGCACTGGATCACTGTTAGACAATATATAATATATCAAAATACCATATTTTTGTCTCAGTAGTCTTCATCTAGAAGCAGAAGAAATGCAGTTTTTGATGAAAACAACAAGGTAGCTATTCCAGACGAGAAATTTGCCCACAGAGAGAAAAGCCCACTGAATTCTGTAGCAGTTAAAGGTTTCGCATATTAAAGGGAGATGGTTTGCCAACCAATTCGAGGTATTCTGGAAATTTTACAAACAGTGGACCTTCAGCATGAGGTCAAGGCGGTGTTTATCCATTGCTGCTCGCTAGTACATATTCATATCATTCTTTTTGCCCATTTATTACAGAGTAACACAACGTGCCTCCGGCTTGCTCATTTTGGCCTTTTCGACCAATATGTGGAACTTTCTAACATCAAAACGGTTCCGCACGTAAGAAAAACACAACCCAGTTCGAAATGCAAGAGCCAATATTTCCGGAACATCACAAGGATTCAATTCAACACGAGCCCAGCCTCTGAACGCATAAGACTGCCCCAATGCATGTTGTTTTTCTCGTCTTTCGTGGCCCTACTTCGAATGTGGAGCTGGAACATTTGCGAGGTGTAAAACGAATGGCAAAACATGCATCACGCAGGATGAGGTTCCATGTTCCGGCAAACAACATCTCGTCACACCGCACTTATTTGTTGCCTTGTTTCCGCTAAGATTTGTGAGTGAACAACGGACCAAAAAGAAAACAGACTGAGCAAGCAATAGAAACAATTGCCACAACCTGTAACAGTAAACACTGAGGTGAAGAGGAAAAGGACACTATGTGTGGATCCTAACGCTTTTCTACACTTTCAACTCAAAATGCATCTAAAACATGCAAAGGCCATTTTACAATCTCCATCTAACTTTGTCAGATCTTATGGGCGGCCAAATTCCTCTTATATAACAAAAATCAAATGGAAAAGACCAAAGGTCCGCGGAGCTATGTCATTGTCCATCGACTTACCGACGTTTCATTGAAATGAGGCTTAGAAATCGCATTTCCTATTTAATACTTCCAACCAATATATGTAGATGAGAAGTAGCACCCCATCAGATAATTTCACCACTTAGAAGATGCTACATGGGTAGTTTTCTGAAGCGAGCAAGCACTATCAGGATATTTAAAATGGTGCTGAAATTACCTTCTATGATATAGAACAAATAAAATGAATGTTCGACAGCTTTTCCATGTCCTCATGTGAACAGTAATTACTGACAGCATGTAAAATGTAGACAAGGAAGTGTTATAAGCCAGTTATTAAGCAGTGGAACAAAACATAGTTTCTTGGCAGATAACAAGAAGTAAAAACCAAGTGAAAAAAACAGGATGATGCCCAGATATTCCATGTACAGTGAACTCCAAACGATTAGCGTCACTGCTGCAAATCTCGTATTTCAATGAAAGCACTGCATTTCTCAGCATAGATGCGATAGTTGGAGCCGAGGCTCTTCCCCCCTTCACTTTAGACGGGGCCCGCCAGATCCTCTTTCCTAAAGCGAAGAGGAGGTGACCGGGACGAAGCCCTGGTAAGAAAGAGCAATCATTGAAATAAGTTGGTAAGGTAACAAAGATGAATGATGCGATCAAGAGGAGAAGCTAGAAGGATGTAGAAGGTAGAACGATGCATGTGAAGTAGGAGGGAAGGAACAAAAGCAGATGTCAGAATTTAGCAGTGGAACATTTGAATAAATGTATGTATGTAAAATCTGTGAATCTACTGGCTGTGCAAGAGTAAGCTGGAAGCGATTTCGCAATTTGATCGGAGCGCTGAATTTGACGAAATGGGAGGGGTTAAAAAAGAAGAATAGCTCAGTTCACAGGGGAATTTCCATACAGTGAAGGGTATTTCCAGGTAGAGTGGACCTAGTGGATCAAGGACGCATCTTGATTCTGGAAATATCTTTCATGTTGGAGGATCGGTTTGCGTTTTTCAAGACCAACACATTTCGCGGCAGTTTCACTTCTGTTGAGAATAACTCTGACAAAAGTCAATGAATCAAAAATGGGACAGTCCTATGAAACAGAGGAAGAAATTCTGTATCAGCTCAAGTAGAATATGAATCTTGATATGAACATCTTATAGGAACCAAACAGGAATATTTGAAAGCGAGCAAAACGACGAGAATTAAGGGACTTCAGCGAATTTCTCTCCGCTCGCCTAACGAAATGAGACATACTGCATACTAAATTCAAGTACAGAAAATTCTCTACAGTTTCATATATAATGTGATGGGTGGCAGTCCGTTCTGCGTTGTGCGGGAGGGGGGAGATCCAAAATCAGTACTTTGGCTCTGGCCACTGGTCAGAGAAAGAAAAGGCAGTGCGATGAGGGAGGAGGCGCAGAGCGGCGACTGAGCCGTTGTTAAAGGCAGAGGACCACCTCGTATCTCACTTAGACGATATCAGCATATCCTTGACCCCCTCGCCACGCTGACTCCAACAACGTACAGCTTAGGTCACAGAAGTGACAAAAACCCTGTTTTTGGTAGCGTCAAAGTGCCCACTTTTTGGAGCAGAGGCGGATCCGCTCCAAAAAACGGGTACTTGGTGCTGGCTGCCCGCCACGGCAGCAACGTCGGGTGAACACGTCTTGCCTTGTCCGATCGATGAGGTCAACGGTGATACACGTCTTTACACGTAGATTTGTTCCTGCAGACTGGTACAAACCCCGTCACGGAAAACGGGTTTAGAGACCATACTGGGACATTTCAAGTACATTGCCGGAATCAGCGCATCGAGGAGGTTCAGAATATGTTAATAACTCGAAAACGATATGAGGTGGCCCTCTGCCTTTAAGGGCCGGCTCCGGCACCGTTCATTTTCCTAGGGAGCAACTCAGCACGTTTTCCCAGGAGAAATAACAAGTGATATAGGTGTAATCCCATAACTAATCGCCCATATGTACTCTTCACTGATATGTTAGAGTTTGTTGCAAGGGAGTTATAAGGGAAAATACCCTTTTTTCCCAGTTTTCAGCATCTTCAAAAGGGAGAAGGATGCTGTGGTTGAACTAGAGGGTATTTAACACTAGGAGGTAGGATATGGAATGCTGGTATTGCTCAGACTCTCCCATTTTCGAAATAATGAGTATTTTGTGTGGTTTTGAATTGAAATTTGAGTCAGATTTTAATCGTCGAAGTAATGACTCATCACGCCGCCGCTGCCAATTCCGCTGCAGACCCCCTTCACTTTGCTCACGATTGACGAGCCTTAGACCCCTCAGACCCCCTTCACTTCGGAGACCTCCGGCTCCCCTCTATCGCACCTATGTTTCTCAGCAAAGCTTAATCATGCTAATATCAGGACACAGATTCTTTGTGGGATGTGCGACATTTCAAATACACTACGGAGACGGAAATACAGTCACCGTTGTCATGCTTGTAAATGGTTCAACGGATTTCGTACTATGCTTATGGCAGTCAGGGATCGCTCTGATGGTGACGAAAAAATATAAATTTGTGGAACTAAAAGAGCTTCCCCATGCTCTTCACAGCGAGTCTACCTTGCCTCATGGAGATTAATATATTATATAATTATATTATTTATTAATTATTAATTATATATTGATTATATAATATGGCACCACAATATTCAGCCCTTCAAAGAAAATGATCATTAGTGCGCTGGAAAGTGTCCAAAACAGCTTCACAAGGAAACTTATGTTACGAAAAGGAGGCTTGGATTACAACAATGTCCCTCCAGCCGATAGACGGAACACCATCTTTGGCCTTTCTTCTCTTGCTTCCAGAAGAGTAAGGAACGATATGCTAATGATCTTCAAAATTCTAAATGGTGTTGTTAAAGTGCAAAATTTCTTCACTCTTTAACAATCGTCCACAAGGGGATCTACACTTAAATTAGACTTACCTTTAGCCAAGACTAAAACTAGATCAACGTTTTTCGTGCATAGAGCCGGGTCACAATTTAGGAAATTGAGCAAAAACTTATTACCTGCTAGCTTTTATTCATTCTCCAAATTAGTTGACAGATTTGTGAAGTCCTAATTTTATGCTGTTTTATCTCAGTCCTAATTTTGTGCTGTTTTATCTCAATTTCACGTAATGCTACCTCGTTTCCCTTTTAATGATTTTTTTCAAATTACAGTTGTTGTTGAAAGGTTGTTCTCATCGGAGACATATCACATGTTTTTTTTTTCATTTCTTTAATTTATGTTCACCACATAAGTTCTGCGCATGTAATAAATGAATGAATGAATGAATTAGAAGCTCATGAAGTGGTAAAAGCCGGTATTTATGTTCGTTTTATTAAAAGTTGGTAGCACAACGAAGAGAAATGAATTAGCGAGAAGCATCAGAACAATCCATTCCCTCTTGCATGCAGGACAACAGCGCTGAACCTGATTACACTCCATAATTTCTATAATTCGAAAACAGAGCACCTTGCGCGCATGAACATGGGATAAACATGCTCATTTCATATCTGATTTTTTTTTACATTACTGGTAATTGAACTTAAATCCTTCGATGTCCACATTCATAGATTTTAACATAATTTCTGAAATCAACGCAAAGGATCGCGGTCTGTGGTGTGCGTGGAAAAGTCCGAACCATACAAAGGAAAATGCTATTTTTCAGATCATGCCGTTCTCAAAAGCATGTAGTCCTTGTCGAATTAACTGGCGGATGGTGGGTACGGCTGGACCTCCTTGACACTCTCGTATGGAGCACGCTCTTATCCCATCCTTCTTTTGGGTCCAACTGCGTTCCTCGAAGCCAGAACGCTCTGAAGCCGCACGCATCATCCGCCAATTGATATGACACATGTTGCAGAGTGGTTCATCGCCTGGCCTCACCAACGCTACGCGTTCAAAAATATAAGTACATATATATAGAACCGCAAAAACATGGCTGTACCGCTAGAATTTTTTGTACCTTTCCAAGTGTACCGATTGAGACAAGAAAGTTGCAGTCTTGCACTGCTGTAATGAAGAAGACAATAGCTATTCGCTGACTAATTGAGGAACGGACATTCGAAACACCATTATACATGCAGCAATAAAAAAAAATGGAAAATATTCCTATTCCACAAAGTGATAGGTGATTACATTTAAACGCGATTTGTTTTACAGGAATTTTAGGTGTCCACTATTTTGATTATGGGAATTGTAGCAACGAAAAACAACCAGTGGTTACTCACTTTACAAAGATCCAGAAATATTAAACTGAAATGCTCATTTTATACGAACCTGTCCAAGGAAGTCTGGAAGGTGTTTAGGCGACATTGAGGTGATACTAAATCGTGTGCACCAAACATTTGACGAAACTTGCACCAGCCTAAGATCTGGCCTTGGTGGGCGAACATGTCTAAATACAGAAACTACATTTACGTTGTAAGGCAGCGAATCAAGTGCATATTGAGTCATAGCTGCAAAACTTTCGCTGCTTGCAGAAAGATTACCTTGACATAAGCGCTCGGAGCTGTCTTTTACTTCTCCGCCACAAGGAATTTCTTCCATTCGATGTTCGCGGGATGATCGAGAGATCTTCTGTAAAAATGAAGATTAGAAAGTTCAGACTGAAAAGTTTGCTGAATGCATGTGATGGCTAAGAGATTTATAAAGTTAAATTATGCTTCGAGACCAAAGGTTCTGGTAAACTAGGTGACGGAAATTAAATACATATTATTTAATGTGATATATTTGTATTAATGAAGACTACAGTAATGTATAGAAACGCATCCATTGTATTTTACGCCGCTTCAGGGAAGCAAAAAGGGGAATATCGAGGAAAAGGAACCTAGATCATCTCAAAAATACGCGACAACCTATGTAATGCAGGAGCTAAGTGGACATAATGACATTTGCCACAAACAAAGCAGTAATAATAAAGAAGGAATGGCTGACAACGAGAAACAATATCGGAATCAAAGAAAGTGTAAAACGAAAATTAAATTAGTGCCGGAACCGCCACTGCACTCCTTCTTACTTGCTGAACAGTGAAGTTCTTATTTCTGAATCCCCACAAACATGATTCTGTACATAGTCTCTTGTTGCTAAATCAGAGGTGCTAAGATTTCCCGCTCCCTTATTATCCTCCACTGTCATACATTTCACGAAATCTTCGCTCTTTCAACTTTCCCCACAGTGAAATTTCCTTCACTACCGACATCTACCGACTATGTTTAGGATTTCCATGGCAACAAAAAGAAAAATCACAGCCATTCTATTCACAATAGTGAAAGTGCGATGCCTGAAGTGACGCATTAATGCACTTGAATACTGTATCGAATACAATAGTAGAGATGTAGAAAATATAAAGATGGAACTCGTCTGCTCGGAAAACGTCAGCTCAGGAATTTGGATGGAGAAGGGTGAAGAAGCGTCGGTATTATCTTTCTACATATCAAGAGATTTCAATTTTTCGCAAACTACTCTAGCGTTGCCGATTGATTTTATGGCTGAGCCGACAACAAAAGGAATATGCATTGAACAAAATGTCAGACTTCAGCAGAGACCATACCAAAACGTTTCGCAGCGGGGAAGAGTAGACGTAGGAACCCATCAACGATATCCAGCACCATTTTTACCATTTTAACACTACCATTTTGAGAGGTACACTATGAAGGATTGTGACAAGGGCTACAAACAGGAATATTATCTTGCCATAGGGATCCCTAGTTGCATTGTTCTTCGCCATTCCTCTAACCAGCACTAAAGCCGCCAAAACAGCAGTGCAGTATCGTACAGAACACATGATTTTTCGATCACATACATCCCCTAATATCAGACATCAGACTGTTAACAGTCGACCACCATGTTTTAAAACCTGAACTTCATTCCCAAAACAATATCGATCCGGCGACGAGTGGAAAGTCGAAGAACCTGTTCGCGTCGTGTGATCGAAATCAATGCGACAGTCATATTGCCGCTCTCAAACCGGAAGCGAATCATAGACACTCCCTATTACTCCGTGACTTCTCATACTTGAGCGTCCATCTGAGCTTCCAAAAACGTGCCAGAACGAGTGTGTTTATTTGACAGAAGATATATAGAAACAACAGACTGTTCGGGAAACTTGGACTTTTGGTGTGTTCCAACGTGTAGAACGGAAAACATCTTTCGACCCTAATTACCACCGGTGCAATGACGGTTGACCTTCACCGTATGCGTGAAACCCAGGCGGTTTGGAGGAAAACGTTATGGCCAGCAGGAAAAGCGTTATTTATAGTGCGTCGGAGTCCGATTCGGTCGGATAAGAAATGATACGTATCGATCCTCGTCGGAATCCGACCGATGAGGATCGATACGTATCATTTCCTATCCGACCGAATCGGACTCTGACGCACTATAAATAACGCTAAAATGAGCTGAAAGTAATCACTGGTTATGATACATATTTTGAAAGGAAGCGAACAAAACGATCTGAAAACTTAGGCCTTCTTGATGAAACAGCATCAGAAGTGGCTATGATGTGTTACTTGCTATTCCAACGTATTCCTTCGAACCGATAGCTCAATGTCGCCATGGAGTATGTCAGCGGTGCTCATAGCCACACTATCAGCAGCAAGTATGCAAAATGTCGTACACAGCGTGCGATTGAGTCACAAGTAGTGAGCAATACAAAGCCACCTACTGATTTCGCGTCCCCAGTTGTTTAATGTCGACATCAGAAGCAACACTTTGGATGAGTCCTCCAGGTTCACCACACTCAACTTCACTTTTAGACAGGAAAACGCAGAAGAGTACACATCAGAACTTACTATTACTCTAGCACAATTCTTAATAACTCTCTTCACCATAGTTTCTTCAGCATGAACTCTGCAGCAGGTGACATGTCGCCTGCTGTACACTCACAGAGATATGAGAGGCTAGCAGCGCTCGTGAATTTGTCTAATTTTACAGTCTTTATACCAAAAAATGTTTTCGCATCCTCAAGCCTACCACTGCTGTGATGTTTGCTCCCTTTTAATCGATTAGATCCGAGATTCATGCAGTAAAACGGATGATTTACGGAAATGTATTGTTGCTGCCTTAATCCACAATATCATATAGCGTTTTGCACGCGGTTTGATGGTGAGAAATGATAATTTACTATGTTTTGCCAGTTGACAGAAAGAAATGTTAGAATATCTGTGTTTGGGGCGGAAACAAAGCAACATTCACAAGTGGGTGACCGCTGAACCAACTTTAAGGATAGATGACGATAAAACAAGGGAATCCTAATCGTTTTCCATCCTATATCAATCAAAATTACATTCTAGAACATTCAAAATTACCGTCTAGAAGAAATACATCTCATCTTAGTAATCAATTATTTTTCTTTGACTTGATTCCTTCAGTCAACCAGTTCCAGTTGGTCCCGAAGTCCATGAAGTTATCGGAATTTCGGTAAGTGATACAACCAAAAAAATCGCTCTTTTCAGTCCGGTATCATTAACTGCTTGTTGATGGAATTATGTAGCGTTAAAGAACACGCATTTGGTATGTAAGAAACCTCAGACGTCTCATTCGCAGGCACAGGGTCTAACTATTACATGTCAGTCAAGTCCACGATGAGGTGTCACTCTATCAGAATCGCAACAGACAGCCCGCATGTCAAACAAAACAGCACTGAGGCGTTATCAGCTGCGTGTGGCAGGATAATTAGGTAAATAGAACTCGGCGCGGAGCATGTCCAAACTAAAAATTGGCGCACTTACTGGACAATGAGCGGGTATAGTAGATATGCAACACAGCCAAGGGCTACTGCACTTCAGATATAACTAGATGGAAGAAGCTGTATCTTTGCCGCAACGAAATGAGGAAGCGTTTGAAACAAGAAAAGCCAAGGAACTTTTGGAATGATTCAGGCAGTACAGCAAGCATACTCAAGGCAAGAAAGAGATGTCATTAGCAAATGTCATGTAGCAAACGAACTGAAGAGAGCTCTTAGCAGATATATGGAGAAAAATATCCTAGCGGCAAATCCATCCCAGGGATTGCTTCAAAGCATCAGGACAATGCACATAGCAAGGCATAACAGAAAAATCGATAACAAAGGCGAATTTTCGAATGCGACAGGGCCTGCGTGAAACAAAAACTAGCGAAAAAAAAACACGAAGAGGAAAAACCAGGCCACTCACGATTGAGAAGAGCCGAGCATGAGCAATGTGCCAAAACATTTGGCAAAGCAAGTCAGTCTCTGCTAATGAAAAGTGACTTACCAACTTGAGCAGACGATCCAGTTGAAAGAACCTGCCCATCTGCGGGATGTAATGAAATGTGAAACTGTGGCAGAAATCGATTTACCTGGCGACCTAAAATAGTGTTACTTATCTAAACACCGCACTGGGAAAATTGGAGCACGAGAGTGCTGAAAATAAAGTAAGCAATATGTACATGTTCGGTCAGTCAGTTTGACTTGAAAACGTCACAGGAAAGTGAAAAGCAAGCTTGACACAATCAAAAAAGAGCATTAAGTATGACGTAAAGGATCCTACTGCCATAAAATAAGTGGAAAAAATGAGGAAATAAATCTGTTTAAAATCTGTTCGGGGACCTCATCTGAAATCAATAATGTCTTACCGACTAAGAGCGGCACCAATCCACCGAGATGTTCCATGCACAATACATAGGAGTGACTTCCTCGAGACAATGGCTTAATCGTGCAATAACATCTCGCTTCGCTCGCACTACACACGAACGAACAAAGATCGTCGATTCGTGGTATACGACACTAAATAAAATGGCATCAGTTGGTGGTATCATCAGATCACACACTCTACATTAACAAGATAATATTAATATTCCAGATATATGAATAAATGCAGATGGTATAGTTGTGTTAGTGGATAAACTCCAATTGTCACCAGAGACAGAAATTCCCCCGCAACAGCCTTTGTTTCCCTCATCGACTCATGGTGTTTTCAGAAGTTAATTCAGCGGAATAAATGCCATGCATCGCGATGAATAAATGCCACGCATCGTAGTGAGGAAGTCTGACTCAAAACACTTCACATGATCGTGACATCTTGCAAAGGCGGAAGGAAATCAACCGAAGCTCAAGTGTATCAAAAAATTTTACTTATTTATATAGGAGGACTGTACAACGAAATTTCGCGCCATACCATCCCTCTTCGTGTAAGCTACTACGACCATTTCATCTCCCTGCCAAACAATTCCAAATGGCGTGAAATCGCAGCCATTATTGCGTACTTAAAAATGGAACTACAATGCTCGCCTACTCATTGGAAAATACGAAATGAGGTGGAAAAACTGAAAACGAACTCGTCATTTAGGGCAATAAGGACAACTACTGACGAGGGAGGCGGCACATAGTTACCCAAGATGTTAGGCGCAGCCGTAGCGTAACGGAGCTATTTCTGGACTCTCAGAAAACTTTGAGCTCCTCCCATTTAGATAACTAAGTGCCCGCACCCCTACCGACGATGGTTTCGGAATCGAACAAAATTGATGAAATACTCAGCTATCATAGGGCATTAACTATTACAGCATAGAACCAAACAGAAGGAACAAGGATTGTCAAGTGCTGAAAATGTAACTCACCCGGATGATATGATGATCCAACGCACGCAAGGCATTCTTCTCCTTCACCGGAATAGGCAGTGAGTCGACCTTCTTAGACTGCGACCCAAGGTATCGCCACAGTTCATAGGTAACCAGATCAAATAGGGGCGGGACACCTAGCAAAAGCTTCCCAATTGCCAGGTGACCTCCAGCAGCAACAATAATGGCCCGACCCTCGTGGGCCCACGTCAGAGCAGAGAGGGGCTTGTCCTTGGGCAAAGAGAGTGTTTCCTTATGTACAACCCGCGCTTCTCTATCCAACATCACCAACTCGTGATTTGAATTGATAAGAGCGAGAATCGAGCCGTCGGCGTTCCAGTGCAACTGAATGACAGAATGCGGCGACTCGTAGACTAGAGGATCGATTTGATCGAAAGCGCTTATCATCAATATTTTGTTAGCACTGGTGAGAATTGCGAGGATCCAACGGCCATCCTTGGAATTGGTCGGAGAACAGGCCAGCTTCACGATCGGATCGCTGGTGAAGGAGCGTTCGGTGATATTCGCGCCCTGATCAGACAACACCTGGATGCTGCCAGAAGCAAAGCCCAGGACCAACTGGCGTGAATCGGGAGCCCACACCCCCGCAGTGACGGTTATGGCAGTGGGAAATGAGTTGCTCCAGACGCGCTGGCCCGTCGACGATCCTATCAGTACGAAGTTATCCTCGTAGCAGATCAGTGCAGAAGAGCCACACGGACTCCAGCTGAGGTCTCGCACCTTCACTCCGCGGTCATTGACCAGCTCGACGGACCAGCGATCGTCGTTGCGCACCCACACGTAGATGACGCCCGAAGAGTCGCACGACGCCAGCTTCGTCTGGACGCGATTCCACGTGACCATGCAGATCGCCGAGTGGTGTCCGCGCAGGTTGAAGTTGTAGCGGCCGTTGTCGTCCTCGGTCGGCTGCAGATCCGTGAGCGTGATCCCCACGGAGCCCGAGTCGGAGCCGACGCCGAGCAGCCCGTGCCCGGGCCGGTCGGCCTGCGCCACCCAGGCCAGGTGCGTGATGGCGGGCTCGATGCGCGCCCCCGGCCAGTCGCCGCTCTCCCAGGTGATCTTCATCGGAATATCAGGCGAACATCGGAATACAGACGACCACTCGCACCGCAAACGAACGCGTTATCCTCGCGACGCCAGAGCGCCGACGCCCAGAGTGCCACTCTCTGCGTCTCTGCCGCCCGGCCTCTTCCGCGCGGGACTCGCCCGGCGCCTGGCTGCGTGCCAATTTCGTGATTCACGGGAGATTTCGCCCGAAGCTTCGTGCAAGTTCTCTTTTTCATCTGAAGTTGCATTTCCGTCAGCCATTGGCGAGATTTTGACCTCTCATGTTTTAAAAGTGTGAACTGGAAGATGCTGTTATTGCGCAATACGGCATTTTGACCTGCCACGCATCCGTTCACCCGCGTGGAGGCAATTTTCCTTCCGGACAACTTTTGAAGAACCGTGCTCTTTTTTGAATTGCTTTTATTATGCTTTTATCAGTGAATTCGGCGAAAAGGGATTGGGCGGGGTCACTTGTTAGAAATAACAGAAGTGCTTTTGACATGTCGCACACTTTCTAACCTACTGAGCGCAGGGATTTCAGATGCAGTTTTAAGTACCAAGCTCTAGCTTTAACGAAGTGATCGTGATTAAGCTATTTCAACGTAATCAGCTTCATCCGTCGATAGTGCTATTCCATTTTGTTTTGAGCGTAACTTCCACTGAAGGCGTGAAGCCTAACCTAGCGGGAAGACCACCACTAATAAAGGCAGTAGTTCGGGAAACGTAATTACAGGGTGCGTATTAAATATCGGGACAAGGTTTTTACCTCGTAATTCCTATTAAAATCAACAAAACCTGGAGTTCTTTTGAAAGTTCTTTACTCCTCTCCAGTTGAATCGAAATACATGGGAATTACTCAATGTGTCCTCCTTTTGCCTTGATCACGGCCTTTAAACGCTTCGGGTAGGATTCTACGGCTACTCGCAGCGTCTGCTGGGGAATCTCTTCCCACGCCTTCTTTAGAGAAGACTTCAGAACGTTCAACTGCCGTGTCGTTTAGCACAAGCCTTTTCCTCCAAAATGGCCCAGATGGAGTAGTTCATGACGTTAAGATTGGGGGAGTTCGCAGTCCATTCTTTCGCATCGATGAAGTCGGGCAGATTCTCGCGACACCACCTCTGTACCTTTTTAGACTTGTGTGCCGACCTTGAAGACCTTGAAATGTTCGCGTGACCAAGGTAAGAGCTCCTTCTTCAGAACTTCCTCCAGGTAGAAAACAGTGTTGATCTTTGCTCCTTTTTCCACGAATATGAGAGGAGTTCGGCCGGTAGCGGACATCCCGGCCCAGACCATGACGGAGGCGGTCCTCACGCTTCGGGAAACAGTTCTTTCGGCCTCTTTAGCTGCATCAGATGTTCGAGCAAACACTCTAACGTTTTGGCTATTGTAGCTCTGTTCCACCGTGAACAGCTTCTCAGTCATGAACAACATCCTGAGGTGCTCCCCATTCGCGGCGCAATCCTGCAGCCTTCCACATTTTTTCACTCTTGCTTTCTTCTGCGCATAGTTTAGTCCATGTCTCTTTTGGAGCTTACAGGGGTGCATGTTGAGCATCCTTTTGACAACTTTTCTTACGGTTCCCTCTGACACATTCATGCCCTTGGCCATCCTTCCCATGCTTCTTGCTGGGCTGCGTGCAATCCGTTTTCTCAGGATATTCTCCGGAGCAGGAGTGGATACAGTGACCGGTCGTCCTGCGCCAACACGATCGAGAAGCGTACCTCGCTTTATAGCAGAGGGGACGGTTTGGCGTGGAACTTTGAGGAGACGAACAATGTCACAAGCCGAATGCCCTGCACTGCTGAGCTCGAGAATCGCGGCTCTTTTAGGGTTTGCACGCACCATCTACCGCAAAGTTCATATAAAATTTTGAAAATACTGGTATTTATAGAAAAAGGTATGCCAAAAATAATGATACCCATGGGGTTTGAAAAAGTCAATATCTGCCCGCGAAATATGCGAGGGAAAATTGTCCCGGTATTTAATACGCACCCTGTAGAACCGTTGCATGAGGTGACTGGTTCAAATGGTGACGCTTTGAGCGATAATGGATTTCAGGGCTGCAATTCATGAAAGCATAGCCGAGTGAAACCTGGTTAACAAACCAGCTTCCACATCCTACCCCTCTGAACATCGCTTATACTCCGCGAAAAGGTAGAGAGGCTCTTAGCGTCGCGGCTATATAGGATCTACTCTGTAGGATCCACTCGGCCCTCTCGCTTGAAGCATGTTCTTACCGCATCCCTGGTTTAGGCCATCCCCCCTTTTACAGCTACCGAATCGGTCTTTCTTTTCGGGGAAACTAGTCTACAGAGTAGCCAATCACTCTAACCATAGTTGATTTGCTCAATCAGGGGCAGTACCCACGGAGATTTTCGTGTCTGAGGATTTGATCGTTGTGAATACATAGCAGTTGTACCAACAATAGTACGAAAATTGCATTCCCATAGACATCAGTACTCTTAAAATCAGCACCCACGGAAATCCTCACTTCCGAGGTGAGTTGTTCTCCGTGTGGTCGGCTGCCAGACAATCACAATGGTAACTTGAACACAGGAAAAAGCGGCTTATCTGTGGAGATACTGCCGTGGACACAAAGCCAAGCGTGGCCATTTTGGTGTCCGCCACGCCAGTTAACGCTATTGATTTGGCGTGCTACGAGTGGTCTAGCCTGATGTATCATGTTGTATAAGGAATATTGTACAGTGTAGGGTATGGAATGCGCACCATCCACAAGAATTCATGACGATACGCGCGTATACCCTCAACGGAAAACTCGTCCGCGCTGTGGACGCATGGGAAACAGCGCCTTCATTTCTCGTCTTCCGGCATGTTTCACGCTGTTTCATCACCGCCTATGAGTTCATCGTCTTTGAAAACCTTGAAATTCAGCTAAATCTCCAACACAAAAATTTCCGTGGGTGCTGCCTTTAAGATATGAACAGATTAAATGCGTTACAGCGTTCATCCCTCTCTTCCCATATGATAAAACTTCCTTCTATTCCCACCTCCTTTCATCTTATGCCCGGGCAACTCAGCCATCTTATAAACGGGCTAAACTCTTGGTTGGCACTGAAAGCCGAACTTCCGTAGGGTTTGACAAACGTTATCATTGCGTTCGTTTTCACTATAGTGCTGAGCATTTCAGTTACCGCCGCAGCACCAAGCGAGCGGAATTGCGGCTGAAACATCATGGCTATGAACAGCAACCCGTTCGCAGATCCGTTCGCGGTGAGTCCTGTTCTGATGACTTCTGTTTCAGGAATTCACTTCATTTCTATTATAGTTGAAGTGTTTGATTAGGTCGTGTTGTGAATAAAAACAAAACTAATAAGTAAACCGCAAAACCGACACAATTTGTAGGTAGACTGATATGGCGACAGTCAGTTTCTCTTAATTTCTGCCAGATGTGTTTGTGCATCAGATGCGCGCGCTGGAACTCCGGTATCTCGCCCGCTTTCTTGGCCTGGTAGCTGCGCGCGACAGCTCGCGTCGCCTTCCGTAGCTTCCATTTTCGTACTCCATAACCAATCCATACTACATATATACTGTGCCGGCCAAAATTATATAGCCTTTCGATCTTTTCCTCATACCTTATGATAACGTAGAGCTTAAAGACATGCCCACGGATACAATAAAATCTGAGAGCAAAATTATTAAAATTTGTGAGAGAGCGATATTTTCGTGGGTGCTGCATTTAGGGGCAATCTATAGTAGTCAGACGCACGCATCCATTTGCTTTCTCTACGAAGACTGGTCAACACGGCATAAAATTTTCAACGAAAATAATGCGCGGTCGTTGCGAGGCCGTAAACGCGTACGTCTGGACTGTGACTGCGATGCGAGTGGGCCCTACACTTCATCGTATAGACGCACGCGCAACAGTCGCACGCATGCTGTATAAATTGCCCTTTAGACATTTAAATCTAAGAGAGCTGTAAGAGAGCACGGATATGAAAACCACATTCCAGGAGAACATAAAGTGATTGATTTGGCACTATTCCACATGTTCTGCCCAAAAAACCCGAAATCAGAAATTTCTTAGAAACTGGGGGGGGGGGTGGTATTCGACATGCTGATCACGAATATCACATTGATTTTGTACGGTAACCCGGGGGGCGAGCTGTTTATCCTCTGGAGGCGTGGCCTATTTCGGATAAACCGCTACGTTATGGGATAAACCGCTACACTATGGGATAAACAGCTACATCACCGGATAAACAGCTACACGGCCGGATAAACCGCTGCGTTCCGGAAACCCGTTATACTTCACTATTTTCACTACCATTCTGCCCAAAAACCCAAAAAGGATCATGCTTTTGTAGAAGAAATGATTTAGATATCTAATGTTTAATATTTTCTATAAATACTAATTCCATTCTGAAATATGCATAAAGAAACCGGTTCGTTCAGTTTTTCCATAATCAAAAACAAAATACGTTTAAAAATGATGATCGATGAAAATCGGTTCAGGAACAACATTTTTGATTAACAGCCGGATTCGGATAAACAGATGCACTGAGGAGCTGTTTATCCGAAAATTCCGGATAAACAGCTCCACTATGGAGCGGTTTATCCGGAGTGACCTCTTGACCCATGCAGGTGTGAGGAGGCGGCATCCCTTTGGGGATAAACAGCTCCATATTTGTAAGGTTACAGTAAGTGTGGTACCTCACAAAATCTCCTGAATTTCTCTCTGCTGGGTTACTGAGACGAATACCACGCTGATTCTGCAAGCTGAAAGCAGGTGAAGGTTCCCTGTAGCAATTTTATCCCTGCATGACGGGGAATGTCGGAAAAATGGGAAAATGGGACGTAGATGCGCCGCCTTGCAAAACGCCTTGGCGCAGGAGGCTGAGAAAGCGGGCCAGGTGCCGGAGTTCCACGTATTCATTTGTGGAGAATTTCTCATGCGATTGGGGCGGAAGGGAAGAGGAGATTGGTGACGACCACCGCGACTATCCAAGAAGCCATGAGTTGATCTTTTGAGCCGCGGAAGTCTGACAATGTATGCATTACAGTTGCTGTTGCGGAGCCTACAATGTTGTGCACACGGAAGCATGAATAATAATCTGAGCGTAATGAATATGAATAATGTGTACGCACGTCTTTCAATTCCAGAGGCGCGAAAATCAATTTTTCAGTTTGAAGATGGGAGTGCTGTGAAAATTGCTACGTCACTGTTTCATCTTTCGCAATGGTTGTATAAATAAGGATAAGGATAAAGTGGTCGGCGTTGATCAATCCCGTCACGTGGGATGCGCCGCGCATTCGACTTCATGTGAGCATCGTAGAGGCGTTGAACGTATGTGCCTTACACAGTGACTTGTGGGGGGGAGGGGGGGAGGCATCCGATGAACCAAGTCAGTGCTTCATCTTCCCAGACTCCTCTGGTACCAATCTACCGAGCCCGGAGGGATGGATGGCTTGAGTGGTTTTCATACATTTGCCGCGGCGGCAGTCGCCCATGGTTAAGCATAGGCCGGCGACGTCGCGGCGGCGTCGCCGCGGCAAGGTTTCAGCGGCAAGAGCTTGCATACTTTTTTGCCGCGGCGACGCTCGGCGACGTCGCCAAGCGACGTGCGGAAATGATTAGTCATGGGGGTATTTTGCCGCCCAGCGACAACTTTTGTCGCGCACCCACTTTTGCCGCGGTGACGCCACCGTCGCCGCGGCAAAAGTATGAAAGGCCCTTTGGTTGGCCACGGGCGCGATCGAATCATCGACCGTGTGCGTGCGCAGCGAGCCTCTTACCACTGCGCCACACGCCCCTCAATGGTTGTATACGTTAAACAGTTACCTTATAGTGGGAGGCTATGAATTAGAGCAAAATCAAGTGATTCAGTTGAGATTGAGTGGTAACTATCTCGTAAACCTTTAATAAATTTCTGCACAGATGAATCAGTCTAGTGTACACTTCTAGCCGTATCCACTCAACCTCAGTCGGTCATGATGGGCTCATCCTCTTTCACTGAAAGGCCATTATTAATATGTTTGAAAAAAAAAGACTGTGCAGATGCGATGCTTGTCTTTGTTGAACAAACTAGCCTAGACTTTACCTATGCAAAGATCGGCTTTTTGTTGACGCTATCATATTCGTAAAGGACGGTACTAGTGCCAAAACTTCGGTTGCGTGTACTGCTCTGCTTGCGTTCCGTCATTCTAGTTTTCCTTTTTCAGATAAACTATGCTCCTGTTAGAACTGAAGATGTAGGTTGTAATTTTCCGAACCGTCTCTTTGCTCGTGCTTTAAATAACCAGTAATGCGGATGGCATTGAACAGTTTTGCGAGGACATCCTTGAGCAGTATAGCAGCAACAAATTTTGTTTTGCTGTGTTTACTGGAACTAGTGGCTGTATTAACGGCTTGATAGTTTATGTGATGGAAAGTGTTTAGTATCCGAGGGGTGTCGTGTTTGAGACGAAGTTTCTGCGTTAGTGCATGCTCATAAAAGCCGAAAAGAGTAGCCGTTTTCGCATTCGTTCCCTAACGTTGGAGCGTGTGAAGGTTTGAAAGTTTGTTGTTTCATCATGACACTGCGAGGATGACATCTGAGGTGAAAGCGGGACAGTAGCCAGATGCATGTTGCTAGCTGAACTTGCTTGTGCAAAAATGTAAAACTGAATGTATGAAAGTGTGAAGCTAAATCATCAGACTCTAAAGCAAAAATTCTAGGTATTCAACTTCGTTTTGTAGTTAGTGCTTTTGTTTATACGCGAAATATTTAGGCGTTGATATGAGGGAAAATGCCCTTCTCAAGCAAAGATGCTTAGAGTGGTGCTTTGGTCTTGCGAAACTTTTTACTTGTCGCCACTCAACTTTACAGGCTTGTTGATAATGCCCCGCTGACAGGGTAGAAAACCCAACACAACCTGAAAAATGTATACATTGCGCTCATTTACACCGAAAACGCACAGGAAACTGGCAAAACTCGACAATTCTTCCACAAAATGAGGAAATTAATAAGAAGCCCAGGAAAACAAGCTTTGCATGAGATCGCTTCAGAGGCGTCGAATTAGATCGTCATTGACACAGTATACTGACCGGAAGTTACACTTTTTTTGGATTTTTGGAAGTTTTGCTGTCGTGTTTTTGCACGCAGCTGTGTTCTCTTCAACATGTATTGGGTTGGGGAATAAGTTCGTGCGGTTTTTTCAATTCAGTTTTTCACGATGATTTGCACTCAAATTGATTTCATGTCATAAACTATTTTGTGCTGTTGCTTTGCTCTTTACCATAGACACAACATCGCTTCTTGATTCCCGTTGTACTTTTTTCTCTATCGCATGGAATGTGAGCCTCCAGTTCGACAAGATTGAACTCCGCCACCAACCACCGTTCGACAACAGTTGTGGGTCAGATGTAGCTCAAGTGAATAGGGATAGAAATCGCGTCCATAGAGACGCATTCACTACTGAAAGGACACCATAGATGTGGTCTGCCATCTTTGTACAGGGCAATTTTCGCCTCGAAGTCGCCCCTCTTCCGGAACACCCCGTTTGAGGGTAATAGAGACAATTATCCCTCTAGGATCGCTCCATATGTAAGGAAGTATCAACACTAATACTAACTCTCAGTAGCATGCAAGTTTATCTAATACATTTCGTGCAAAACGTTAAAATGCTCAAGGTGAAGTGATCGTTCTTATTGGGCATGCTCGACTTCTTCTGCGCAGAATTTGACCAAAGCGACTACCAAAAAACTCGGATGCGAGGATTTCCACTATTGCTTACTGTACTAGTCTGTAGAAGTCATATACCACATAATTTATCGCGTTCCTAATGCATTTAATGAAGTTTGATACAAGCATTTCGGTGGCGGTCTCTGTCCTTCTTCGCAATTCCCAAAGGCAGTGTTCTTCTTAGGGGACCCAAACTGGTAATCACTCCAGTTCTGACAAGAATTCTCTAACCTGGAGCGCGCCGGCAAATCATCTAATATCCCAGGGAGGAGGAACTTGGCTATATCCCTGAGGATGTAAAAATGTGAAGATTAGCTCCTAATCCGCTGGTGACAACGAACTTTTTTTTCCGTACATCGACTAAGAAGCTACACTTTTAAGCGCCTTCTGGGAAATCTCGGCTTATTGTTGTGTTGTATTTTGGTATTGGAATAATACTGAGCTGGAATGTGGCATTGAAAAAATTGTGTCGTTGATATCCAAACCATTTTCGAGATTATCAATGATCACGTTCCTGTCAGTTTTAGTAGAGTTGTGAAAAGAAATGCAAAGTGCTTCCACATAGTGATTAATTTGTTTGTTCTGCAGAAAGCTGTTTAACTGGCGCGTTTTATGAAAAGAAAGAAGCCTTAGCTTTGGGTGATATTGAAAAGTTTTCTGTTATTATTTCGTTCCCGTTGTTTGCTGCTAACCAATTTGTGTACCTCACCAGGGTCATCTGAGCAGCGTTGCTTTGGTTAATATTCGCTTATCCTTGTGGTCCACACTTTAGAAAATATCATAGAGCTTAGGAGTGATGTACATATTTAGGAGCCTGTGCAGCCAGCAGCTAACAGAGGAACAACGGGAACTTCCGACGATTTCAATCCCTTCGCAAATCAAAGCAATGTTGCCCCCGCTCCAACACATCAGGTAAAAAGTTAAATAGGTTGGAATACATGTGCCTTTATTTCAAGGCTTATAGATGCGATTGTTTAACGATTGTTTTGAAGAAAATACCAATTAATAAGTTGATTCATATACATATTCTCTCCGCATACAGGGCGCGGCATAAATACTGTGTCAAGTTTTGTCGCAAGTTTATATTGTCATCCCTTCCTCTCTATTACATCCATGTTTCATAACCTCATGTCAACTTTCAACGTTATAAAACACCCGCAGTTGAAAGGAGCCGAGTTCCTCTTACGAGGCAAACCGTGCATTCTTGTTTTTCTTTTTTCGAACGGCTATCTTTCTAGACAACATCTCTGCACCATCCAGTTGCCAACTGGGCTCTTACTCTAGGTTTCAAACCAGAACCTTGTGAAAGTGCTGAATAAGGCTTTCATGAACAAACAGTCGAGTGTTAGCGGGGTTGGCTCTTCATAACAAATAACCATTCACTTTCGCTCGCTGCTGTTCATGAAGACCTTGGCACTCTATTTATTGCTGTGGCTCTTCATAACAAATAACCATTCACTTTCGCTCGCTGCTGTTCATGAAGACCTTGGCACTCTATTTATTGCTGTTGTTCCCACAGTTATATGTCGTTACTCCACGACAATATCTTTTAACTGTGCTCATGTAGTGTTGGCAAATCTCAATCATTTCATTAAGGGCGTGGTCCCCTATGCATAGGATATGGGCGGTTGGGTTGATAATTGCCAGCGCTTTCTAGCTATCGTTCATAATCACATGCTTGATTGCGGGAATAATTCTTTGCTATAACCTAATGATTTCTGTATTTCTTCCTTTTTTCTGTTGGATTCTATAGCAAAAATTGTTGTGTTTGAAAAAAAAAGAACATTTTCAGAAACTTAGACCCACGGATTGTTTTGAGACATTTCTGCAGATGATCGAATTTTAAAACTCCAGCTAGCAGAGATACATACATTCTTTCATGGATGTTCTCATTCAGGTTTTGTAAAAGGTCTTTAGCGATGCGCTAGACTACGTCAAATTTACTAAAAAAGCATCAGTAGAGATGGGATGGGGAGAGGCGACGGCCTCGTGGCATCTTCACGATGTTTATCCCTTCCCTCCAAATTTTTTTCAGAACATTTTTTAGAGTATAGGGATACAACAAGCTGCTTTAGTGGTTCGCGGACGGAACAGTCAATGGGCACTGCTTTGTTACTTGTTTTTTCTTCCCAGTTTCTTTCAGTGCGGTACGGCTTCCTCAAGACGAGCTCAATTTTCACGCTTTTCTTCAGAGTCTCATTGAGCACAATTCTCCTCATTTGCATTTCCATTTAGGCGACTATAATGCTGTGGCAGCGCGCTATCGATTAATCGAAACAGCTCCGCAGGCATTTTCAATGATATTGCCGCTAGCATATCCAATATTTTGCACTTTTCCATATTGTTGTCAATGGCTAGTAAGAAATGGCATTTTTTGCTCCTTAGTGAAGAGAAATTGTATGAGAGGTCAACCAAAATTTTTCATATCCCTCTATAATTACGAACTTGTAGGCTTACGATGACTCGCTTATATTTCTTAATAGAGTAAGATCCTGCAAATCTCCCACGATGTTTAAATGAGATCTTTTCATCTGTATGTAAGCCTTAGAGAGTGCATGTTTTGCAGAGTGTCAGCGTTACGAAAATTATACAACGGGAAAAGCGGTCTGGGTATAAGCATAGAGTCTAACTTTTGAGGTAGCGTGGACATGCGAAATCGACTGATTTCAACTGGTTTATCGATCTTCGATCAACCTGTGCTGCCTTAAGCGTGTTATTTTGATACCTTCTTGGCCCTTTGCTCCCACTTTTGAGGAGAGGAACGGAACTCTACGAGAAACTTGAAGTGGACGGATCTCCACATACTCATGGATCAACAGCTCGTTTTTCTTGAACACACTGTACCCTCACCTAGATGAAACATAGAAAAGTGCATGAATGAAATCAAGTAAGATAAAAGGGAAAATTCAAGAGACTGTAAGTGCGAGATATAGGGAGGCTTCCAAGATTTTTCGAGTTTATTTAATCTTAGCACAGTTGAGCGGCCGCTTCTTTGTTGTTGCACTAGTGAAACAGGGAGCGGCCATCTCGTATAAAGCGTGTGCTTTTCTGGAGAGCTGATGGAAATAATAATGTGATTTTGTTAGGGAGCCTCTGGGCTTGGTGGCGGTGCCACTGTCACGATGAGCGACGAACTGTTCCGCAAGCAGGAGGAACTGGAGCGAAAATCGCAGGAATTGCGGCAGCGGGAGGAGGAATTGAATCGACGTCAACAACAACAGCAAAACATGAACACAGGAGCACATGGTAGCATTCACTGCCGTTTTACCACTGGAGTTCTTCTGTAGTTTCTGAACTCAACTGTGTTACAGCCAATACTTCACAACGTCCCCATAATTGGCCTCCTCTCCCTGCATTTATTCCAATTGAGCCATGCTTTTACCAGGTGTGTGATCAGTCTTTTATTGTAACTCCTGCGTAAATTATTTTCCCTATTTTTTCAGGACATTGAGGTTGAAATCCCAGTGCAATTCCAAAAAACGGTGACAGTAGTCTATTATGTGTTCTTGATTTACGTCTTGGCTTTGACAGTGAACGTTGTTGCGTCCATGTTCTACATGATATTTGCAAAAGGTGTGGTTTTATGAAAGAATTTTTCTAGAAGTTCTATTGAGCGGTATTGAAGGGACACTTATTGTCAGCAGTTAATGTTGTACTTCATAGTGCACATTTCACAAAAAATTCTATTTTAATTAATTTCTTAAACGGTGTGTTGTTGTTTTGTTCATATAAAACTGACATTATTTGCAGGCCCTGTTGGACAGTTGTTGCTCGCCATTATACAGTTGTGTTTGTTCTCACCTTGTTCGTTCTTATTCTGGTTCCGTCCAGTGTACAAGGCGTTTCGTAATGACTCTTCATTCAATTTTATGGTATGCTATATCTTTTTCGTATTTTTGATAGTTCGTATGTCTCAATTCCCGTCACCTCTTTTAATACAATTATTTAGGTTTTCTTTTTTGTGCTTTTCTTCCACTCCCTCTTCACCCTAGTGCAAACGCTCGGAGTTTCTTCGTATGCGTGTGGTTGGATTAACACTATCGAAACTTTTGGAGGTGAGCTGTCGTCTTTGTTCAAGTTCAAATGTTGTACAAATAATGCTCGTTAAGAATCCTAACATTATCGCATGAAATCATACGTCAGGCCATGTTCTACCTCTGTAGCTCCATTATATAACTCAATAACATTTTCACTATTTTTATTTGTAGAAGATTGAGTTATTCATTTTAGTTTCGGTTCCGGTTGCATTGATAATGTTGTTGTCGGCCCTGTGTTTCACAGCTGCCCTCGCTGGCATGGTGTATGCCTTGCTGAGAGTGCACAAGCTTTACAGGTGAGCATTAGTTTTCGTTCACATTTTCTAAACGCATCCGAGACATGGGTTGCATATCATATCTGCACCATTCGTTTTTCAGAGGATCTGGGTTCTCCATTGATAAAGCTCGTCAGGAGTTCACAAATGGTGTCATGGCGGACAGAAATGTGCAGGCGGCTGCCAGCGCTGCAACCACGGCAGCTGCAGGAGCCGCATTCCAACAGGCTACTCAAGGACGTTTCTAATTTATATTGGTACGTTCGAGACACGCTCGAATCTCTTTGAAATTCTACGTCTATATCTGTCACATAACGCATTCACATGAATTCACCAGCCAGTTGCCACCCCTACGCGGTGTTACCTCACTGTCCTTTGTAGCCGGCCTTGAACTTGAGTTATTTGCGTTCCAGTACTGAGCCTCATGGCCGGATGCCTCCCCGGTCCTTCAGAGGCGGCTTAGTTGAAGGGTATAGTTGCGGATACTGAGTATGAGTGCAACTTTGACGCATGTTGGATCACTTTTTTGACATGGTTGAACACTGTGCTTGATATGACAGTAACCTCAGTTTTTCCATCATATCTTGGTGGCTTTAGCGTGCTCTTCCGATGGACTTCTATACTTACTAGAATAAGAACTTACTAGAATCTTATACGAAGTATCTCATTTTTTCATTCCTGCCAAGGATAGACCAGCAAACTTTACGAAATCTTTTCTGAAATAAATGGAAAATCTTTTTTGTGTATTTTTCATCATCTGTTTCTATTTTTCATTATTATTTCATTTTTACAACACTTATTTTTACTGACTATTACGAAAGATCGATTTTTTTGGACTATGTTGTTCACAAAATTTTGACCGACAGGGCCCCATTTTTTGCGGAGATTCATAGGTGGAATAGTCTTGCAAATGGGTCTTCCAAAGTGATGGTTATCCGTGGAAATCGGGGTCGAAAAGTGAAGGTGGTCAGCCCAGTATAGGCGTCGACAGG
>JARK01001337.1:2866333-2885407 GCA_000688135.1 Ancylostoma ceylanicum | reverse complement strand
CCCAACACCAGCAGCACCTCCGGAGGAAAATTCTCGCGTAAAAAAAGAAGAGTGAAGCGTTGCTATCCAATAAACAAGATAGTACATAGCTGACAAAATAAATACAAGAAAAGTTAGTAGTGGTTGCAACTAAGCAAAGTTCCACGAACTCATGCAATTATTCTTCTTCACCGCTTGAGGAATATACTGTGATAAAAGTCGAGAAAAAAGTCAAATTCAGTATACCTTTCCAGCTAATCGACCTTCTACAACGCGTTCATTGTATTGTGACGTAGCAGCCTAAAAAGAGAATGTGTGCGGTGTAATTCCATGGAAGCTACTGAAATCCTTAAAAAATAAAACCTTATTGAGAGTAACTCCACAGTGAAGCACAGTGAAGGCTGCCAGAGGTGGCAAAGTGACCACTCGAAATCGAAGAGGGGAAAAGTCTATTCGCAGAGCACCTCCGTCTACTGCTAGGACCTAGAAGCTACTTCCATAGAACCGGTCCGGTCAAGTTAATGAAACTGGTAATATCTTCCGGAGAGATGGAAAAATTGACCACTACATCAATGGTTGCCAAGGACTGCTTTGATGCTCCTTTGTTTGATTATGATGAATTATCAACAATACTAGTTTCCGTTACCGATATAAAGTAAACAAATAAGCAAAGAAAGATATATCATGACGGAATAAAACCTCTGCTGCTTGGTCCATACCGCCGCCCATCATGCCCACATAGTGTTCAGCATTAGCGCAAAGATCAGCTAATTCTTCTCTAAAGCGGAACATTGAGAAGGACGCTCAACTTGTATGAACAGAACAAGAACTCTCCTTGTTATTCCTTCGAAAACCTTGTTTGTATGAATCATCCACGTGGTGAGAGCGGCAGCACATACTAACGAGGAGCTGCTGGAAAGGCCGGAAGATGGTGGAATCGTACCTATTCGATAGATGTAAGGAATTCACTCTAAGGCCGGAACAGCGAAATCTTCGACGTACCTTCCACGAGTAAATCGAATCCAATCTGATCCGAGTTCAACCTCTCCATTATTCCTTTCCAACCGCAAAGCACGTAATCGTACCATTTTGGAGGGGACGCACCAGACCAAGTAGAGGGCAGAGGTACTGAGTGTTCTCTGAGCATGGCACTTCTTACGAGAGAAATTATGGCGTTATTCAGGCTGGTCGAGCGGAAAAGTTGATGCGTCACACAGAAATACCATGAAATTTGTGCGTTTTCTCGATGCATCGAACACAAAAAAGTTTATCCGCGCGGTTGTCGCTAGGGCAGAACTAGAGGCAAAACAGTTCGCTGCCTGCCGAAAATTCTCTTTTCATTCCCTTTTCTGCACTGCGTACCGACGCGACAACTTGTCCTCGTGGCAAGCATAGATAAAGCCTACTTGATCATTGCTTTTAAATTACGGAAAAGTCCAAACAAAGGCGACAAACATGTATTGGTCATCCACGTTGGAAATTCGAATGATCGACTGCCCATTAGGAGCAGCCAGAATTTCAGTGCCGTCCTGTGTGGCCATTGGTAGAACTCCATAGCCATGATAATCTATGTGCTCTCCTGAAAAGAAAAGCAGATAAAAGTCCAAACAAAAGATGTCCGAAAGTCGTATGCTACTGTTGTTACTTACCCAATGTTGGGACCATATAAAATCCCGAAAATTGACCTTTCTTCCGTAAAAACTTGTTTGACAATAAAACTCAAAAATGGTCCGAGAGAACACACATTCGTAGGAGTCAAGTTCACCCCTGCTACAGTCTATCCCAAAGATGGGCACCGAACTCGACGCATTGTGATTGTGCGGAAAGAATGACAACAGAGCCAAAAGGTGAGGATTGTTTTAAACTTTGAGAAACTAAACTAAAATGAAAATAAATTCCAAGCTGCTATTTACTTATTAAGAGAACAGCAAAGTGGCGCCATTTCGCCAGTTCTACCCCATTACTTCGAGAATTCTTCACCTCACACTTCACCCAAGAGGAGCGTTTGAGGCGCTGAACGCGAAAATCATATCTGTTTTTGTGCCGTAACCCCATATTTGTGGAGTTATGTACGTTTGATATAAGGATTATTGAAGGTACTAAACACGAATACCAACTCAACTTCCTGCTGTATACCTATGAAAATGGGATTAAGATACAGGAGGAAGGAGATATGACATTAATGTTCAGCACCTGAAATAGCTCCCTAGGAGAGGTTCGGGCGATTTTTTTTCAAAATTTTGGACAGAATAAGCCGAATCATACCGAGAACTTTGATAGAGCATGAAGAATCATGCTGATCTCAGAAAGTGTCTTCAGCGTCTTAGCGCTAAAATTTAGCGCGCATCGCCACCAGTGACACTAGGGCGCGTTTGATCTCTTCCGTTCTCGGAGGGCAAATGAAATTTTTGCCGTACAGTGGCCCTGATTCACATCAAACATAGATTACATCAAACATACATACAGTCCTTCTCAAAAAGATGGATTGCGCGTTTGCACCATCGCTGCGGGACCTGAACGAGGGATGCAGAGAGAGCATGCTTCAAGTGAGAGGTTCGAGTAGGTCCCACCACGATGGTGCAGTCGCAACACTAAGAAACCGCACGCGCAATCGTCTATCTTTTTGAGAAGGGCTGTAGGTGTCGAAGCCAAGGTAAAGGTGCTCACCAATGAGGTTCACTCTTCCAGGACAAAACACTCGAATAGTTGGTAAATGTCCAAAAACATTCTGGAACTTGGCGGTATCCACCATTTGCAACTCTTGTTTCGATCTGTGCGATGACTGATAAAAAGGCAGAGCATGCTTTGTTTAAAAAAAGATGGCACAAAAATCTAAAAAGTAAAGCAAATCATGACAGCTTAAGACAGCGCTTGGTTATAACAGCAGGCAAGCAAGTAATCAATGGAGTAAACACGTTCGCGATGACACACATTTATAGCAGTGAGCGCCGATACGGATTGGAATCAGTGATATGTGGAAATAAGGTTTTTTTATCGTATGAGGAGGTAATGCAAAATGCTCGTAGAACGAAGAATTCACACAACCGCACAAATGGCTGGGAATCCCGCGGAGCTCTGTTGTTTTACGCTCCATTCAGAAGGGAGTGACTACTGACGCGAATGCACACGTTCCACGTATTCCCGTAGCATTTCTGGGGTCGTTTCAACATGCTCGGCAGCGAGAAATCTCCGCGAGTAAAAGGTTCGAAAGTATTAGGTGTTAACATAAGTCGTTGCGCTTTTTTCGGATGCACTTTTCTCCACCTATTTGTTATCTTTCAGCAACAAGTCATATACGGTTTGAAAGCGCTCATCTTCCTCTACAAGAACTTTGCGAGCATTTTTTGGTAAACTGACAGTTTGCTTGAGTTTCGAGCCTGCAAAGTGGAGCAATGAGTCAATGAAAAACAACGCAACCGACAGCTCCCTATTCTGGCATTCAACTAAAGCTCGAAAGCCCATCAAAACTGGCCAAACGACATGTGCTGTGTATGAAAAAGACATTTTGCTTGAGATGGTTGGTCATTAGCGATTTTCGAAGCTCAAGGAAGACATATTTGGTCTTACTGACACCAATCTCTTCGACCAAACAGATTTTCGCCGAGAGGACCTGGGAAGTGCTCCATGTGAATCGTATGGTCTAGATGGACGTCATACCTCTGGAAGCTATCCAATAACTGGGGTAATTCTCCATTCGCACGGGTCTAGCCATCTTGCCCCATGATGACGGCTGACCCCACCCTTGCCAGTATCGCCAAACTAGTCCTACAACACTTCCACTGGTAATGTTATTCCGCGTTTATATTTTGCAGTGCTTCCACGTTAGAACAGTTTCGAGCGCTTTCTGGTTCCTATTGAATATTAGGAGGAAATGGTGTATCCCCCCTCGAATTAGGGTTATTCTTCTTAATCCTAAAAATCAAGTGATTCAATAGTTCCGTGAAAAAGCATGATGATATTATTGTAGAGGAAGAAAAGAGCTTTCAGCAGGTATAGAACATGTCAGGGAAAAGTGGCAATGGGGCGGAGAAAATCGCAACTGAAAAAGGCGCAAGGACTTATGTTAACACCTAATACATACATACGCGATTTGCGATCCACTCTGCGATTTCCACTTGGAAATACACAAACTGTCACTGTACGGATGGTATTGATGCTCGCCGCGCGAATGCGAGCATGGCCATTTTGGTGTCCGCCGCGCCAGTTAACGCTATTGAATTGGTATGTGAGGCGCGTTCTAGCGCTGTGTCTAGTGTAGGGTATGGAATAGTGTGAAATGTAGTGCATAAAATACGCATCATCCGCAGGATTTCGTGGCGTTACGCGCGTTCGCCCTTAGCGGAAAACTCGTCCGCGCTTCGGTCGCATGGAAAACGGCGCCTTCGTTTCCCGCCTTCCGACGTGTTTCACACTGTTTCATCACCTCCTATGAGTTCATCTTTCCAGAAAACTCCAAAAATCAGCGAACTCTCCAAAACAAAAATTTCCATGCGTGGTGCCACATGTTTGTGCCCGTCCGGTTGGGCACGCCGTCCCACGCATTGGCACCCAGCTGTACTGCAAACGGTTGCAAAATTCCCATGACTGAGCGTGCATATCTTCTTTTTAATCAGCATTCCATAGCTTCCATGATCACGCCGTCAACTCCTTATATTCAGGGCGTGGCGACCATACGAGGACAGACAGAGAGAGGAAAGAGGACCGGGCGCCTCCCTCGAGCGGTCGACTCGACGGGCCCGACTGCCCAGTTCCAAACACCGCCCTCACCAGCCGCCACCTCGCTAGCTACAAGTCCCCTGATGATCTACCTGTATGTGCATTCTTATATTGCTACTCACCTGCGAGCGTACTATCGAAGAAACCTATATTATTCTGGTGTATTCTCTGTTCCGGGACGTTGACGCTTTCACGGCTCCACTTTGCTCACTGGCGAGTGGTTTCGCCATTGCTGACGGTTGGAATTCCGGGGGCGAAGGATGAGTTTTGCAAGGTTCATTTCTGGCTCTGTTGAGCAGATTCAAAACTGACTATTTTGTTTCTGCTCTCGCCGAAATAAAAACCTTTGAGTTGTCGGCGGCGCAGCTCTCTCCACAAAGAGCTTCCGTTTCCAATGGCACATGCTTTCAAGATTTGAACCGAGTTCGCACTTTTCGAAATTTCAGATTCTTTGCCCATGAAAACGAACACAAGAACGCACGAATAATGGGGTACTGTAACTGTAACTCACTCGCGAGAAGATTTGAATAGGGAGAAGTGAAATTTTTGTTTTGCAGCTGCAGAGGTTTTGCGAATTGAAATGGTTTTGTGAAGTGATGTTTCCGGAGATCTGATCGGTCAATTAAAAAATGGTTGAGTTCTTGGGCACCAGATGTTCAGTGGTGAAGTAGAACCGTGCGCGCACTTGAAGAAATTGAGATGTGGGGATTTTCGACGTGAAGAAAAGGAAGTGTAGAGTTTCGGAACCGAGAATTTTGAGAAATCAGAGGTCCTGATTCTGAGGAGTTCACGACTTATTGTGGAATTGGTGTTCGTAAGTAATTTTGTTGCTCGCAGTGCAGTAACTTGGTTTCTTGAATTTGGTCCAATTTTGAAGTTGAGGAGTTGATGAGTGGATTGATTTTTGATCTTTGTCAGCATACGTTTGGATTTCTGGCGCGATGCCAGCGGCATATGGCGACGAGCACCGCAGCGCAACTTTGATAAGTGTTGTACCAGGTCACTCTGGATGACGATATTTTTATGGCGCAAAGGCCTGCTGGCCATATCCGTATCAGACGAGTCTCGTGTACCTCCTATGGCTAACCCGCCCGTCTATCCTAGGCAATTATTATTCTGTTACGCAGCAGGTCGACTATTTACTTCTAATTCTACCTGCATTCCTTTTTCACTGCGATCTTTTGCATAGGAAATTTGTCCACGTAATGCTCCCTTTTTTCGCACCTCTATCTTTTTTCTTCTGTGATATTGAAATATTTTGCGTTGATTTTCTTGCATGAGCACACAGTTATCACACGATACAGGAATCTTGACATTTTTTTCTCATGGTGCGTTCGATGTGTCGTTATTCTGACGAGCTTTTCCCACCGCGTTGATCTGGGGTCGGCAGTAATATGGACGTATCGTAGATAAAACAGACCATCTCATGACTGCTTTCTCACCATCTCATGAGGTTCATGGGCCGTGCCCAGTTGTTGTACATAACCACGCCCATTAATGTGATCATAATCTACCACTGCACCACTGAGTGCTAGTCGAGCGAATAAAGACTCTGACTAAATTGTGTACTAAACACAAAAGGGAGCTACCATCTTCTCGCAACTGAAGCCACCATATTTTTTAAGCTGTATTAGCTGCAGCAGGACTTACGTATCTGTTTGGACCTGTCCTTCTCATTGGATTGGTAAGACCTTTGCGTGCAGAATAACGACTTTTGATGAAGTGTCGTATCTGTGGTACAGATCATAAGGCAGTCTCTATAGCGAATCTGCCGCTCCACTAGTTATGGTGAACAGTGCTAGTTGTGTTTCGGTACTACTCATTACTCTACCTTCATAACTAACCACATCTACAATCGTCTCCCCCCTCCGCTTCATTCAGTCCATCGTCTTCACAACCTGCTCCAAAATATTCAATGCCCACAAGGATCCATTACCGCTCGCTCATCAATACCTCAACAACTACTGCCACCATCAAGAAAGGAGATAAGCCACGTCAAAGATTTGATATAGCCTGGTTATCATCATCTTTCCGTGATTCATGGTCGCTACATGTTAATGTCATCTTGTTGTTCTCCTTTTCCGCCACGAAGTGTGCCGGCAAAAGCGACACTACCTTCAAAGATTGTTTACTGTACATTTCGAATTCTATATTGGCCAGACAATGGCCATTATGCCTGACCTGTGAGATAAGTTTGTGGCCGCGCCCAGTTGTGCATGACCACGCCCATTGATGAGATCATAATCTACCACTGCACCACTGAGTACTAGTCGAGCGAATAAAGATTCCGACTAAATTGTTTCTGAACACAAAAAGGAGCTACTATCCTTCCGCAGCTAAAACCACCACAGGGGCTACAGTAACCCACATCAGGATACAGTTAGGCTCCTCCCACTGGTCTAAGTTCATCAATGAGACATTAATCTGGTGGAGCTCCGCCTAGTCCACAGTCTTCATTTTTGTTCTCCTCTCGGTGCATCCCCTTTCAATTCCTCTTGCCATATTTCAACTGAGTTTGAGTTTTGCCTCCATGGAGCTTCACCTAAGTACTGCTATTATTACTCACACATTCATGATTGTCCGCGAATCGTCCCGTTTTCAACTCGTCTTTCCTCATCAACTATTGATAATGATTCTTTTGGTTGCAGATTATGGCTCCCGTGGGTCGTGCACGAACGCAATCAAGCGATTTTGGGGCTGACGCCCAATCGCCCACAGAACCTCCGCCGGTGTCGAAGGTCACCGCCCGTCTTTCACAGACCCTGAAGGACCTCGCCGATACCGATCCAGTGCAAGGAAGGCGCTGAGGGACGCCGCTGCACAGTCGCACGCGGTATGAGGAGTTCATGCAAAACTCCAGGAGCGCGTTGGAGCTCACCGAGCGAGAGCGCTACGAATTTATGAGCGCCGAGCGCGACCTCCCGATCGCTGTCACTGCGATGATTCGCATTTACTTCAACTATAGGTGACCACAGATGATTTGCCCAACGACTTCTTGATTGCTGAATACCAGTGGCCTGAAGGGTTGTTCCGTGCAGTACCTAGAAGACTCATTTGATCTGGTGATAATGGACGAAGCTTCTCAGATACCCGGGCCCGTGTTCGTGTCCATAGCCGACCGACTGCCATACATTCGCCACATCTACATCGGCGATGTATACCAGGAGGAGCCGCACGTACACTGCCCGAGCTCCTCTAACTCGGCGGCATTTGGGGCGCGCAGTGTTATGAGTGTGCTCGACGCAGCCGCGAACGTTTCAATCGCCCATTTGGTTACAACTTTCAGAGCGCACCCGTCCCTTAATGAGCTGCCAAACAGGCTGACTTATGGCTGGACGTTGGTCAGCGGCGCTGATGCGACAGAGCGGCTCCTGCTCCTGGACCTCTTCGAATTTAGCGATAGGAACTTGCCATTCCTATTCGTGGATGTCGCGGGAGCGTTGCAGCGAGCAGTGACAAAGTCCCACCACAATGAAGTGGAGGCCACGGTCTGCTTGATCATTGCCACAGAACTAGAAGGTAGGGGTGTTAGTGCCGACCAAATATGCATGATTTCCTTTCACAGAGAGCAATTGCGGAGGTTGGCCGAACCTGTGCGCGATCTGGGCATCGAGCTCTCAACGGTCGACACGGTTCAAGGACGCGAGAAAGACGTTGTGATCCTCCTCACGACGGAGACGGGATTCGACCCGAAGGCGCCGAGTTCCTGGATGATCAGCGACGTATGAACGTGGGTCTCACTCGTTCACGCACGCCACGGACAGTTCCTTCTGGGTCACGTAGAATCTCTACGCCAGGTGCGCTGCTGGAATGGTGTGCTCGAATGGGCCACTGAGCACGACGCTCTGAATCCATCAAACCTTCCCAGGTTTTTCCGCTCTTATTGAGCAGTTTCAATTATTTGTGAGTATTCATTCATTCTTTAGCACGCTTAGTCATATCTCTTTGATTTTTCACTTTTGGCTTACCAGTCTACACAATATTTAAAGTCCAGGACGGACTTCTGCTAATGAGGGAAGGTGTAAACGGTTGCAAAATTCCTAGCACCAGACGTGCATATCTTTTCTTTGATCAGCATTCCATAGCTTCCATGGGCACACCGTTAACTCCTTATATTCATGCAAGGACAGACAGAGAGAGGAGAGAGGACCGTGCGCCACTCTCAAGCGGTCGAGTCGTTTGGTTGGTCCAGGAGGTAATAGTCAGTTGATGAGTTCAGTTGAAACAAATTAAGATTTTGCAAAGAATAAACGAGATCCTCTGATGGCAGTGTGGTTTGTAGTGGTCGTCTGAAAACTCAACAAAGTCACCCAGCTGATCAAAAGCTACTGGCTGGTCAAAAACCATTCTCTGCCCTGCTGGGATAGTTTTTTTTTCAAAATCGAGGACCGTTTCTCGAAAAAGAAGGGAGTTGTCTCGGGTGAATAATTTTTGGTGAAGTGAGCATCCGCACAAGAAATTTTCGTTTGATTCGCCAGTTGCGGGAGAAAAAATACCTGATCATCACTAAAGCGCAGCAACATACGTACACAGTTGAGATGCAGCAGCGGGCTGCTGCGTCCTAGCTATAGCATCTCACACAGCACTGATGAATATAATAGTTTTTCTCTCTATGTGAGCATCGTAGAAACTTGTTTTATTGGTCAGACGAGACGCGTGGGGCTGCGGGTGCTTGCAGATGCATCGCAAGTGTTAAGGTCCGCTTGCGTCCACCGAGCGCTGTGTTCGAGGACATTTTCTGAGTGAGCTTGGGTACGCATGAGCTTACTCAAGTTTGCGGTGGGGGCATAGCTAGATCTGAGATTCGTACAGATCGAACTGCCATCCCAGGCATATCACATAAAAGTCAACTCTTCGCTCACGAATGCCTTCAGGAGAAGGATCGCAGCTCATGCGGCGGCAAAATAACCTTTGACTTCGCGGTGTAAATGCTGCAGAAACATGTTCGGATTGTGTTTGCCGTCCCAGAATCACTGAGGTTGAGTTGAAATTCACCCATCGTTATCCTTACTTTCAAATGAATTGCTTGAGCCAGCGATGGGTGAACGCTTCACAGGCTGTCAAGATTGCAGCCAAACTGGCCATTATATGTTCTCATTTTCGAAATTGTATTTCATACATGGACCAGAGTATTGTGAAACGCGTTTAGATAAATGGATTATTGGACACTAACCACCCGCGCGCGTCAGGCCCCGGTATGACAGTGTACAGAAAACTGCTGTTCCCGGACTTCCTCCATGATGGGCAGTTCATTTTTGATCCAAGACTATCGATGAGGTGCTAAAATGAGTTAGAGCAACTTTTGAACCGGGTTTGTCCCTTTTTCTCCAAGGTCAAAAAGGCACAACGACCTGATGCTACGCGTGCGGGTGGTAAGTGTCTGTATACGGGATAAATGACAAAACTGGCACTCAAATCTCGTCATATTCATTCCGTTTGCTTTTTGGCTGCAGAAGAAGGGGAAGCAGCATGAGCCTGCTCAAAAATCTCAGCGTAGATTTCAAGCACTCCCTCCACAAGTGTGTAAGTCGTTTTGTCGATGTCGGCGTCGATAACAATTTTTTATTTCCAGTCGCGACATATGTTTGGGAGGTGGGAGGGAGGAGTAAGCAGGGACGGCGACTCGAAAATGTGCTACAACCATAAACTATATTCCTTAAAGAGAAATCGGCGAGATAAAACGCGAGATATCACACGTGTCGACGGGCAATCACAGAGCTGGCACGAGGTAAGTGCTGGCTAGCGGCGTTCTCTTGCCGAATTGCAGTGGTCGATAGTCCCGTTTACCAAACTGCAGAGGTCGGTAGCCATCTCGCTTGCCGAACTGAAAACATATGGTTTTATTCTTCAATGTCTGTCTTACACCAGTTATTAAAGGCAGCACCCACGGAAATTTTCACTTTTGAGTTGAGTCGCTTACAGTGTAGCTGGCTGCTAGTAAATCACAACGCACAGTGTGCAATTTCGCACAACTAGCCGCTCAAAATGTATTTTTCGAGCTACCGTAGCAAGTCGTGATTACTGCACCAAAGCATTCGCTGATAGTCCGCGCACACGATATAAGTTTTTTTCGCGACCGATCACCTAGCAGGGCATGATTAGATAACGAAAAGATAGCATATAAATCCAACATCGTTCACGTAAAACAGATGAGCAGTTCATATGTTGTCTCTGTCGTCTGTGTTGTCGTCTGAATTTCCCTTTTGGGAATCTTTCATTAGATCTTGGAACAAGCTTTCATATTTCCTAATAACCATATTTCTCAGGCATATAGAAGTAATCCAAACTTGGTCGAGAAATGAGCGACTAAGCACTTGACTCATTCGCGTTTTCGGTTAGATCTAAAAAAAGTTCCACGAGATTCCACTTAAAAAATATGTGTAGAGGCTAGCAATAATCTTCCTGTATACGAGCATGTGTGTTATTTTTGCGACCGCCTGCGACCCTCTACAGAAAACACTTATATGTAGGCTGAAACCGCTACTCTCTAGGACAGATAGTTTCGATATGTTTCTAGGAAATGGGGTTGCAGCTCCGCAAAGAGTTCTGTTTCCAGAATGTCATTGCAGGTATTGGTACAAAAGGCTGTTATGAGTCATCTGGTTTATCTGAGCAACACCTAAGATTCGTTAGACTCACACCAATAGCGCACATGATGACAGCAAGTGAGAAAATGCGAAGCGCCACTTTTGAGGTTACAACTTGGACAAAAAAGTATTGAAACCGGGAAAGTAGAGACGACTCAGAGAAAAGCTAAAATATATGGAAAATTTGGTGAAGAAAATCCCAGTTAAAAATGGAATAATGCCGTCTTCAAAGACATCCCGTGTTGACCTATCCTGCAGGCTACCACCTTTATCGAGCCCAACCTTAACAAATCCCACCGGATTTCTTGAGATTTCTAAGATTTTTACGTAAATTAACGTTCCATCATCGAATAGGTCTTTTATATGAGCAACAGTCCTTGAATTACGGTTTTCTTGAATGCAAAACCTCATAAAATGTCTGGCAGTTTACTACGTGAATTCGTGTCACGCCTATTGATTGGAAATTTTTTTTTACAAACTTGATATTGGAACGCATATCTATGTTTCAGGGGCCTATTTGTTTGCAACAACGCCTAAGGGTTTCAATTTGTGTGACCCAGCTGCTGCGCGAAAAATTTTTCCTCAGTACTTGATTTTGCACTCCCGGGCTCAATTTCAGAAGTAAAAGAAACTGCCCTAAAAGCTTAGCATCCACGGGTCATGTGCAGTGCTTAGAAGCAGCAAAGTAAACAGAGTATATGTACTAAAAAGTGAGCCAATTTATCCAACGGCCCTTCAGAAAATAATTTTGATCGGCTAGATGCTCGAAATTACCCACTGTGCAACGGTAATTTGAACACAAAGAATAACCTCCGACATGCAGAGATACTGCCGTGGACACTGATGCAAGCATGGCCATTTGGTGTCCGCCACGCCAGTTAACGCTATTGATTTTGTATGCTACGCGTGTTCTAGCGCACTGTGTAGTGTGCCGCATGCAAAAGTATACAGTGTTGTGTATGAAATGCGCACCATCCACAGGAATTCGGGGCGTTACGCGCGTGTACGCCCAACGGAAAACTCGTCCGCGCTGTGGACGCATGGAAAACAGCGCCTTCATTTCCCGTCTTCCGGAGTGTTTCACGCTGTTTCACTGTTGCGTAGGAGCTCATCGTCCCTGAAAACCTCGAAAAACAGCGAAATCTCCGACCCAAAAATTTCCGTGGGTGCTGCCTTTAAGGTAGGTTTTCTCCCATGAAACACAACGGCGTGGAGCACCCTAACTATCACTAATCTTTTTCGATTTGTCTAAACGTAGTTCCTGATTGCAAATCTGGGAACCAAATAAATGAACAAATACAGGATGACAACAAAGTCTTTGGCCATGCTTTGCAACTCATAAAAATTCCTATTGGTTAGACAAGGGAATCAAAATTTGGCATGAGTTTACCCAATGCATGAGCTCCAAAAATCACTGTTAGGATTTTGAGCAAACCTCCAGCCTCTCCGATATAGGCCGCAAAACCCTCACGAGCCGCATAATCTTGAACCCGCACCTCCTCAGGGTTATTTCAACATTACAACTCTCACAGGGTTTCATTAATAGGTCCCATAATTTTATAGAAGCAAATCAAAGGACTGCGCTATAAAGCAACTACACAGGTATATCCAGATATGTTGGTATTTTGGAGTTTCAAGGATATCCCGTGAATGTGTCATAGTCGGCGGAGTGACCTCACAACAACTGTCTCATCAATTTTTCTCTAGAAGCAGTTACAAAGTCGCTTCAAAAAGCACCTCCGATTCATATTATGTGCGGTTCGGAATAAGCAAAAAAAAAACACAATCACGGATTCCTCCATCGATACTTTGAGCACTGACTTCACCTCCGTGTTTTCGCGAAAACTGCAACACACTTGCTGGTTTTTGCTCCAAAGAAGAACAACAATAGGAAATATTGCTAGCAATAAAACTGGTTATTTTCGAAAAATTATTGCCTTTTAATGTGTTCTCCAACAAAACTTTTTGGAAAGAAATCATTGCAGACTTCATCCGGCGGCCTCCGCTGATGGCGAGCCCATCACCTCGCAAACTTCGGCGTAACACATCTAGCACTCAAAGTGCTCTTCTAGGGGTGTGCTAGTTGTGTCAACCTTCTGTCACGGATGACTCAACCAAGGCTTCCGGATGACACATCGAGGGCGTGGCTGGAACGAACGTTAGTGAACACATCGATGGCTGTAATGGTGGACTCATGGTGGAGTCATGGTAGACACATGGAGGACCTACAAGTGCTGGTAGAGTCATCCGTGGTTATAAGTGAACACAACCAGTATACCCCCGGATGTGTTCACTTTCCGTCTCATCTTGACTACTGGATGTGCTCAGTTCTATTTCTTGGACTTTCAGGACTCATATGAAAAAGATTGACATGAAAAACGGTGTGAATAGAGGTCAACATTGTCCTCCATACCCATTATTATGAATTCCTGCGACTAAGGCAATACATCTGATGGAGCAGAGGGTGTCTCCATTCCACCAAGGAAGAGACCTTGTTGCCAGGAAGGCTGACATTCGTTTCGTCGTTTTCTGTCGAACAGTCATTCTGGAGGGCACATCAGGAGGCAGTATCGCATTGTTCTGACTTCAAGCCAAGGTAGTTTTATCGCTAACAATACTTCGGACCGGTGTTTTTCCATGAAGCAAAAACGGCGCGAGCTTTAGGTAATGTGGCTTCTGAGAATCTTGAGTTTTGGATCGGGAGGTTTATTTGAAGCCTAAGTGATGTTTTCTGAATTTCAAGATTTGAGTAACCTCGTATAAAATTCAGGTTTCTCTTTCAACCTATTAGCGTTTCTTTGGCTTGCGAAGCTTGGCCAAAGGCTTTGTTGTCATCCTATGCATACTGTTATGATTCTCTAACAATTGAGTACACGAAAAAGGGGTAATTTCGCATGCTGAAATCCATGTAAATGGTGCCTTTGAAGCATTTCTATACATTCTCCTCGTCTCTGTTGGTTTATCAGGGGTCGCCTCGTTATTGTTCGACTCTCAACATCGCAGAAACTCTGCGTTCCATAATTCTACGCAAGAATGTTAGAAGACTTTCTCAGCTTTTGTTCACAATCAAGAGACAAATCCAAATTTTGCTCAATAAACGTGGTTTACAGTACAAAAATTCGACAGTTATTCTTGGTGGATACAAATTTCCCTAACGACATTTATATCTTGAAAAACTCTATTTTCTAGGAGGGCTAACGAAATTTCATGAAACCTCGTAAGCTAACATGAAAAGCTTCGCCTTACCGACGCTCCCGAAATTAAGGTAGAAGAAAGTAATAACAGGCAAGCGGATTTGCCACTTCCCTCTGATTACAAAAAAATGATTATTAGGTTGTTGCGAAAGTAATTGCCGTTCCACGGTATGCCTGAGAAAAACTTTTTTCTTGCCCAATTCAACAACTTCAAGCCAACTTGTGCTAGCTCCCAGTAGGGCTTGTTCTGCTCTTTCAGATGCTTTTTCAATAATCTGGCTAGCTCTTCCATGGACTTTTTACAGGGTCGCGAAAAATGGTGAGCCGACGCGATTTTCTAGTGATCATGTTGTACGAGTTCAAACTCAGCCATTCTGCAGCGGAAGCAGCCCGTAATATAGCGCTTGCTTTTGGCACGGACTCTCCTTCCGAAACGACAGTGAGGTGATGGTTCGCAAAATCTCTTTCGGCGATTTTGATCTCGAAGATAAACCCGGTCGTGGTCGAAGGATGTCGCTGGACGATCAAGCACTGAGATCAGCGGTGGAAACGAAATCCGATACTACTACTCGTACGTTGGCGGCAGGCCTGGGGATTCACTATGCTACAGTTTCAAAACATTTCGCCTCCATTGGCATGGTGAAAGAATGCAAAAGTGGACACCCCATGATCTGACCGATGACCAGTAATCCACACGCTACGAGATCTGTTCTAACCTCCTCGCTCGCCAGAAAAACGAGCCATTTCTTGACCGCTTAATAACTGTAGATGAAAAATGGCTCTTACTTGATAATGAGAAACGTGGTTATGTATGGGTAGACAAGTTCTCTGCCCTTCCAAGCTTCCCTAAACCAGATCTTCACCCTAGAAAGGTTATGTTGACAGTTTGGTAGTGTTGTAAGGATGTTATTCATTATAGCCTTCTGCAACCTGGTCAGGCTGTTACATCAGAGTCTTACTGTTGTGACTTGGGCCTGATGTATGAAAAGTTGCGACAAATGTGGCCGGCATTGGTAAACAGAGGTGGGCCTGTTCTGCTCCAGGATAACGCTAGGCCTCACACTTCAAAACTCACCCGGCAAAAACTGACGCAGTTAGGCATCGAGGTTCTCCCTCACTCACCTTACTCTCCAGACCTCTCCCCTACCGACTATCACTTTTTCCGGGCTCCCGAAGCAAACCTGCGTCAGCAGCAGTTTCCTGATTTGGAGCATGTTGAAATTGCCTTCCAAGAGTTCTTAAAATCTTGTGATCTCAGTTTCTATTGTAAAGGTATAAATGAATTACCGGATCGTTGGCAGAGATGTGTAGAATCTGAAGGATTTTATTTTGATAAATAAAGTTGAGTTTGAACAGAGTTACAGCATTTTGAACTGGGCTGTCTATTTCGGCAATTAATTTCGCAACAACCTGATACTTATCGTTAGAATAGTGGTTTAGACATAATAAATTGGATCTGAAGAAGACAGAAACCATGCCACACAAACATTATTAATTGTTGGTAAAACCGCCTTTGCACAATACTAGTGATTTCCTGCTGAAATGCTAGAAATACAAAACGCTATGAAAAAGAAGTATGTCTTATCTCCATGACAGTAGCTAGGAGTTCCTTTGTCTAGAAGACATTTCGTGTCGCGGGCCTGATCATGATGATCGTGATCATGCCTGTATACGATCATTTTGAGGACCACAAAAAATCGTACAGTCCTTCCGAAACGACGGGTCCTATAGGGCCGGCGGGAAATCTCGAGGCAACGCGGCTACGGCGCGGGTCGACTTGGCTACTAGGGATAAAATTGATGAAAACTCAATGAATAGAAAAGTTATGGTAGTAAAGGTACTACAGTAGTAGAAAGGATTGTAAATATTTAAAAAATGGCACCAAATACAACGACAAATGCTTATCAAATAGGTGTATGCTGCCGAGTCCACCGTGTCGCCTCTTGATCTACTGACCGTCTCACCGGCCCCATCTTTTCGGAAGGAATGTACCCAAGAAAACCCGCAATGAAATCGGAGCAAGTGTGCTGAGCTTCAGCAGAATTGGGCTTGAAATTTCCCATCAGCTTTCGAAACATTTTTGCTTTTGAAAAGTCCGACTTTTTTAACCATGCGCGCATGAAGAAGCAATTGGATGGCGAAGAAAAGTCTCGTCTAACCACGCCGTCAGGCAGTCACAGAAGGTTGCGACATGACGGAGCGAATTGTGAAGTTACCGTAGGAATCTTTTCAAGAGAAGCTCAAAGATCAGTTCGTAAAACTTTTGAGGCAATGTGGATTCATGCGAAAAGACCGAAAATGAATCGCCAAAAAAAAAAATTAAAATCAAAAATCAAAGCTTTTCAACCATATGGGAGCTTGCCTCATATCTGCGATTGTTCTACTGAATCAAACAAGGCACCCGAGTCATCCAGCTACTGGTTAGCTAGTGGTCGCTCCGGTCATAACGTCACTCTAGTGACATCAAGGTGATGAGCGTTTGTTCTGGCAGCTACGTAGCGTCGTGATTGAAAAACAGGCTTAGAATTTCGTTTGTATGATTGGGGAGAGATTTGGCCGGATAGTTTTCTTATCGAAACGCACATTTCAAAAGACGGCCTTTGCCGTCTTTGAGCGTCTTAAGCCTAAATAGATAGTTGCAAAGCCTCGTCTGCTGCTCGAAAAAAGTAACCAAAATATTGTTGTTTCTACATATTTCTGGAAAAATTATTAGATGAACAAGCACGACTACTAAAAAAAGGTGTAAAATTTAGCGAAGACCATACACGTCTTCTTCACTCGGAGCAGAATACGGACATTGACGGCCGCATACATATGTGTTTAGCGAACCCAAGATTTTGGACGACAGATTTTTCCACAAATCTTAGTCGTAGTATGAGCAGTCGGAACCAAGGTTTGCATGTTTTTCTTTACGGGAGCGCCTTTTCTATTGTTTACCTAGGCTATAGAGACGGTTAAAAATCGTTCAAAAATTAGAACAAAAATCAAAACTTATAGAATCAAGAGAATACTGACAACCTCGAAATGCTTCAGTCAATGACTGAATGCTAGTACATAGGAAGCATTGACTGAGAAAAAAAAATAAGGTGCACGCTGTCTTTGTTATCGCTGTAGATAGTTCCTATTTTTCCGCAATTTTTCAATCCCATTGACAGCCTTTGTTCTTCCTTCAGGTGATCAACTGCACACCATTATTATTAATAGTAATATTATTAATAATACTATAGCAAATGTGCGATTGTCGAGAGCACGTTCACGTTCTCCTTCAAACGGTGATTTGAGGGTACTGCTTTTTAAGTTTTGATTCTAATATTGGCACTCAGAAGCATTTTCCAGAGGAATAAAGTAGAAGAAAGAAAAAAAAACACGTTGTGCTTCATAATATCCTCGAGTACATCTCCGATAGCCCTCTTCGAATCTTAGATACGACTTTTAAATTTCCATCATTTGGTCGTTTGAAATTGGTGACGTGCTAAATATGTGACAGCCACTGTAAAAGAGGGTTATGAGCGCTGGAAAGGGGCTGAGCCGTAATCTTTGCAAGATACGTAGTGACGAGAGGTTAGCAGGAAACTTTCCAGACAAAGTATAATACAATGGTACAACGTGAAATCAGACATAGGAACCGAACTTTAACAACAGCTTTAATGAAGAATATGATTGACTTCGCGGTAATTTCTATCTAGGAACTTCATATCCTTCCTCAATATGTTCACAGAATTGAGATTCCAGGTTAAAGCGGCTTTTATAAGACCAGCGTCCGGCGCTATGACACCTTTTTCAAGCCGACAGAGACACAGTAACCTCGATTGTTGGAGTTCCCTGTATTCGTTTGACCACAGCATTTTGTGATAGTTTGACGACAGTATAATGAGCATGCGGAGGGAGTCCAGGTACACTGCACACTTAAATCAAAGCATGTACTTAGTACCGCAGAGAATTCTGGTGATGGTCTGCTGCAAAAGTGAGTTCTTCTTTAATTAGGCGCAGCAAAACAATAACATTTCACTGTGGATGGGCAATTAAACTTCCAGAAACTGCAACAAGACAACAACGGAGAAGGCATCCGATCCATACCTATTGTCCAATCGAAACAAACATACAGTGGGCGTCAATGGCGGTGACCCGTCTGCGGCCTCGAACAGAACGCGGCGCGACCGCGCCGCTCGAGCTAGAATCCTCTCCGGGACATCAAATTATGGGATTTTCTTGATAGTCAGTTAGTTTTCCTATTAGTTATCATCAAATATGATGAACAGCTATCAAGAAAACCCAGATAAGCCACTGCGGCGACGATTCTGGCGTGAGCGGCGCGGTCGCGCCGCGTTCTGTTCGAGGCCGCAGACGGGTCACCGCCATTGACGCCTACTATACGTAAGAAGTATGGAGTGTATAAAGGGTGAAGTGATCGGCGTTAATCAATCACTTCGCGGGATGCGCCATGCATTCGGCTTCATCCAAGAATCGTAGAGGCATTGAACGCGTGTGTACCCAGCACGGTGACTTTCCGCTCGATATATGTATGTACAAAATCAGCGCTTCATCCTCCACGACCATTCGCGTAAAAATTTATTGACTCGGGCGGTTGGGGGGGGGGG
>JARK01001337.1:2843646-2866174 GCA_000688135.1 Ancylostoma ceylanicum | reverse complement strand
ACTCGGGCGGTTGGGGGGGGGGGTGGAGGGTTTGATTGACCCGGGTAAAACGTGCATAGGGTGCGCCAAAATTACAGCGAAAGCATATGTGCGGACAATTCGACCTCCAGTTGGTAGCCTCTGGTTTATTCTGTGCGCTGCTTGTTTTTATTGTTTCAATTTGTTCATGTTTTTCTTATTCAAGCATGAAAATGCGTCATTTCAAGTATGGTCATGCGCTCCTGCCACCGCTCTTCAACCGCTGAGTTTCATCGCCAAGGCTTTTCGGCGCGCGAGATTCACCAGCATCTTGGGGTGCATAAAAATGTTATCTATAGATCCATTAAACACTACGAGGACCTAAGAACCGAGGATGATCTATCTGGACTAGGAATACATACAGTGAGCGTCAATGGCGGTGACCCGTCTGCGGCCTCGAACAGAACGCGGCGCGACCGCGCCGCTCGAGCAAGAATCCTCTCCGGGACATCAAATTATGGGGTTTTCTTGATAGTCAGTTAGTTTTCCTACTAGTTATCATCAAATATGATGAACAACTATCAAGAAAACCCAGGTAAGCCACTGCAGCGACGATTCTAGCGTGAGCGGCGCGGTCGCGTCGCGTTCTGTTCGAAGCCTCAGACGGGTCACTGCCACTGACGCCTACTGTATATCTGTGACCACCACCAGCAGTCTCAGAACGGTACGCGGAAGAAACCGCAGGGACCCGGTGTGCTATGTAGCTCCTCATGATGTCACGAGAAATGGGCATAGAGCAAACTTCTATGGGAAGAATCTTCAGCAATCTTAACCATTGGCTAATGCTCACTCAGGAAATCGTTCCTATAGCCACCACCAGGACGGGGCCTCCGGTCACAAGGCAAGAATGGTGCAGAACTAGTGCAAAGCCTATTTTTTCGGCTTTATCAGCTTTGACAGTGTGACAGCCAACTCTACTGATTTGAATCCGACTGACGACAGCGTCTATTCAATTTTGAAAGCAGAAACCTGCTCAAAACCTTGCCGCTTTGTGGATTTTTTGAAGAAAGCTCTCCAGAAGGCGTAGGACAAGCACGATGCGCCATACCTGCATGCCACAATCGATGCCTCCCGAAGCGCCTCAAGACCTGTTTCGATGCAAGCGGAGATATTTACGAATTTTGTTGTTGTTTTTGGTGAACAACGAACCGGTAAATATTGTTCTATCATCGGTTTCCCAAAATTGGTACATTTTCACCCTAGGCGATTTGTACACCTTTTCGCTATAATTATGGCTCACCCAGTATTACTATAAGTTTTCGGATTGAAGCTTCTTTTTTGAAGATGTAGGAGGTGCAGCCACCGAAGGTATGTGATTATACTCCTGAGAATTGACGCGTAATAAAGAGGCATTTAGAACTTTCCTAAAAAAATGTTTCGATCACACGAAAACCAAACTTAATTTTCGCACGAGAATCACTGCTCACCGCAATTTGTGCAGGAGTGACAGGAATTGCTGGTACACATATGGTGGACGAACGTTTTGGTTCAATAGGAAAAAAAGGCACTGCTGACAGCGCCACGCGCACGCTCTGCGCCGCCGCCAAGCGACAGTCAGACAGGTTCAAGCAGAAGGGTAATTCTTACGAATTGCAATTCTTAAAATCCGCCCAAATTTTTCACAGGGAGTTATTTGTTGGGCTAATCACGAAATGGGTGTCCATGTTGTCACATGACGTCATTTTTGTTCAGTTACAAACGTAATTCTGTGTCCAGCACGTAAAATAATCCTACTGCACTGAATTTCGGAAGATGCTGCGAAATTTCTGTCAGCGTATGTGGTCCTCATCCAAAATCATATTACTTTCCATTCTTTCATTCATTGAAAATTTCTAACCTTTTCTTTCGTACGAGCCCTTTAAAGGTGGCACTCACGAAAATTATTGTGTCACATATTTCGCCTAATTTCAGTGTTTTTACAGACGTTGAACTCATAGGTAACGATGAAATAGCGTGAAACACGCCAGAAAACAGGACAATGATCAATCATGCAGCGTACGGCTAAACCACGCGCTGCATGATTGGTCAATAAGGCGCGACGGATATGAAAATGTCAACACTGTCATCAGCATCCACGGCAATGTCTCCGTTGATGTGCGACCAACTTTGCGTTCAACTTACTGTTGTTATTGTCTGGGACTCGGCTACATGGTAAACGACTCGCTTCGAAAGTGAAAAATCTGCCTTAAAGGGACAATTCTATGTACACTGAGCATCAAACGGTCGCAGAGAAGGGCCGGGAGCGCGGCGCATTCACTCTGGTTGTCTGCTGCACCGAGGCAGCGGGCCGCTGGGCAGAGATACGGAGGAAAATCGATAAGACGTGGTTTCCCTTCACCTCGAGAGGTGCAGCAGACAACCAGAGTGCCCGCACTGCATCCCACCCCTTGTCTATGGCCGCTTCGAGTTCACTGTAAATACCCTGTAGCGGTGATTCATGGTTGCACGCAAGTAGCAGTGCCTGGAGCGCACAGTATTCTTCTCCGTGAGTCGGTGTTCCTGTGAGTGGAAGCAACGTTAGACCTGTATATCTAATCCCTGTATGTAATCTAATCACTGGCCACACCTCTTTTCCGACTGAACCCAACCACCAACGCCTCATACATAGTACAAATCTCTTTTCTATTTTTATTTTTTATTGTTACTCGAAATAACTAGGCAGCTGTGTGACGTCATGCGTCTAATCATGAGAGCTCATTACTTTTACTAGGCACCCACTAGTAGTTGAAACGTTTAGTGGAGTGACCGAGTCCAACCAAATGTTCCCTGAAACAAAGTCCCATTAGAGATATGACGTCACACGGCCGCTCCACGCAATTAGCCAGGTTTTCTACACTGCTGCGGGTTTATGGTGGATCTGGAAAGGGCGACTTTATTCGCCTACGTTTACGCACTTTAGATTGGTGGTTATGTTCACGGGCACCTACGTGGCTACCGTCCAGGAGCACTGGCATTGGTATTTAGGAGCGATAAATCTGGAAGGTAACAATAAAAATAGGACTTGATAACGTCTAAGCACTCAGCAGAGCCTGCTCTTGCTGACAAGGTGAGATGACCGTGAACCGTTGCTGAAATAACCTTCATTGAGTTCGAGCAGAACCCGCTTTGTCCCAGTGTACTACGGAAGAGTTGATTAGTATTGTCTGAAGACATGTTTTGCGTCGGCAGGCAATTAGTGAGGTGAGCCCTTGCCATTTATGGAATTGACTCACACTGAGCCTTGTTCTCAATTACAAGAATCAATTATGAACAAAGGTCACTTGAGAATGACCAACAAGTGATTTCGTTTGCTAAAGTCAACCTTAATTTACTCCTTCACTGTCTAAAAACTGACTGGATTGGTGTCCAAGCAGAGCGGATTTGACGTAACTGGTGTCTGGTGTAGTATTCAACAACTACAGTCCTTCTCAAAAAGATAGACGGATTGCGCGTGCGGTTTTTTAGCGTCGCGGCTGCGGAATCGCTGCGGGACCTACTCGACGCTCTCACTTAGAGCATGCTCTCTCGGCATCTCTCGTCCAGGTCCCGCCGCGATTCTGCAGTCACGGAATCCGTCTATCTTTTCGAGAACGACTGTCTCAGACATCCGTGGGGGTGGAATGCAGGTGGAAATGGGTCCACCCCCAGTTGTACCTGGGGGTAGACCCAAAATCGTGGGGCACCTACCCCCGACAATTGAAAGACGTTCCTCCACGTGCCCTCTCAGCTGTCCCCCGAGCGCGTTATTGGGTTCCGGCGGACGGGGGTACGACTGGGGTTATGCACAGCACGCTCTGCTCTTCTTGGACGTCCAGATACGCTCCCCCAACTCAAAAAGTGGGCGGAGCGATAGGGGTCCTACCTGCCCCTCACCCCACGAATGTCTGAGGTACATCCACGCATAGCTTTTTTGTCGTAAAATCACAGCATCGCGGAGGGTGCGAATGGATACGATGGTATCAATGGAATTTGTGGATGCACAGACAGAGTGCGAAAATGACGAGCCGCAACGGGCGGATCTGGCACGATGAAGGACCCAATATGTGAGCGGACGCAAAAATACAGTCGATTTTCGAAGCTTGATTTCCTGATGCAGCAGAACAATATCTGATGGGGTTATATCTCGGCCTAATATACGTTCATCAAGCGGTCGCAGAGTTTGGTCTACATCTAGAAAAGACGAGGAAGAAATGAGAGATAGACTATTCGGTTCCAAACGAGCCCAAAACTCGGGTATTCGAAAAGGAGAGGTACATACATCCCCGGGAGAAAGGCAACCGAAAGAAAAGACAGAGATGTGTGATTCTCTCTGTTTGTAGTTTTCGAATTTTTGCGCTACTTGTTAAATTATTAACTTAATCAATCAAGTTAGTCGGTTCTTGTTCGACTAATTATAACGCTCGACCTACTGCATCAACGATTTTTGGTCATTTACTTGGGAAAATTTCTAAGCTGAAGTAAGTTTCGATTTTTATTTTTGGCAGTTCAGAACCGTTCTTCGCCCTATGTACCACATTTTTCTCTGACACCCATCTCAAACTGAGAAAAATTGAAGTGAATTCTGTGATCCGCAGTGATGTTTATTCACGAAGGAGGTGGAGAAATTCTCGTCTCAGTTGTAGGAACCCGTAACCATAATAATTCAGGTTCGTGGGTTAAGATCGAGGACGAGCGGAACTCCGAGACTTAGAACATCCTGAAGTCTAACGGCACACAACCTTCTAGCTCCTGGTTTTTAACCCATTAGCATCCCCCCTTCTGCTTGTCCGGCGTGCAGGACCAGCGTGATTTTAGGTATGCTGTGCGCGGTCCCACACACTCACTATGCAAATTCTGCTGCTGCCATTCCGAAGATACTGATTTCGAACATAACTTCGAAGGATTGTTAATGTAACCTGGCTAAAAATGAAAACAATCAGGCGCTGTCTTACGACACTGATTGAGTAATTGTCTCGTAAAACGTGTGCTGGTTTGCAGTGATTGTGCTCGCTCCCATGCAACTATTCTGATGAGATTGGCAGTGCAAAATGTAGTAAATGCGTTTGTATGCAGTGTTTTGGTTCTTTGCAAACATTATTTCCAGCAGTAGACAAGGGGCGGGACCGCGGCGCGGCGTTCTTGGGCAGAGACACAGGCCTGGTTGTCTGCTCCTGCCAACTCGAGTGCGCCGCAGCCAGAGCCAGCACGCAGGGTCCCTGTGTCTCTGCCCAGGAACGCCGCGCCGCGGTCCCGCCGCTTGTCTACGGCCGTTTGGAGTTCACTTTACAGAAAATGTGGTTCATAATGCGACATTCTAGAAATTCGTATCTTTACAATGGTATTGTTGCTTCAATAAAGCGGTTCATCTTGTATATCGATAAAGCATTGCTTGGAGCTGCTATTTCGAAAACGAAGGATAGTTGATAAGAGATAATTAGTCGCGGTCTAAAGAGCTAAAAAATTTGCCGTCACTGTTTGCGCCATCTCTCAAATATGTACAGTCCTTCTCAAAAAGATAGACGGATTGCGCGCGCGGTTTCTTGGCGTCGCGGCTGCAGAATCGCGGCGGACCTACTCGACCCTCTCACTTAGAGCATGCTCTCTCTGCATCCCTCGTTCAGGTTCCGCCGCGATGGTGCACTCGCGCAATCAGTTTCTCTTTTTGAGAAGGACTGTACATAGATGCTGTATTCGTCCTATTCGCTGCGAATTCCCACATTTTCGACTTCCCTCAGCTCCCAGCTTCCATGCAATACTTCTGTTTTTATATGTTGAAGATGCTGTGCTCCTTCATTCTGACTCAGGACGCTGATGCAGCTCTCTTCAGCCGTTTTTGTGTCCACATGCCCCGCAAAGGCTGAAACCTCGTTCAACCCACCCCAAGAAAAAAGGAACACTTTGCGATTGAATTTGCTCTAAGTCGAATTTTATGAAGATTCATGGACACTCAACCGAGTCATTCTAATTTTTGTTCAAAGCCATGCGAACATCTCACTGATTCATTTAGCTGTGCGAATTTTTGACTGGTTGTTCATCCAAATCTCTTGACTACCTCATGAGCAGCAATAACAGTAATAACGTCTTATTTAGGGTTCGAATGCATTGTGGTTTTCAGCCTGGAGTCGTTCAACGTATTCTACGTCTCAATTGGCAATTGGCGAGGTTTTGGCTGAGTGAGTTTTATGGCGAAACACTAGCGCGCTTCAATCAGCTGGCGCCAGCTGAGCCACGCCTGATGCCGTCATGAAATTCCAGCAGTTTGCAGTTCGTGCTATGGCTAAGCAGATGAAAATGGAAGCTTGGGAGGCTTAGAGGTCTTGCTATCATTTCGTTTCCCCAATTTACTTGAAGTGTCTCTTCCCGCTCCGGGGGGTAAGCGTAAACCCTCCGAAAATGGCTAGCAAGAGTTCTGTCGGTTTCAGGAATACCAATTTTTAGTTCGCAAAACTCGTCCACCGATGGTGCGCTAGAATCTCTAGGGCCCATATTCATGAATGTTTCGGGAAATTTCTAAGCTTCCTGTTCACTCAGTGCGGACAAGTTTCTCCAGCAGGATACATTACATCTCGCTACCTTTACCATTGCCTTTCAACGCTGACTGATACGAGTCGTTTTTACTAGGAAAGCTAATCCTACCCGAAAAACTCGTTGACTTCAAAGAAGCAGGTAGATCATAGCCTCCCGAAATGGTCGTGACTACGGGCACAGGAACGTTCACGAATACGGAAAGACACCAATGTTCCTCATTCAATTGGCGCTGGTTTCGTCGCTCTAGTGGAAGGATTACCCGGGTGGATGGGCGCTGAAATGGGGTCGAAGATTGTCCCACACAAGGAGGACCATGGAGAACTAAGAAATAGAACAGGACACATCCAGTAGTCAAGAGGAGACGGAAAGTGAACACAGGTTGTGTTCATTTTTAACCACGGATGACTCTACCAGCACTTGTAAGCCCTCCATGTGTTACCATGACTCCACCATGAGTTCACCATTATAGTCACCGGTGTGTTCACTAACGTTCAACAGAGCCACATTCTCTTTTACCTCCCTATGTCATCCGGAAGCATTGGTTGACTTATCCGTGACATAAGGTTGACATAATTAGCATACCCCTAGAAGTGTTCACTTTCAGTCGTGGATGTGTTACACCGAAGTTTGCGAGAAGGTATTGAAAATACGCCCCAAGTCGAAAACACGCTCAATCGTTCACAATCAAAATAGTTTTTCACAAACTTCAAAGCAATCTCATCACTATTTTCTGCAGAAAGAGTCAATAGAGGGCTTAAACACCTTTCACGGATAGAGCGAAAGTCCAAATCTCATAGGATTTTCTGGGAGGGAAGAGAGAGTTTTCCACAGGACTATATGCAACTATATGCACAGCAAAGTCGCATCTTCGGTCCAAATGTCTTAGTACGATCTATCGAGTTCACCTATGGAACGCCACGCACGTTAACGATTCTGCTTGGCACGGTACCTAACAAAGTTGGGTAGGGTCTAGAAAAGGGGATTTAAAGATTATTTCGTCGGATTTCACATGCTCTGTACCCTTCGAATCAGGCTGTGGCCGAAGCTCAGAATCTGCTTGTACTTCATACACAGAAATAACAAAATGGGATCAAGTGAGTTTGCAAGGTCACCAACTCTCTGCAGGAGATAAGAAAAATTCGAAAAGTCCCAATGATATGCCTGCATTAAAGCACTCTGGGGAGAAAGAAGAAACTTAGAGACCGAGAACTACTGCGGCGAATCGTCATTTTCCGTTCAAGCCTTTCTCGCCATTTGCCATGACACAATCTGGTTAACCAATATGTGTTAGACACGTGGTCTTTGATGTTGACGTTTGCGCCAACTATGAATATTTCTGTGAATGCCAGAAGAACGGAGGTGAGGCTAAAAATCGCTCCAAAGGAACGCTTTGGACTACTGCTAGAAACCCAATGAAGTAAAGCGGTTTTGTAACCTCCTACGCAAAATTCTACCCGTGCGACATGGCTATCCACGAAATTCGCCTAAGTTTTTATGATCTACCATCCGTGAAGGGAAAAAAGCGGTAACGAGAACTTATAACGTCCTGCTCGTTCAACTTTATGGAGCAGCCAACTCTTGCACAACCTTGGTAACGCAGCATGTAAGGCGGCATTCAGTTGATGCGACAAATTGCGTTGACTGAGAGGGAGTTGCTCGCGTCTACAAAAAACCTGGTTCATTTTCCTAGGTTGCCTACACTTCAATGTACGGTTCCGTAACCATTAGAGCGTGCCAAATCCAATTTGCAAATCCAAAAGTCTCTAGGATTCGTGTGGGTGTTTAGTAGAATTAACACAGCGAACGCTGCTATGAATTCACAAGGATTCTTTAGGCAGAATCTGCAGATGACAGCAGTTACGTCACCTCTACACCGAGAAAAAAGTACGAGGAGCGACACGCGACGGCTCAACACAGAATGTTCCGGAGCTCTCTTCCAGAATACCGTTTAGCTTTCAATTTGATGTCAGCAACTCAAGTAAACAGCCACGGCCACTTCCGGATACCAACAGCGTTCATTAGTACGAGCCAATTGAGCAAGGAGTCGGCCGAGGACGAAATTGCCTTCGCTTGAATTCGAAAAACAGACTGCTAACCCGTTCAGGATGCTTATTTACCGAAGCCTTTGTGGAAGACTTGTCGACGGATTTAATATTGTAAACCACTTAGAGGGCCGGATGAGCCTTTGGAAGCTTGCTGAGGTGGGTACGATTCATTCATCTAGAAACCTCGGTAGTTTTCCTGAGCTGCATCGGAGCTGATGGAGACCCGCAAAGGGCACGTCCCAAGAAAGCCTGTAGCGTATCGATGAAAAAGGGCAAGCAATTACTTTGCAACAGTTATCAGAAAAAAAATCTTTGCATTACGTTTACGGACGTACACCGTAATCTACCCTAATGGGCTGGAAAACATAAGAAGACGAGCTAGATCTATAGTTTAAGCTCCTCACGCTGATGCAGAGCCTTTTTTCATTATTCTGACTGCTTGATATCCCTCATACATATTAACATAAACAAAATTCTCAAACAAAAATAGAGCCAGGATGGAACAGCAGATCGTTATGATTTTTTTCCAATAAAGCTTTTCTCTGAATTCAATACTATTTCTCCTGTCTGATTTCCAGAGAACCTTTCAGGTTTAATTTATCGTTTAAAAAATTAAGCTCCATAATTTGAATTTTTTTTACTATACATACTATCTACCAACTATAAATATGAATTGGCGGGCAAAACAAAATACACACATTCAATTTCTTGCGGCGAGAGTACTCTTGAAGGAACTGGTGAGGTAACTTGTAGCTTGTAGCATTCATCACTGCAGATACCTTGTGCCTCATGGAACCTCAGATGGAATCACAGAAAGTTGAAGGAAACCAAAGAATTCTCACCGATCTTCGCGGAAATTTTTCAAACACATTTTTCGGACATTTTTCAGATAGACAAGTTGTGATGGGGAGCTAGTTGTGAGCAAATTGTCAAAACTAGAAATTATTAGGTTGTCCCAAAAATAATGACCGTAGCCAAAAAAATTCGAAACTTCACAACCCCACCAATTTAGGAGTTAGGTAGACAATTCCTAAACGATCAGAAAGCACAAGGCGTGCACCATTTAAATTCTAGGACCACGTTGCTATTCCTTCATTTCCATGATTTTTTTCAGCCATGCAGCTTGCAAAGCTCAGCTTCAAAGCGGCCATTATTTATGGGACAACCTAATAACAGGGAGAACTCGGTACGGAAGTGAGCGTGCCCTTAGTTCCACTGCAATTTCGTCAAAAAGGGTTCTTTTGTTTAGGAATGAACTAATCAGGAATGAACTAATCTGAGAGTGCCAAATAGGTATCGGAGCTTCTTCTGCTGGATTTGACATGACTTTTGCATATCTCGCTGGACTAGTGTTTTATAATGCCACTTCCTTTTTTCTCTTGTTTTTGTTGGAAATACTTCTTAAATGTTCCTTTCGTTACTAGACGCCTCTGGACGCCTCCGCCTGACTTTCGCACCACAAAGGCATGAATAGTTATAAAAATAATACTTTCTCCTCAACATAACCTTCAGGATCATTTCGTAAAAACATAGCATTCGGAAAATGAGCGACATCATTTCATAACCTCGAAAAGATCACTGTTACAGAGTAGGATTTCTCAGAAAACTTTTCAAAATTTTCCATAAACATAAAAAACTAAATGTTATAGAAAATTGAACATTGGTTCAATTACTTAAGTGATAACTTCGACAAAGCTCACCGTCTAGAAGCTAATGGTTCCGAAGAATGCTCTCGAAAAGAAAGGTTTGAAAATCTACGTCTTCACGAAAGGTCTCCTTATTCGTACTTTTTTCGGAAAGTAAGAAGGAGCAGTTTCAAAAGCACTAACAACTATGGATCTCCTAGAAACACTTGGGTGAAGGACGCTAATGCTACTCCTTTTCTCCCAAATTACTTTAAGATCGTACGTATAATATTTTCGGTAGAACTCAGCCAATGCCTTGCAATGCAGGTGCATTACGACAAGTACAAGAAAGGTGCTTTTCAGCACTGATATGAATTCGTGAAAGATTACAGCTAAGCTAACCTCGAGAAGTGGAAAGAAAAGATTGATTCATGCTACAAAATTTTTCTGTAACAATTCCTTTCTCGCTTGGCAGCGACTGTGTTGTGATGCGGATTTTACGTAGATCATCACACAAACATAAGAAGAAAGAAAATATAGTGTTTTATCATCATGAGAAGCGTGGAACAACCCTTTTTCGCCTTAAAGCAAAAAAAATATACCATTATTTCTGAATGGACGTTTAGAGTGGCTTCTAGGATTTTTCTCTAATCTGATGTTACTGGATAACCGTTTTACCTAGGAGGAATGTGTTGCGGTTCGCAGCAGCTGATCACCACTCTGCCCAACGTGAGAGAAGTAATAGGCGAAGGGATAAATGAAGCTTTAGAAACCAACAAATGGGAAAACTTTAGCTTTTTTACCGAGAATATAGTAGCTTTAGCGTAGATTTCTTTGCAACAACTGAGTTATTTGTGGATATACACTTTGCTAAAATTGACAAACGACACTGGCTTTCATCTTAAATAGCTTCTCATCTCACGCCTTTGGAGAAGCTCTATTTATTGGTCGAATACTTTTTTTCTGATTTCGTTGATGTCCTCCTTGCTAAAAATGAACCGCTGTACAACTATCGTATAGTCGAGGAATCCCAAATCATTTCAAGCCGAGGAAAAGCTGACGAGACACGAACGTGGACCTGACCTGTAATGGGCGATAGTCCCGATCCTGTCGGTCGAATGTGGGTGATTGTGCATCTGCTGTGGCGAGGACCGAGCAGGCCAGTGCCAGAAGGAGCAGACAGTGAATCATGACGTGCTTGAGGCGAGACGATCAGTGCTTATATACGGGACTCCGCCCCACCGCCTCGTCGAACTCCCGAACGAGGAGGGGTAGCAGGTGCCGGGAAATTGCCGCTGGTGAGGATGGCCGTGATGAAGTTGGCGTATTCGGCCATTACAGAACTCCCACGGATTTGATTTGGATTTGCATCCGCTGGATAGCGATGTGAAGCATTCAGCAGAGAACGCAGTGCGATTTTGGGGGACGTTTTAACCAGCACTGAGGTTGTGCATCATTAATACAGTGACGTATCGGGTTAACGATTTAATGGGAAACTCGAAAAATGCATTGATATCAATTCCGTTAAAGAATCGGAGATTAATTGAGAATCGTCTGAAAAAGGGAGGGTCACCGTTTCCTTCCGAGGAAGACCACCTTGCTGCTCCTTACAACAGTACTACGTAACCTGAATTCTACGGTCACCCAATAATGAATGTAAACATGAAGTCAGTGGTTGGAAAACCATTTGTTTCTTCTTAGCATATCCATGAAATTTTACAAAGTTCCTTTCAAGTACGTATGTCCAAGAACTTTTATAAATTTTCAGGTAGGCGCTGGTCCAAAAAAGTGGAATAGTTTATCAGGTTTACCAGTATTTTTCATGGAAACCACCATTCTTATTGGGTGTTGAAAGTTATAAAAAAATTCACCAGATATTAAGCATTTCCTGGGTTTTTTTTTGTACCATAGGCCGCCTTGTGAAGTAAACACTCACAGTAGAAACCTTTGACAATATAAACGTCCAAAATATTGTACATACTAGAAGGTTAAAGGCAGCACCCACGGAAATCTTCACTTTCGAGGTGAGTCGTTCTTTGTGTGGTCGGCTGCCAGACAATCACAATGGTAACTTGAACACAGAAAAAAGCGGCCTATCTGTGGAGATACTGCCGTGGACACAGAGCCGAGCGTGGCCATTTTGGTGTCCGCCACGCCAGTTAACGCTGTTGATTTAGCGTGGTACGAGTGGTCTAGCTTAATGTATCATGTTGTATAAGGAATATTGTACAGTGTAGGGTATGGAATGCGCACCATCCAGAAGATTTCGTGCCGATACGCGCGTATACCCTCAGCGGAGAACTCGTCCGCGCTGTGGACGCATGGGAACAGCACTTTCATTTCTCGTCTTCCGGCGTGTTTCACGCTGTTTCAACACTGCCTATGAGTTCATCGTCCCTGAAAACCTTGAAATTCAGCGAAATCTCCAACACAAAAATTTCCGTGGGTGCTGCCTTTAAGTTCAAAAATAAAGATTTCTGGACAATGTTCAGAATCTGTTAGATGACAAAGCATAGGTTTCCATTCGGTTTCAGTTGTTACGTATGTTGTGAATTTGGATTTTTCTTCGTTACGCGTTTTGTTTTATGGTTTTGTTTCTTCCCCCCCCCCCCCCAAAAACGTCTATGCTATATAGATTCCCCCATTTTCCACTTTGTTTTTTTTTTCACTTCAGCATGCTCAAATACATGCAGTTCCCCAATTCCGTCAAGAAAATANTTTCTTCCCCCCCCCCCCCTCAAAAACGTCTATGCTATATAGATTCCCCCATTTTCCACTTTGTTTTTTTTTTCACTTCAGCATGCTCAAATACATGCAGTTCCCCAATTCCGTCAAGAAAATACGTGATGAAAAAGGCAGCATTATCGACCTTTTAGTCACATCCAACTCGGTCTAAGGCAGTGAACTAGGAACATTCGAACTAGGAACTATCTTTTTTTCCATGAGTTTTGACAGAACTAGCTAGTGTACCCGTGCTCATCGTAGTCGAAAACCCAACATTTCCCTAAAATCTCGATGATGAAAATTTTCGAGTGTGCTGCTTCAGGAAAATGCCAATGGATGCATCAGCAAAATGTTCGGCGAATCAAGGGTTGCAATCTGTATATATAAAAATGAATGTGTGTGTGTGTGTGTGTGTGTGTGTATGTATGTATGTATGTATGTATGTATGTATGTATGTATGTATGTGTATGTATGTTCCGAATAGAAATCGCGGAGTGTTAACCAATCGGGACCAAACTTTCCACACATATACAACTCGGGCCGGCGGAGGTTTTAGGCTACCTTGAGTTATCGATTGATTATCGATTTATCGATTTTATTGATTTTTCGCAATTTTCGCCCACGGGTCGGCGAGGACATGTCTACTGGGGTTATCGAATACGCTGAGCACGAATATGACAACCGTTTTGCGTCAATTGTTGATTTATCGATTTTATTGATTTTTCGCAATTTTTGCCCATAGAGTCGGTGAGAACATGTCTACTGGGGTTATCGAATACGCTGAGTACGAATATGACAACCGTTTTGCGCCAAGTATTGATTTATCGATTCTNATTTTTCGCAATTTTCGCCCACGGGTCGGTGAGGACATGTCTACTGGGGTTATCGAATACGCTGAGCACGAATATGACAATCACTTTGCACCAATTTGATTGATTTTTCATACCGTTTATTTTGTTTACGTGCGGGTGACGAAAGGGCTACCGAGAATACTTAACATGATGATCATCGAAATGTTCGTGGGCAGTTCGAGTGAATGTATTAGTATCAATAACTATCCGCATCAGTGTGAAAGGCCGGGGGTAGAGAACTCCCGAGCGAAGCCGGGTATGCCGTCTAGTGTTTGATATGTCTAGCCACAACGAAGTCTCGCATGTAACAGCTAGACACGGTGCTTCACCGGGAAAGCGTGGGCTTCAGAGTTCAAAAATAGTTTGTACATCCCCATGGCACGTTATCTATGTAGAGTGTATGCATATGCACCAGTGACGGACGCAGAAAGTGTGCAGGAGGTGGGGGGGGGGGGCATGGAAAGAAGTCGAGGTCTCTGCAGCTCTGGGAACCCTAATAAGAAAATAAAGTCACAAAAGTATTAATTTTAAGAGTAAATAATAAAAATACTCTAAAAACAATAATAAGACTAAACAAGTAAAAACAAGGTAACGCAAAATTTTTATTTCTTTTACGAATTAGTTTCGAAAGTTCGGCGACCCATTCTCGGGAGAGGTGAGGGTGATGCGCGTGTCTGACTGCTCAACCGACTTGGATCCATCTAGAACGTTTATATTCGGCACTCCAATCCTTAGTACTATGTGCTTTAGCTATCTGTAGAGGGGATTCTCTCCCTGTTCCAAGCGATTCAATGACGTCTTTGATGCGCGGCTAGTAGGATGTCATGACCTTCTGAGAGTCAATCATTCGGATAAGGGCTGCAATGAACTCTTCAGCCAATTCAGCTCATCGAACTCCACGGTCTAGCGTTCAACGAGCTGCTCTTGAGGGCTAGCTTTGTTCCCTTTTGAATAATTATTTCCACTCTTCTGTGGAACTATTGCTCCTCTTTCTAAATTTTTCCTTATATGAAAGTCACGAAAAAAAAGGTCTTCCATATCATTCTACGACTACAATGTTCTCTTCTGTTCGAATAACGATCACATTAATACATGGAATTTAAATATGGCCCAGGTCCTTGTACACCTGCACTCGAAACGAAACGATAATGGAGGTGTCGAAGAGAAATCGGAAGAGGAATTTGTAGGCTTCGCACCCGAAATCCTGTCCTGCATATTCGACCAAAGCCGGTACCGATCAGCACCTTTTTTGTTCTCGCCCATCGATCCTGACCCGATTCCTTCCTGCAGCGAGTTCAGGGGTCTCTAGGGTTCCTCGCGTCTTCATCCTCGTCTTCGCATACTCTACTCCTCCTTGCCTCCAGTTCAGATGGCTGTCGGTGGAACATTTTAGAGAACATTTTATTTATTCACATCGCATATATACGCACTAGTTGAACTGTCTTCGGTGGCAGCGAGCGTCCAAATTACAGCTTTATTTTGCCTTCTTCTTTAGCATTCGTCTCTCAACCAGATGGTAGGCTTCGTCTGTGCAGCGGTTGGCATGATCGAAGTTGTGAGCAATGAGCAGTTGAGGATTCGACTAATTTACCTAAGAGCAGATATCGCAGCCTGCCTCGTTAAAGAACATCGTTCAAGGGCCGTATCCACTACATTAAGTAGTTTGATGCGGTGTCAGATTTCGAGTATTGAATCTAAATTGGCATAACATGGCTAAAGCTAACCTTTTTTGGAATGACTCAGTAACCGTATGAATCAAGACATCTTCATTATCTTTTAGCCCAAATATGGTATCATTAGATTTGAAATCAAGAATTGTGGAACCAGCGAATTCGGCAAATATTTTAAGCGAAGGTATTTTCACGTTCAAGCTGACAATGAGCTATTTTGTGTCCTCTAAGAGAGAGAGAGGTCCAACCGCGGATACGTTTTCATAAATTCTAGCCCAGAGCCCCCAAAAATAGCAAAATAGGGAGCACGAAGGCCACCTTCGAGAACTTGAAAGCCAGACAACCGTGAAGTAAATTGTTTTGTACGCAGTGGGAACCACGGCGCACGAATCACATGCAGATAAATTTATTGACTGTTATTGCTATCTGCACTTTTTTTTTTACATTTTTTCTTCGATTTCTTATTTCATAAGTCGGAATAGAGTTGAGGCTTTTACCCTACACGATTCCACCACTGCCACTAATCCAGCCAAACATCTATTTTATCAATTAGTTTTCGCCGTGGGTGTTGATGAAATTGAGATTTTTCTCTCCTATTTGTTCACACATTTCGTCTTAGATGTTTGTTAAAAAACTGACTCCTGACGAACACTCGCGTCTAAGTCTATGGCTGCGAGATGCGCACCGCTGTAGCATCGCCTCTACGCTTTAGTATACTCAGACATTCGTGGAGGTGGAATGCAGGTGGAAATGGGTCCACCATCAGTTGTACCTGGGGGTGGACTCAAAATCGTAGGGCACCTACCCCCGACAATCGAAAGACGTTCCCCCACGTGCCCTCGCAGTTGTCCCCCGAGCGCATTATTGGGTTCCGGCGGATGGGGGGACGACCGGGGTTATGGGCAGCACGCTCTGCTCTTCTTGGACGTCCAGATAAGCTCCCTCAACTCAAAAAGTGGGCGGGGCGATGGGGGTCCTACCTGCCCATCACCCCCACGAATGTCTGAGTAGGTGCTGCGACGCTGCACAGCAAACGGGCGCTATATACTTTGCCAACGGAGGTCAAATTCCGGCGCGGCCGCTGCCAGCCACCTTTGGCCGGCCGGATTCGGCCATCAACAGATCCTTTCGTTTTTTGCTTGGCCACGGTAGACACGGTATCTCACAGAATTACCGCAAATTTTGCATATAGGGGTTTTTCGACATGCTGAACACAAATACCGCATTCATTTTGCACCATACCTTCGTTTTTGTAAAATTACGATGAGTGGTGAAAAACGTAATTCCCGGCGCCATTTGGCCAGCCTTTAACAGCCACATTTGGCCACGAGAAGCGGCCACATTTGGCCGTCTTTTGAAAGGTGCCAATCTTACCATTTCATTAGTAACTCAAAAAACGAAAGGATCTGTTGGTGGCCGAATCTGGCCGGCCAAAGGTGGCTGGCCACGGCCGCGCCGGAATTCGACCTCGGAAGGATGATTCACCTCCGCTATGCATACCTCTATATGCGTTTCTATTATAAAGTAAACTGTTGAAAGATGTAGATGTGAAACTGGGTATTAGCACATTGTTCCTACGCGACTTGGTCCGTGTTTTCAAATTTGGCGCCGCATTAGCACTGGTCCATGGGGCACACATCTCGCGGCCGTCGTGGCTAGCTGGCTGTCCATGGTCCACCAGGAGTTTGTTAGCTGTCCCATTTCAACCTTTCTTTATGCATATGGCTCTATTGTTTCCCTTTCCATCAGACGTATTTTTACAGTTGAACCAGCGCATCTTTCCACTGAAGTGATCATGGACTTCGAGAATATGACGGACATGGAAATTCGCCAGGTTAGTTGCTTCAGTACTAAATAATAATTAATAGTTTAATAATTAGTAATTCAGCAGTTAGGGTTAACCCAGGGAACGCAGTCAATGTTTCCTTCTTTTCAATTTTTTAAATTATTAGATGAGATGTTGGGGTAGCTATGACGATGTGTTGAGATATCCACATCCTTCGCCAGTTCAAAACGAATAGATAATAGCAGCAGTGCTGAAAGTTGAAAATACGTGTTCTAATTGCTTATGAAGACCACAGAGAATGGGACGGTCACATCCGTTACGGCAGTGACAGGCTATTTGACCGGGATCCCAGGAGACGTGAAACTCGTGTCTAGTCAGGAAATGGCGCGAAATGCACGAGTAATCCACGAAACATTATTTTCTTGACTGCGCTCCCTTCGGCATTCGTTGTTCCCGCCACTCAGATATCAGGCGCGACCTAGGTCCTGGGTTGGTGTAGGTTCTGATGAGGCAAAAGTGGGTGGACAGTGTTTCTGCTATTAGTTCAATCAAACCCTCGCCCTGCCCTTCAGGAAGTACTCGCACTAACTCGTGTGCGATTTCACCATTCCCGCCCATGCAAGTTTGAATGTGATTGGGGACGAGTTGATGACGAAGGGCGAGAAGACACCACCCCATTTTGCCTCATTATGACCCACACCTATCCTGGGTAAACTTGCACAGAAAGGCAATCAACTCTCCACAATGAGTGTCCACTGCAATATCTTCGCAGATAGGTGTCAATTCTTGGTCTTTTAGTTACTGTGGTGATTCTCTAGGAACCGATTACACGTTAGACGACTTTCAGGAGTGAAAATTCCTCTGAGTGTTGTTTTTAAACCTACAGTAGAAAAACGACTGCAGGCGGAGCTCGTCCAAACCCCAGCGAGTGAAGCCGCTTTGATTCATGTGCAATGACTTTCCCATTCAACCCATCACTACGCCATCAGTCATTTTTCTTTATACCCAGATTCCTGTGTTACAGTAGCGACCATCTCAGGATGTTTATACATTCTTTGGGCAGTTTTTTTCTCTTCAGTAGGAGCCAAATTCTAATCCAAAAGTCTCTATTTTCTGAAACCACTGAAAAGTTGAAGAGTCATGTAATTTTCATGGACGAGTGAAAACTTATTGTTCTACTCTTGAGAGGAAATAATGGTGGACATTTAAAAAAAAGGGCACTATTCAACTTTACTGGCCCCAAAATCTTCAAAAAAATTTTTGGCTGAAACCATGCTCATGGGGGTTATTTGAGGTGCTGAACACGAATATCGTATTCATTTTGTACCGCAACCCCATTTTGGTAGGGTTACGGTAGGGTAACCCGAGATACGGCACTTCACGGAATTCGCTCCAATTTTGCACAAGGATGTTATTTGAGGTGCTGATCACGAATATCAACCTTATTTTGCATGCCATCTTCGTCTTCTCCTTGAAATTGGCATTTTCTCTGGATTTCATGACGTATACCTACCGTATCCCTACAGAAATGGGGTTACGGTACAAAATGAATGCGATATTCGTGATCAGCACCCCAAATAACCCCCCCCCCTGGGGAAAATTTGAAAGGATTCTGTGAGGTACCGTACCTTGGGTTACCTTACCATAACCCTACCAAAATGGGGTTACGGTACAAAATGAATACGATATTCGTGTTTAGCACCTCAAATAACCCCTCTATGCAACGTTTCAGCCAAAAAATTTTCTTGAAGATTTTGGGGCCAGTAAAGTTGAATAGTGCCAAAAAAGATAACGAACTTTTCCCACTCCAACTGATTACAAGGATCCCATCTCACATAACGCACATGCCGTCGAGACTGCTTGGGTACGTCAAACGTGCCGCAAAGTATAAGCTCCGAGAAAATCGGTGGTAATTTTCTAGGAAGAAATGATTTTCGAGGATCTGAAGCAAAGCGCTAGCGGATATTCCGTTGTAGTGTTCCAGTTCTATTTTCGGCACCAGATTACTGACGGGAAGCAAATATCCTGGAAAACGTTTCAACTTTCTAAAATAGCCGCCCGTAAACAGTGCATTCAGTTCAGAAAGCAGTGACAGTTAGTATTGTATATTGGGCGGAGTTTGGACCCCGCTGTCGTTTTTCATTGTCGGTTTAACAGAACGATAGGCGAAATCTGCAGCTACCCCAAGTGTTGATAGTTTCAACTGGTTTGCGTTAGGTTTCCTATTATTTATAGGTGGTGGAATTTCACACCAAAAAATATTGGGTTGAGCATGCCTACTATACTAGAACATTTTTTTTTCAAATTTCAAAAGGAACTTTGAATATTCCGACTAGAATGGACTTTTCGATTGTCCGAATTTTGAATTAAATGACTGAATTTTCAGGAGTATGTTTCCACATTCTCTTTTGGAACTCGCAAGATACAGTGTAAAAATTCAGTTATGTTTTTAGCATGGAATTGAATCAAAATCAAAATGCTAATATCTTTCATCAGCTTTATCCGAGACTTCAGAAGGATTCGGTGCTGTGTTCCTTGTTTTAATATTGGCGAAATAAGGGCTTCGTGATAGACACATTTTTAAGAGGTGCTGCAGTGCTCCTTCGTAGTTATGGTACCATTTTTGTAGAACGATATCAGCAAGCGAGGCTAGAATGCAGCAGACATTCTTTGTGGCCTTCCATCTGTGAACTCAGATTTTGCCTGCGGTTACTACATACATACTTTAACATTCAGAGTACTCAATGTCATTAGATTGAGATTAGCCATCGATATGAGTTTTATAGTTCCAGCAATTTTTTAAATGTGGGCTCTAAGACGTTTTGATCATGCTTCTTAGATCTGTATGAAGGAGAATGGAAACATTTGAGAATTCATATTCAACTCTTCCATTCATGTTGGCGGTGAATGATTTGTGAACAGGTGTACCGCTCAATGTTCTCTTCAATTTCAGCAACTCACTGCGTTAGGGCAGAATGTGGGGCCGGTGACGCCGACTACACGAAGTTTACATCTGAAGAAGCTGAGAAATCTAATGGCAATGCAAGGTAATAGTGATAGTTTATTACGCTACTCAAGCCAGACGTTAGAAAAACAATTGCATCGTCAAGTACAACATACACTCATCAAGAATGTTTAACATGCACAAATGGATAGACAATCCTACATTTCATTTCACATTTCATTGAGTAACTCAAAATTCTTTTACGGACTCAAGGTTTAAAAAGGAAGAACTTCACGAGTGGTAGAACATTGTTTATCTCTAACAAGGGAGATGCAAGAGGTCAGGCTCACGCTTCGGAATGAAACCTATCTTGCTTGAGTCTTTAATTGACAAGGTGCCACAATACATATTTCATTTATACGTATCCCCTGGGTCCCATATAATATCCCATTTCACTGCTACATGATTTATATACGGCACACATACCCCAGCGACGGAGTGGTCGAGGGGGGAAGGTGCTGGACTGTTAGGCAGAGGGTCGGGAGTTTGAACACCCTGGCCTGGGAATCCGTCTTGCGTTTTTGCTTTTTGTTGCTTCTATGTTGTCGAAATATAATTGAAAAGGTTAGAACATGGTATCTATCCTTAGCGAGGTGCCAGCCACGGAATAACCACACTAAACGTAGTTTATTGATCTTACAGTTTTCCTTGCCAGGTAATATGTTCTAACTTCCTAAATTTAATTTCAACAACAGAGAAAATAAAAAAGTGCAAAACGGATGCGCATAACGGAGTTCAAACCCTCACCCTCACCATAACAATTCAGTATCTTTCCTACTCGACTACCACGTCCCTGAACAAAGGGTGCTGCAATACAAACAGCTGTGTAGTGGTGTAGTGTGCATTTCTTTTTTGGAACTCGGGCAAAAATGAAATATATACTGTAGCATCTTGCTAAGCAAGATGCTACAGTATATATTTCATTTTTATTATAGTATTATTTATTTATTTTTATTTATTTATTTATTTTGTTTATTTTACTTCAGTATACATTTCCTTCAAGGCAGATAGGTTTCATTCCGATCTGCGGGTCTCGCCTATTGCACTTCCCTTGTCTCGCCTATTGCACTTCCTACGATAGTTAAATAATAGTTAGCGTTTCAGGAGATGCTCCGTCCTCTCGATCAACACCACCACCACCTACCTTGGCCAATGGTGATGAGAATCGTCACACCAATTATATTGAAAGTCATCACGCCAATTATATTGAAAGTCGTCAAACCAATTATATTGAAAGTGAGCCAATGGTTGAGGTAAGCGGATTTTGTTTCCAACTGATGCTTCATTCTGAAGTCTATTCGCGTGGTCGCGTTTGCATCTTGTATGTTAGAGCATTGCAGATAATTCTAAGTCACGTTTTGCAAGGTAATTTTGATCTTTCAGGATGAAGGACCACTTACACAACTTCGCGTCAGAGAAGTGATGTCGGAAACGCCGCGTATAACCAAACCTGCAACTGTACAAGCAACTCATCAAGTGGTGCTTACTACTTTTTAAAATTGATCTTTCAGTGCATTACTTTTTTCTTCTGCTTACATTGCAATGTAGAAAAATCGGTTTGGAACTTAATATATTGATACATATATTGGATTAATTTTAAAGTCATTTGATGATGGCTCTGATGGAGAAATGGCTGGGCAGGAATCAATGCGTTATCTTTCACCGGAGGAGTTGGAGTTGGAAACGACCTACAACAGAAGTGTGTCCGGATCACCTGTTGCGCCTCAAGTCGGTAGCATCAAAAAGGTGCAGTTTTTGTCGCGCTCTGGAAAGGGAATAAGCTCAGAGAAATCGATTTAGAGAAATTGAAGCCTCATATTCTACAATATTATGGTATTCCCATCATCACGTACGGTGTATCCGAAACGACGAGTCAGCCGAATCGGTGGTTGATATCATAAAGATAACCATGAAACCTGATACGCAGATTAGAGATGATAACGTGGATTGCTGAAAAGCGTAGCCGCCTCAAGATCCTCGACCGCTTGGGCGGACTCGTCGTTTCGGGTAGACAGTACATCACTTTTTTTTCTTGTAACACCTTGGAAAACTTCTGTAGTGAAATAGTCAAATAACATTGTTGGTCAGCGGTGCAGGTACCTACCAGTGGCGGACGCACGATTTCTGAAGTTACATTACAATACAAATAAAAATCTTGTATTAGTTTATTTTTATTTGTTTAATTTCATTATTATTTTTTAAATATTGATTATTTATTATTTATTATTAAAAGTAATATTTTTTATTAATTTTATTTTCCGTCTGGGTTCCCAGAACTAAAGCCCCAATTTTTTCCCCACGCCCCCCCCCCTCCCGCCC
>JARK01001337.1:2812540-2843258 GCA_000688135.1 Ancylostoma ceylanicum | reverse complement strand
GGCAGGCACTTGCACACTTTTCTGCCACGGCCCCGCCCGGCAACGTGCGGCGAGGAGTGGTCGTGCGGATGTTTTGCCGCCCAGCAACTTTTTTTTTCAACCGCGGGCCGCCACCGTCGCTGCGGCAAAAGTGTGAAAGCTCCTTATCGGAATTAGTGTCGCTGGCGTCAGCGACGTGAAGTGCTCCACTACTCCATCGGCTACACTGAAAAAAGTTAGAGCGTCCGCTGTCAGCGGAAATCGACAATGTAATTCCAATATGATTCACGAATGATCAATGCTTGGACATCATAATGTAGAGCAAGTAAAAATGCTGTGGTGTTATACAGGTTCTACTCGCCGTATTTGTGTTGGCGTTGGTGGTCTTCGTTTTCTACCTGTCTGACCGTGTTCACCGTCAAACTGCCGGCACTGGAGTCGACGACGAGTTGTGATGTCACATTTGCGGCTGTAGAACTTCGTCCTGACACTTTGTTCATTCCCAGTGAGGCGGCGATCTCCTTGCCAATTTAGGTTAACAATTTTCAAGGGTTTGTTCCATGTTTCGACCGAAAGTGAATTGTGTTGTTGCATTTTCCTCGTCTTTTTTCGTATGCTGTCCAAGCTGTGACTGCTCAGAGATTTACTGTGTATATGAATTGAATAAATATGAATCAGTTCAGTATGAAAGTGGACCAGTAGTCGTTTGGAAGACGACTTCCATGCAACACCGTTTTGTTATGTACTGAGCGCCTGTGGATAGAGTATTCTTTTGATTCCGTTTTGTTGCATCGTATGTCTGACATGGGTGAATGCTTGCAAGTTTCGATTTGGGAAATGGGCGTATGTGGCTAGAGTGACGTCTCCCTGGCTTCGTTCCCAGTCTTAACACGTTGCGGACAGTGTGGCGCACATGATGCACCACGGCCTTCCGTACCGGTGTGGTCACGTGATGCACATAGTGCATCATGCCCTTCCTTTACGTTGAGAATTGCACTTTTTGCCAAGCTCTTTCACACAACCACATTATTGAGCACAGAGAACAACATATCAGATGGGCCGATCAGAACTCTTATTATGACGAAGTTATCACAAATTCTGGATTGAAGTACGGCTTGGAAATCCGAATTCATGTCAGAAGGGTTTGACAAGCTAGGAAGGTATGTTTATCTTCCCTATTCAGAACAACATGAGAAATACAGCACAAGGCAGAATTCAACAGGAAAAAACTTTTTGAAAGCATTGTCTCCAACACGAAATAAACTTCTTGAAACCAGTAGTGATCAAAAAAGCTACCATCTTCACCACAAAGATAAACTTTTCGAAAGCAATGGTGGCAAAACTACAGCAAAACCTATATATGACCAAAATACATATACCTAATAGACCTATCCATCAAGACCACGTGGGGTCAGTCCTTATGACGAGCATGGAAACATGGCAATCACTAGAATGTGCCACATTTCGCGCAATTCGTATTTACAAACTTGCAATGTGTTCTTGAAGATGCCACGTCGTAACTCTTCTTCAGTTGTTTATATTATGTCGTCAAGTATGAAATGTCTGATTCGGGATGAGAAAGTTTTGTATACTGTTTCTCAAACAAGATGGGGTATAAACAATCCAAATATGCCTCTATGCTATCGGCAAAGCCTTGCCATCTTAGCGGTAGCATGGTTCCGCCAATGGCTCAGAAGCAGAGAAAGCAAGTCGCGATTAATTGGAGAAGGGCGTTTTCAACATGATGTTGAAAATCAAAAATTTTTTGTACCAAGAAGTGGACTAATCCTTGCACGAGGTTGTGGTCAAGTAGAGCAAGGCTTGGCCAGTACACTGAATGTTAGATGGCTTTCCCTCCTTGCTTCCCTGGCTTACGCAGCGTGGATTTGCGAAAAATGGTCAAAAAATGGCACCGGTTTTTGAGGATGAAACTGTGGAAAAATCGTTCATAGAGCCACTTTACCTTGTCGTATTGCCTTGAATACTTCAATAATATAGGGTCACAAACGCCAAACCTTGCTGCTTGTGCTGGTCAAATTTGACTCCTATCCGCTGAAGCTGGAGCTTTCAGCCCATCATTATCCAGATTCATCGCAACGCTCACTTTGCAGGATTATGACACCAGAAAGAAATTTCTCAAACCATCGGAGTTCCGTCCTTTTATTAGCCACTCCCTCTCTGGCCCCAAAGTTGTTACGCTTTGGCACGGGAGAAAGGGCCGATGCACCAAAATGTTTGGGCAAATGAAGACAATGGGTATAAAACCCTTTCAGAGAATTCCACTATGCGGATTGCCGGATGGCAACAACAGGGTTTTTAGGCCCTGGACTAGGAGAACAAGTAGTGGTAGTTCAGTGGTATGTCTTTATCATACTTTACATAGAAGGATGAGCGGAGAGAGTGAAGTGAGTATGGTGTGCCTTGCGCGGCTTACAACTCAGACATTCGTGGGGGTGACGGGCAGGTACGACCCCCATCGCTCCGCCTACTTTTTGAGTTGAGGGAGCACGTCTGGAAGTCCAAGAAGAGCAGAGCGTGCTGCGCATAACCCTGGTCATCCCCCATCCACCGGAACCCATTAACGCGCTCGAGGGACAGCTGCGAATGCACGTGGGGGAACGTCTTTCATTTGTCGGGGGTAGGTGCCCCACGATTTTGGGTCCACCCCCAGGTACAACTGGGGGTGGACCCATTTCCACCTGCATTCCACCCCCACGAATGTCTGAGAACATCGTTCTGACTAGTAAGTATCATTGTGAGCATGAGTCGGGGTCAACCCCTCCCCCTCCACAGGAGATACAGTATCGACTGTGAATATGAATGCTACAACGATCATCGATTCGTCGATGATCTCGACTTGTAGGTGATTCTGTTCCTGACAGATTAGGATCTGCTCGGCCAACTCGATGTCAGTTGACGCGATCTCCGTGCGTACGTCTAAATTATGGATGAATTTGAGCCCTGTAGTAGCGGCCCGCTTCTCGTTGCAGGATATCACCCGTTTCTTGGTGATCTTTCCGACTAGCGCAGTTACGCGTAGAGCTTTGCCTAGTTTTGAAAATCGTGATAGGTCTATCAGTTTTTCAATTTTGGATTGATCGTTGTGATTTGCAACCAATGTCGTGGAAACTATTTCCAACCCCTTATCAGTGTTGGTGACCTCTTTGATGGTTTCGATTGGTTTAACTGGCCAGGTGGTAAGGGCCTGTTCTAACCAGGGCTAGGATTCATGAACGCATAACCTAGCAAACCAACTTTCGCATCCTGGGTCTCCTCTCGCTGCGTAGTCTGTACAGGACCATCCACGCTGACCATCGTTGGTTTGCGTGGTTAACGTTTCATGAATCCCAGCCCAGCGTGGTCCTCTAACCCAGTCGTGACTATCGATCTGTTCGGCTGTCAGACCGCGGGTGCCTGCTGGATTATGGGCGGTGTCCACGTGAAAGAACTGCAATGGGATAGCTTCGGAATTGAACTGTTCGCGAATATCGATTACTCTTTCGCGTTGATTCGAAACAAAAATGGGCAACTTCTTGGATGATTTTAGCCACCACAAAGCTATCTCACTATCAGTTGCGATGCTGATCTCTTTGACGATATTGTTCATGTTTGATGCCACCGCCTTGCTGAGGCGCGCAGTCATAAGGACACCAACTAGTTCCAAACATGGAATGGTTTCTCAACACTTTTCTGGCGTGAGCTTTGTTTTTCCGCTGATTAATGTCGAAATTGATCCAGTGGAAAGACACTGAATATAAGCGCAGGTTGCGATCGCAACGTTGCTCGCATCTGCGATTACCCACAGACGCATTTTTTCGCCTCGGCGTTGAGGAATTGATCTTGGGACGGAAACAGTGGCATTATTGACCTCATCACATAACTTGTTCCATCGATCGCAGATGGATTGTTTGAGTGGTGTCTTCCAGTCGATATTTTGATCAAAAGTCTCCCTCATCAGCGTTTTAGGTTGACTAGAAGTGGTCCGACTAATCCGATAGGATCATACACGGAATTTATTTGACTGACTATATCTCTTTTCGTGATTGTGCTCAAACTTTGGAATAGTGTCTTTATTTGGAATATGTCTTCATGAATGTTGTAGCTGACTCCCACTTTTTGAAATGGCCGTTATCCAACTTGTCGCTGGATGTGATTTGAGCGTTGACTTCTTGAGAATTTGATGTGTATTCTCGTAGGTACATACCGATTTGCGCGAAAAACATCTTTGAAGCTTTGTATTTCTCAAGAGCTTCCTTGATTGAATTGGCCGTCATCACAATGTTATCCACATACAGGTTTCTGGCAATTTCTAATGCGAGTTCTGTGTCTTGCGCATTCAAAAATGCAGATAGACATTATACTTGGGAATATTCGACGAATTTTCAAATATTCGAAATTTAAATGATTCGAATATAGCCAGATTTCAATTATTCGAAATATGAATAGGGCACTATTCGGCTAGTTCTGCCCCAAAATCTCAAAATGAAAATTTCCTCCCAAACTTCGCCTACGGGGGTTTTCCGATGTGCTGAACACGAATATCGTATCCATTTTGTACCGTAACTCCATTTTTGTAGGGTTACGGTAGGGGTACTGTAGATAAGGTATCTCACAGAATCCTCTCAAATTTTGCATAGGGATGTTATTTGAGGTGCTGATCACGAATATCGTATTTATTTTGTACCGTAACCCCATTTTTATTGCGATACGGTGGGTATACTGTATAAAATTCAGAGAAAATGCCAATTTCGGGAAGAAAACGAAGGTTGCATGCAAAATAACGTTTATAATCGTTATCAGCGCCTAAAACAACCCCTCTACACAAAATCTGAGAGGATTCTATGAGATACCGTATCTACAGTACACCTACCGTAACCCTACAGAAATGGAGTTACGGTACAAAATGGATACGATATTCGTGTTCAGCACATCGGAAAACCCCTCTAGGCGAAGTTTGGGAGGAAATTTTCATTTTGAGATTGTGAGGCAGAACTAGCCGAATAGTGCCATGAATAGTTCGAATATTCCAGTTTTTATAATGTACGAATGAATGAATTATTCGAATAACAAACATTTCTGACCATCCGAATGAATGAATAGTTCGAATAGTGCAGTATTTCTGGAGGCCGAATGAATGAATGAATATATTCGACTCGAATATTCGGTCTTGAACCTGCATTATTAAGAGTTTCTATTTGTTATCTACACTCCATCGGCACTACAATCAACAGCTACTCACGAGAATTCGACAGGACTGGTATTGATGTACTTTTCTTTCCATTTCAAATGGGGTAACAAAATTAACCTATTAACCTTGCCTACATTTGATCATGTAGATCACGCACGACTTCATTCAGTCACCTTCTCTGCCAAATGGGCAGATTACGCAGTCGGGCGTTGTGCAGGAACGGTCGCAGTTCCGAACCAGTTGGTTTAACACGTTCGCGACAACGCAGATTTCGCGCGCGCCGCTACTCAGACAATGGAACGGGCTGACCGCGGTACCGAAATTTGGCTGACCGTAGCCAACTCCGCGGTCCGCCAAATAATTGAGCGCGGTCCGCCAAATATCGGAGCGCGGTCAGCCCGCAATAGCTCCGCGGTCAGCCCGCTGCTAAAATGGCGCCGTGGGGCTTACAGCGACAGTAATGCTTTCTGAAGCTAATGAATGACATTTTACCTATCAAAATGAACATCAGACGTTATCCCATCCTTCTTTTTTTAAATAAAAGGAGTAAAATGTATAATAAAAGGAGGGTCGAGGATTACCATGTCCGACATTGCCATAATTCAATCCGTACTCTTTGGGCTACGTTCCTATATGGTAGGATGTTCACTCTAAAATATCCGCCTACGAACTATGTACTTGAAACCAATGCGAACGCTCTCTAAGCGAGAGCTCCGTTCCAAAAATGAACCACGAGTGTCATCCACTCCTTCTGAACTGGGGGGTGATCTCCACTCGATCGGTGAAATTTGGTGGTGAGATTAGTACCTCCCTTCACACCACCTTTCTCGACTAAAGGAGCCTGCTATTTCTTTCTATTTGTATAGGAACAGTGCCACTGTTCCTACATCCTTAATCGCAACGTACATTTCACGGGAATGACTTGCGCCTTGTCACTACAATGGGCCAGAAGTTTGGCCGACCGCGGACAGTACCGCGGTCGGCCAAACTTTTATTAAAGTACGCGGTCAGCCAAATTTCGGTGCGCGGTCAGCCCGCAAGCCACATTTTGGTACCGCGGTCAGCCCGCAAACCCCACTTTGGTACCGCGGTCAGCCCGTACCATTGTCTGAGCACTTGGGACACACGCACTTTTGCACAACTGGGACCCTTGCTCGAACGGTCGTGCACTTGGTCCCACGCGGTTCTCCCCATTCAAAAAGCAAGATTTTTTCGTAAGAGTTATTCTTTCTTTCGTAGTTCTCGAAAGTTTCTTCCATTTCTGTTGTCTATTGATTTGTCATTGTTAGGATTCTAATTAAAGTTTATTGTTTTTCTCGCTGTTCTAGTACGAAAAATCTAAAGAAAAAGTTTGTGAGAAGGTCTGCTTTGCCCACTGCATATGTAACACTCTAGTGTATCTGTCACTACGTTACTACGAAGGAATCAGCTGGCTGTGGACTTTCCACAAAAATATAACACTAAATGGACAGTGCACGACCGGTCGTGCACGTGGTCCAACACGGCAGGCACCGCGTGCTCGACCGGTCGTGCACGCGGTCGCGAACGTGTTAAGCTTCTTTGGTGGTATTTCTACAATCGTGACCAAATCATCCAAGCCTGCTCTCCTCAGACAGAGTCGTGTAGCTCTGCTCACTTCATCGGAGATGAACGGCATGCAGAACTGGACTTTGTTTTCAATGTTGGTGTGCCCCTTCCCCGTTTGATTGCTTCTTCACCAACTATGGGATCTTCCCGGTACATAACCGTTAGTTATAGCTATAGCGGTCGCTAAGCCAAGTGACTCCTGTTTCTCTTCGCTACCTGAGCAGACCCTCGCTGCGGTCTTGAACATGTTGCCAATGATGGCTCTCTTTGTCCGCGCAGGATGAGCAGAAGAACAATGGACAAAGATGTTCTTGTTACTTGGCTTTCGATACCGCTTTGTTCGCAAGTTACCTCCGGAAATGTGTACTTGAACGTTTAAAAATGGAAGCCAGTCTTGCGTCGGTGTTTCTCTTGTTAGCTTTATGTGTTCTGATTGTTGGTTCATCATTTCGAAGAGTCTGTCCATCTCATTCTGAGTGGAACAGATAACAAAACAGTCGTCGATGTACCTAAAATACAACATATAGAAATACCACCAAAGAACCTTAAACGCCAACTGGTTCGGAACCGCATATACGACCGTTCCTGCACAACGGAAATCACCATCCTTGGACTTGAAACTGAGATTTCGGCACGTAAAACTCTCGAAGCGTTTTGGATTCACGCAAAAAATCCGAAAATGAACCGCAAGGAGGAGTGCCCCACCATCACCAATGAACTCTTGCCGTATCTCAGACTGTGTAACATCTAAGTCGAGATATGGTTTGTGGCAGAAAGTCTCATTGCTACTAACAAGTCTGACGTGTTCGGTCGTCACTAACAACTTCACGGTGGACTTAGAGGTGCGATTTTCGATTCTTGTTAAATTTGTGATCTCAGAGTATCGCCTGGTTCTAATTGTTTGACTGAGGCGGCCTTTGTGCGGCTACTTTCATAGATCAGTTTGACCCTTTCAGGCCCTGACGAAGGCGAAGCCGCCGAAACGTTGGCCAATAAAAGATTCCACTGACAACCTCGTTTTGGCTAAGAAAAATATAATTCATACTGATTCACAGTGCCGAGGTTCAAAGACGACAGGACCTGGGAACTGATAAGGACTGCATTGCTTGTTTTCCTGGTGCAGCTTCGGGTCTTTCTCGTTGTCGAAGATTTTGGGAGGCGTCAAGGAGGAACCCGCACCTTTACCGCTACCCGCAATTAATGGGTGCGGCGCCCATTAAACGAGAGCTCATGGGCTGCGTCGTTGCCGGCAGCTCCTGCAGGAGCCTTGCGCTGCGTGCGTCTCGAGCTCCGTTTATCTCCTCAGGTTTCGCCCGCGGCAATCGCAACGCCGCAACGCGGCAGAGTCTGAAAATAGGTAAATGGAAAGGAAAATCGACGGGAAAAAAGAGGATAGAGTAGGGGCAGCCACTAAACAGCAAATTCAAAGGTTTTTATGGTTTTTTACACCGGCTTATCTAGTAAACGACGGATTGTTGCGGATTTTCAAAACAATGCAATAATAATTGCACCTAAAGGCGTGAAAAGAGACGCGACCTGTGTTGATCCCGAATGAGAGATGTGTGAAATTTCACACAAAATCTGGAATGTGTGAAACTTTCCCTGATGTTTCTCCGAAAACTATTATTAGGGCACTCGAAGGTCAAAAACAATGCTTCGAGGGGACTGTAACGAGAAAATGATAACAGGAACCGCGTATAAATACTGGAAATGGAACCTCTCATCCAAACTACCTCTCCAATCTCACCGTTCAACAGTTTGCACAACAGTTTTATGCAGCGAATCTGTTACTCGCTCAGATAATTTTATTGGATTTTTCCAACCACCACACCAAAAGCGTACAATTTTTCTCAGAATCCAGAGTAGTTGCACCGGGATCATGACGTGCTTCTTTCGCTGCGGAACCCATTACAGCTTCCTCGTGAGCTGTATTCGATACCAGCCCGAGCGATTCCAGTTGCAGCCGTGCAACCGCCACCGCCCTTAGTTGAAGAAACTCCAGTAACAGCTCTACAGCCTGTGCGACTGTTCCGCGGAGAAGTAGAGGTGAGCCAGAAAGGCGTACATCCGGTTATTACATATGATATTCCAGAATCGGAGCGGTGCTGTATTCCAGCATCACAAGAAAACGACCAGAGAAGACACGCTCATCTACATATGCTCTCAATGTAGACACCAGAATGAGAAATTTACTTCGGTTCATGTAAGTTGACATTGCAGAACGTTATTCTTCCAAATACCTCTACAAATCCCAGATAACGAGAGACGTTTTTCACACAGACCCACGCCTACTTCTTCACAATTGCGTAACGCTGGATCGCTATGGTGACAAAACCGACCGGGTCACATATCAGGTGAGTTTTTTAAAGGCAGAGGACCACCTCGTTTCTCACTTAGACGATATCAGCATATCCCTGACCTCCTCGCGAAGTTGATTCCAACAACGTACAGCTTAAGTCACAAAAGCGACAAAAACCCTGTTTTTGGTAGGGTCAAAGTACCCACTTTTTGAAGCAGGGGCGGATCCGCTCCAAAAAGCGGGTAATTGGTGCTGGCTGCCCGCCACGGCAGCAACGTCGGGTGAACACGTCCTGTCCTGTCCGATCGATGAGATCAACGGTGATACACGTCTTTGCACGTAAATTTGTTCCAGCAAACTGGTACAAACCCCGTCACGGAAAACGGGGTTTAGAGACCATACTGGGACATTTCAAGTACATTGCCGGAATCAGCGCATCGAGGAGGTTCGGAATATGTTAATAACTCGAAAACGATATGAGGTGGCCCTCTGCCTTTAAGCACAATTTTATGGGGCGAATTAAACACTCTATATTGCAGAAGTGCCAAAACCTGCGGAAGGACAAAACTGCGCCCAGTATATCACCTTGCGGACACCATGCAGACACAGAACAATCAATCTTGACCATGAATTGGCGAGGTTGGTTTTTTTTTTAAATTTGATTTAAGTATTTAAAATTAGATGTATTTCAGCTAGGGGAGAGCGGAGAAAGGTCTTGGGAAAATTTGCTGGTTAAGGATACGGCGACAGAAGAAGAACATTTGTCAGGTTGGACTTTTCATAACATGTATTTCATCCACTACTTGGCTTTAAAGGCAGTGTATCAGGTCGTTTTGGGTATCGAGATGTCAACGGAATCCAATTCTTCTCGACGCGCTGGTTCCAGTGATGTACTTGAAATCCGAAAAAACGGTCAAAAACCCCTACTTTTGGGGCAAAATGTAATCTTCACATGGACGAGTTTCCCTGACCGCAAGCAAGGAGGAAGCGGCGAGAAATTGAGACTGTTTACCAAAATGAAGGCAGAACAAGTATCTCCGTGTTGGAAAACCATGCCGTACCATCAGTAAGCCTCCATTGCGGAATGAAGCCTCTCGTACAACCGGCCGAGAATTTTGAAATTCTCTTCCAAAGAATCCCGTATTTTTCGGGGTTTTCGACGTCTCTTTGGGATTTAAAGTATATTCTTGTGCTTAGCAGCCCGAATACGTTCAGATGATGTGAAGTTGTGGCGAGCTGACACACTGCCTTTAAAAGTAAATTTTTAGAGCAGCCTCAGCTCACAGGCGCACAGTACAGATAGATTCCACACCGTTGGATCTCAGCCAACTGCCGGGTGGAGAAAATTTCCTTCCACTCCAAACTTCCGACTTGCACATCTACTTCCGAGGAAGTGGTGGCCGTAAGTACTTAGTTAGACCCCATTCGATTTTTCTTAATTTTGGAACTGCAATTCAACAGCGATTGCTTAAGCGTTGATTATAGTGCGTCGGAGTCTAATCCCGTCGGATAGCAAATGATACGTATCGATTCTCGTGGCAATCCGACGTGTCAGGCTCCTACGTGGATCGATACGTATCATTTGTTATCTCACAGGATCGGACTCCGATGTGCTATAAATACAGCTTTACAGATGGCACTTGATAACGGACTTTCTGCTCTGATTGGCGATGGGATCCACAAACTCAATCCCATAACCATTCCAGACAGGATAGACGCAAAAGGAAGCTATAAACTATCCACTGGTGGCGTAGAGGTGCTTCAACATTGATGAACTTTACACGTTTATAATATTTGAATATCTATTTTCAGATTCCCATTCTCTACGCAATTACGCAGCACAAGAACATCACCACCTACAGGACGATATTTGGTCGGTTACGAGAAATAATAAGCGAGCATCCTAGGCCTGGGATTGTGCTTGACTTTGAAAAGATGCGTTCCAGAATTTCCATATAGTACTAATCCAACCGTGGATTTTTAGGCTGCAATTCGTGCGGCGGGAGAGATCGTCGAGGAGGCGTCGGTTGAAGGATGTGCCTTTTACTTGGCACAGACTTGGAATCGAATGGCTGATTAGGACTAGGACGTTTTATTGGGGGGGGGGGGGGGGCAAAAGGGTTAGGGCAGTAGCTAGATGGTGGGAGATTTTGAAAAGGATCGTTTTTTTTAAGCAAAGGAATTGGAAGAGAGAGTGTCTGCTCTCAGGTCTCCTCCACTAAATGCTAATCATGTCGCGTACGAACCATGCAATAATTTTTTAAGATATTTAGGTAAGAGTATCCCCAGACTTCGCCAGTAATGTCATTCGACCCGAGATTACCCTGGCGAGGGGCCGGTTGCTCATCCACTCCCTCTGGTGTTGAATGGCAATACATTTGGCGAGGTTTGTTTGGCAACCTCGCAGACGAGCTTGCAAACTAGCCAGGCCAACGAACCTCGTCAAATGTATTGCTAAACAAGAAATCCCGTAAAATGTATTGCCAAACAAGAAGTCCCGTAAATTGTATCGCCACGCAAACCTTGCCATTAGAAACCAACCATGTCGCCAATGTGAAAGTCTGAATTTCTTCAACTTTGTCACGTCCACTACGAGGGGTGACTTGAATAAAATTTCATTTCCTAAAGCTGTTACATCTACAAGACAATACTTTTTTGTTAACCGCGCAGGAACTCAATATTTGAATCTGAGCAAAAAGCATAGCATTCCCGTTAAAGTGAAACAATTCAGAAAATTGGCAAAGCGATTCATAAAATCTTCGAATGTTTCCGATAGTTTTCAGTAGATTCAGTAGAATGTGTTGTTCCGTTTAGATACTATTGTTGTCATCATTTGTGTTATAGTTACATACATTTACTTATATTTACCCACATGGTCTTTCCATGTATTATTAAATAAATAAATAAATTTGTATCCCCAAACATACTTGAACGCGCAAAAATCTTGATAACACCGAGAATCGTACCGTGGTTCTGATATTGGGAGTCCGCTGCCTTACCAACTGCGCCATCCGAGTGGACACCGATGATGATTTAATCACCCGCTAAGAATGAAATGAACATATTAACGCGTGAAATGTATCGCCAAAGAAGAAGTCCCGTAAATGTATCGCCAAACACATTCTCTTGCCTTTTGTATCGCCAAGCACATTGTCATGCCATTTGTATTGCCAAACACCCGTAACATGTATCACCAAACACATTCCCTTGCCATTTGTATCGCCAAACAGAACCTTTGGTCATTTTCCCGTAAAATGTATTGCCAAGCACATTTTTCTCCCGTAAACTATCTTGCCAAACACATTCGTTTGCCAAATGTATTGCCATATAACATCAGAGCCAGTTCTTCGGCAGCCTACTGGCTCTTTATCACATCTGTTGTGTCAAGTTGTGTATACTTGTAAACTAAGCTGGTTCCCCTGTGGCTAGGGACTTGAAGAAGAATTTTGTCAGCCATCTTCTCAGGTAAAAAGCTTATTTTGCTGATCTTATGGTAGTGATCCCGTGTTCTCACTATATTCTGGAAACCAATGGAATCTTCAATGGCTTCAAAGAAAGTCTGGATCAATTTCGCTCCAAGTTTGAAGAGGATGAGACGACAAGAAGAATTTCAAACGGGCAATCAACCTGATATTGGGCGATGACACTATACAACCTCACCTCAAAAGTGTCATAGGATACCTACTCGATCGTCATGACAGGTTGAGCGCCCTTTTGAAGGCGGCGAATGACTTTAATCGTAAGCTCGTTGCTGAAATCTCTTCATTCAAGGGTGAAATCATTAGTCTTGAAAACGCCATTGTTCCTAGTAATCCTACTAGTAGTGACAAATCTGTGGAGGCAAGAGCTAACTTTGAGGAAATTTAACGAAATCGCAGTGTTGACATTTCTGGTGTTAGTGAAAGTAAGGCAGAAAATTCTACTGTGAGAGCTCATGATGATTATGTGACTGTAAAGGAAATTTTAGATTTTCCGTTGAATGTAATCCATTGCCAGTCCTATCGCATGGGAAAACCCATGACGAATAGACCTAGGTTACTAAAAGTAGTTTTACCAACATCCTTCTTCCAAACGAAAATGCTGAGAAGAGCTCATTGATTGAAGTCTTTTAGCTTTAGAGGCATGTTTGCTCGCCCCTCACTGTCTAAGGCAGAGAAGGATCGAATGCGACAAGAAAGAGCTCTTCCCAGCACGAATTGTAATACTTCATTGATGCAATCTATTGTTACTGTTCTACTGCAATATTGTTCCTTTTGATATAATCTCAGTTTTTTTTTTGTTTTTTTTTTTCCAGTAGCGGATTGTCAATTACTCGCGTAGTGGGCAGGAAAACCTCTATTCACTCCTCGGATTCCATGTACTCCCATCAAATGTCTTCTTTCAGACATTCGATCGATTCCAAACAATGGTATGGCTTTTGTCTACTGCTTGAAACGATTTAATCACGATATTATTAGCTTTAGCCATTTGGACAACAAAAAGCGTCCAACGGTGTCTTCGCGCACTTGCTTGTCATGTTAAGACATGTAAATTCGTGTCCAACCACGTGCTCAGGCATGTATAACCACGGTAGAGCATGGTTTGCTTCAGTTCGTATGCAATGGCTACATAACTCATTCATACCTCTTTTTTACCCCTAAGTTATTTGCACAATACAAAAATGTACTTGCTGTATAATAATGAAGCACAGTAGTGCACACAACATTATGAAAGGATGACTATCATTGAGATAACGCACAAACAGAAATGAACGAAACATCAGAATTTCACTTGGTTTGTGCAACAAAATTGATGTTTCACTGTGCTTACCCGTTCAATGTTTCTATTGCATTTCATCTACGGAAGTGTTCGGGGTTTAATTCAAGGGTGATAAAAGATTGTCTTAACACAAAACTACAATGCTTCTCATTGAACATATACACGTTAGTCATCTTCTTTTTTATTCGAGTTTTCTACATCATCATCGGTTATGGTTAGTAAACCATTACTTTGTTGCTTTAATGGAGCTAACGCTTGTCGTCGTGAAGGATCAGGCCTTGCGAGAGTCGTAGAATAGAAATGTGAATAAGTTAAGGGCAATTTATACCAGATGCGACTTATCAGACGCAAGCATCCATTTGCGAAAGATTTTCTGTGAAGACCGGTCAACGCGGCATGAAATTCTCAACGAAACGAACGCGCGGCCGTCGCGAGACCGTAAACGCGTGCGACTGAGCTGCGACTACGATGCGACTAGCCCCTATTCTCCATCGTATAGACGTACGCGCGTCAGTCGCACGCATCCAGTATAAATTGCTCTTTAGGGCTGTGGCATACTCCACAGCAACACTGTCGCTGTGAAGAAAATGAATGAAAATGATGATAACGAAGTGTTACACGTCCTCATGTCTTATCACACTATCTGCTTTGGATTGCATGTTGGTGTAGGATTACCTGCACGAGAACTTTTGGTGGTGAACGGTCACGGCGACAGCGTCTGGTCTACGTGTAGTAGCACATACAGGACACCTACCTGCTCTTCAAAAATGAAATAACTCAGAGTAATCAGTGACATTTCAACTTGTACAACGCCATGCCTACTCAGCTACTCATGGGCGACTTTAACTTTCCTGATATTCAGTGGCATGATACGCCTGCTGCGAAATCTAAGAATTCGGATTGATTTATCGTTTTTTCCAGTGACCACAACTTCTACCAAATAGTTGATAATCCCACGCACCTCTCCAAAATTTTAGACCTAGTGCTGTGTAATCAGGGAAATCTAGTAAAATCCTTGAAAATTGAGCCACCTATTGGTAACAGTGATCATGCGACTGTATTGAACTTCTACAAGAAACTCCCTTCGTTTTAAGACGAAACTACAAGAGCGCTAACTATGACGAAATTGAAAGTTAATCGTACTCAGTGGATTGATACGGTTCCTTTAATACCATGGACACTGTAAATGAAAAATATGAGATGTTTATTAGCATTTCCAAACACTCCATCGAACTATTCGTCCCCGAGGAAAGGGTCCTCTTGAATCAACCAAATCTACCCTCGTATTTCAACTCTCTGTATCAAATCCGTTCTAGTGCCTCGGAGCATGCCAATAAAGACAACACACCTGAACTTTGGGAAAAATTTCATCTCTTTGATCACAAATTCCATCGTAAGTTATACAAATACAACTGGTTCATTGAGAAGAAAATAATTGAATTTAAAAAAATAAGCCCTTTTCTATAAACTCCTTCGTTCCAGACTATCCTGCAAAGGATCGATCGCCGCTTTCAAGGGCATTGATGGAAACTTGAATTTGAAAAAGTCGACGATGACACTAACTGTAGAAAAATTCCGTCTCTAAGTTTCGAGCAGAGGCCACCTATGCAAGATTCGGTCTGGTTCCATCGTGATAACCTTTATGCTGTTCTGTCCAAATGGCCGTCATCTTATTCAAGAACTCCTGATGACATTCCCTTCTATTTTATCCGTTCGGTTCGTAGGACAGTAGTAGGTTCTCTCGAATTTATCTTTAACTGGAGTTTTATGAGGGGTGAAGTACCCGCAAAATGGAAGCATGCACTCGTTACTCCAATACCAAAGAAGCCTCCTTTCGGTCTTGCAGACAATTATAGACTCCTAAGTATAACATCCATTTTCTCGAGGGTATCTGAAAGTTTTGAAAGAAAGAAGAGAAAACCATCTTGAGACAAAATTATTTCCCCAAAACGGATTCCAGAAGGGCAGATCCACTGAAACAGCTATGCTATCTGCTTTCAACCATTGGACTTCTACTCTTGATGATAAAAAAACCATTAGATATTGTTTATTTCGTCTTTGCCAAAGCATTTGACAAAGTGTCACAAGAACTTCTCCTATTGAAACTAGCCAAAATAGGCATACATGAGCAGATCATATCTTGGCTAAAATGCTTCCTAACGGAAAGGACGTTTTGAGTTTGCATTAGTGCTACTCTTTCCTCTATAAGACGGATTTCTAGGTGGGTGTGAGATGTATCGCATATGCTGATGATTTGAAAATATTCCACCCTATAGTCGCTTCAAGCGACAACATTTGCCTACAAAAAACTATAGATGCTGTTGCAACTTGGGCCAGTGAATGGAAACTTTCACTGTCAAAACAAAAAAAAAACCAAAGTATTACATGTAATCTGGAAAAATCCGAAATTAACATATAACCTTTGTTCAGAGTCCGTCTCTGAAACATCAAAAATCGTTGACCTCGGATACATCATAGATGAAAACCTTTCCTTTGACAAATACTGTAAGTACATCACGGCGAAAACAGCAAGATAGATTTACTATCTTTTCAAAGCCATCCGAACCAAAAATGTAGCTATAATGATTAAAGCCTACAAAACCTATATTAGACCAATAATGGAGTATGGGACCACCATATTCAATCCTTACAAGAAATCTCAGATTAATATGACTGAAAAAGTCCAAAACAATTTCACAAGAGAGCTCATGATTAGAACAGTGGATTTCTCAAACTTTTCATAGTAGAAGATGCCACCTTCAAACAATAGGAACAAATTATATCGTTTACAGGCACTGCATGAAAGAAGGAGATGAAATGATCTCCTCATGATGTATAAGATCCTGCATAATCTCTATGAATTAAAGTCTTCCGATTTTTTCGTTATGTGTAGCTCCATCACAAGAGATGGAACGATAAAGCCGCATATACCTACAGCGAACAACTAACCCAAACTGGTGAGGTTTTCTTCTCACCAATCTCTAGTATTTAACATTGACATACTTGTACTTGAACATGATATCAATTAGATTACTTGTGTTTGTACTGTGCAGTGTATTCACATGGTTAACCCATGTAATAAATAATAATAATTGTGAGAGGTATAACCTCTTGAACTAATTTTTTTTCACAAAGTTCTCGTCATATTCACGTTTCGCTGCGATGACTATTACTAAAAGGTGCTTCCTTGGATGCTTATCCGTTATCCGTTATCCGGTCATTTTTGGCCTACCCGTTATACGCATCGTTATCCGGGCGACGAAAAATTCCGTATCCGCTAATCCCTGGTCCCAACGCTTCAACATTCTATTGGATATAAATTCATCGGCTCAAAGAAGTTCGTTTTTCGTGAAAGTTCCACCACTAGAAGTCATGCAGTACTGTAAACTTCTAGGCTCCTAGAAAGATCCACATCGCGTCCTTTTCCCAACAGTGCGCAGATGCTAAGGCTTCTCATTTTGAATAGAAATATTGGCTTTGGCGGAATTATGGGGATTGGAAAAGATGCAACAGCTTCAAAACTTTTGTACACCACCAACATCTTGAAGTTTTTGGAGTATTGAATCGGAAGGGTTACAGATCGGATCGAACAGAGGAGCATAAACAGACAACACAGAAGAGCTCAGACACGAACGAAAAGTGAGGTATCTCTATTGCAAAAGCTTCAAAAAGGTCTGCATTCCTATCCCGGATGAGATTTCGCTAATTTGAGAATACCAGCCTGATCGTCCGGCTGAGGCCGGACTCTCAGGCTTCTTTTCGTGCTCGCTTCGCTCGCGTTGCCCTCATGTAGCATCTCTCTCACACCACAACGGCCATTCGTCGTTTATCAAAAATCTCGTTTTTGCACATTCGAGCTTTCTGGATCCGAGGCGCCTTTCCACAGCTGCGCAACAGGCAAGCGATGTCTTTCCTTGTGTAGGACCGTTGGACCCGTCTCCAGGCGTTTCCCCAATTTCAGACGCCGGTGGCCCTCACCCCACCGTTGGATCCGTTTCCAGGCTTTCTCCCACTTTTGGACGCCGACGCACCCTTATCACACCGTTGGACCCGTCTCGGAGCGTTTAGCCACTTTTGGACGCCGGCGCACCCTTATCACACCGTTGGACCCGTCTCCAGGCGTATCCCCGCTTTTGGACGCCGACGCACCCTTATCACGCCGTTGGACCCGTCTCTGAGCGTTTCACCACTTTCGGACGTCGGCGCCTCTTCGTCCCACAGTTGGACCTGTTTCTAGGTTTCCCCTCAATTTTGGAAGCGGGTGCACCGCTGCCGCAAAAGTGGACCCTTTGCATAGCATAATCACCCATTGTGGGCGCCGGTCCAGCCCTGCAGCATCTTCCCCCATCCGTGTTCTTCTACACCTTCCTGGCTCCTCCTCTTCGACATAAAGAGATCCTACCCATCTCAGCCCTTTTATAGTGTCTGGGATTATCTCATTCATTCGAACTGTGGTAAACACAACAGTCGGTCCTTAACATGTCTGAACATGGCAAAAGTGGACGAAAACACCTGTAAATCAAGGTGAAAAGGAAAATTTGCAACCTTTTCGTACATAACTCGACGCGCTGAACACGATGGTGTAGGTATTGTCTGTTCTCGATGGCTGGTTCTCGTGTACAGACTCACATACACACACACATGAATTGCCAATTAAGAATAAGTAGATTCCTGTACTCCGATGAACCATTATGGATCCACAGTGGCGTCCAATTCGTTGCTCTTTCGTCTGAGGCATAGCGTCAGCACTGACCAAGCCTTTGTAACAGCCACCGGTGGTCATGGGCCGTTGCAAGGATCGGACGAGTACCGGCCAAGTGGCAGGCCATCACCATCTCGTCCGTTCTACGACTGCCGGCATACTCTAACCAGGTGATTCCTCGGCCGGTAATCTCAGACACTCGTGGTGTTCGACCCCAGCACAAACGAGGGTTCGACCACAGTTACACCTGGGGTCGAACCCCCCGTTCCACCCCTCACGTGCTGTGTTCGTTCCCCCACGTGCTCTGTTCGTCCCCCCACGTGCTGCCGTTCCACCCCTCACGTGCTCGCTTCTTCAGAAGACGTGCTCTGTTCGTCCCTCACGTGTCATATCGTGTTAGACGTAGCCTTGCACGTTTACATTTTAGCACGGTGTCGCGCTCCGATAGCGAGCGAAAAGCAAAAATGAGTGTGGAATGCCTGCTCAGACATTCGCTCGGGAGTCCCTCCTGACAAAAAGCTTTCTTATCACTTTCGGGACAAAATCAGGAGCTCCGGCGGGAGACATCATTTTGGTTTTGTTGCGGGATTATCCCGAGAATGGTGCGGGTTTGTTATTGCCACGTGGTAACCCTTATCAAATGAGGGGTATATAAGGGCCTCACTCTGCAGGTAGGCTTCAGTCTACTCTCCGCTTCGGCGGAGAGGAGTCCTACGGGACTCGCCTGGCCTGCTGAGGCCCGGTTAAGACCGTGGCCCAGTGTGAAGACCAGGCGAGATGCGTGGGAGGCCGTCGCGCTCGGCCGTGACGCGGATGCGAAATCCGCTAGTAGCGGTCGGCGTTGGCCCACGGACCGCATACGCGTTGCGGTCACCGTGCATTTTTGTTTTCTTTCGTTTTTCAGTTTCGGGACAAAATCCGGTCTCCCGCACCATGATACTGGTATCATTTTCGGGACAAAATCCGGTCTCCCGCCGGAGCTTGCGGGACAAAATCGGGATGTTGCGGGACAAAAACTCAAAGTTTTTGATGACTCCCGCTCACCCTCGAGCGGGAGTCATCATTTTGTAGTGCGGGACTCCCGAGCGAATGTCTGAGTGGACACACAGGCGCTTTGGCGCCGGCGCCCGTTGGGCCCCGCGGTCACGCGGCGGATTTCTACGTCCGCGCCGCGTCCGCACGCGACCGCATCCCACGCATCTCGCCTGACCGATCGCCGGGCCACGGTTTCCACCGGGCCTCAGCCGGCCAGACGACTCCCGTAGGGCTCGTCAAGTCTCCACCGAAGCGTAGACATGACTGAGCTGCAACACCCAACGGCCTGCTTATATACGCCTCGTCTCAGTATCAGCAAAATGATAAGACAGGACTGTATGATAAAAACTTTTTGTGCTGGGGTCGAACCCCAGAAGTGAATGAGTCGCAACTCATACGCGAGGGGAGGAACAGAGCACGTCTGGCTGCAGGAATTAGTACCCGAGTGGAGGAACAGAGCACGTACGGCACTAGCAACACGTCGCCTCTTCCATAGCAGTGGGCGGGGCTAAATCTCTTTGTGCTGGGGTCGAACCTCACGAGTGCCTGAGTCTATCTATAAGACCGCTCATTGATCTCGCTGCTACAAAAAGAGGTGCGTTTTAACTGTTAAACCTCTAATACTTCGGATCCCATGTGGTTACATTTAGTGAAGTTTTTTACCCAGCAGGTTGTTGTTGGCTACATAACCAGGTGGTAGTCTGATAGGACTTGATCGAGAATGTCGGATGGATAGTACGTGACTTTCCAGCCAGGCATCTTCAGTAGACTATACCTTGAGTTCTCAGGATTAGGTGGAGCATCGTCCTGCGTGAAGAAGATTTTGGTCTTCAATACAGTTCCTAGCCAAGTTTTTCCATATCAAAGAATGAGTTTTAAACATAAGTTGTACCCATCACAGTACCTTTCTCATATTGTAGGCTCCAGCACTTAACTCCTCAAACCATAGGTGGAATACCCTGAGTATCGTACTCACCCCACCTTCACTTTTAGCCGAGCCAGGGAGGGGGACCTTCACTTTCGGGGGTAGGCCGCGGCCTGTGGCGCGCGCGGTATTGAACTTTTCCCAAATGCGACGTGGGTTTCTATNCGTCTCAGTATCAGCAAAATGATAAGCCAGGACTGTATGATAAAAACTTTTTGTGCTGGGGTCGAACCCCAGAAGTGAATGAGTCGTAACTGATACGCGAGGGGAGGAACAGAGCACGTCTGGCTGCAGGAATTAGTACCCGAGAGGAGGAACAGAGCACGTACGGCACTAGCAGCACGTCGCCTCTTCCAAGGCAGTGGGCGGGGCTAAACCTCTTTGTGCTGGGGTCGAACCTCACGAGTGCCTGAGATGGTATGGGGAGTCCTTCGCATAAATTGTATGAGTTGATATACACACCATGCCCGTGATCAGCGTGTAAAAGAACCGTCCTTTAGAGAATTTGAAAGACTTCCATCGACAGGGAAAAATACAATAGATACGGCCGGCCAGTCTACGCAGTGGTGGTTCGAATGGTCCGTTGTGTTAAAACCAAACCATACCAATACTGGCTAGTCTACATAAAGGAGCTGACTAGTTAATGATTTCGTCTTCTTCCATCCGATAAAATCCTACTACTACATATTCGTACCAGGGTTGAGCAGAATTCCTGTTTCGCAAGCTCAGAAGTTGCTGAATTCTGGCATCATGCAAGTTCCTGACATCAAGATTTCCCGAAGATTGTCATGGTAAGTCTGTGCGAGCCACCTGAACCAGCCATACATGCTGTTTTTATTCCTCAAAATTTCCCGTGCTCCACATTTCTTCCAGTGTCATTTCATCCTCCCTCAAATTGCTGACTCCACTCGAGTCCATAGTACCCATATGAAGTCGATATGTACAACACAAACACTTGTCATAAATTTTGGCTCATTTATTTTCTGTAAAACAAACAAAATTCAATGAAATAACCATATCCACAAAACATTTACACAAAATGAGTTCAAAATTAATAAATATGAATTAAAAACTATCGCAAATATTTGATACAATATATAAATGGTGTTACTGCGTGTGAAAAGTATAGAAAGGGTCAACTGAAGTGTTGCAGAATTGTGGGTGGGATGTTGGGGTAGAAGCAGATAATCGTGACTAGGGATACGTCGGTATATACATAATAAGAGTTACCGATACCCATGCAGGGGAGTGCTATAGGGGTATGCCGTATAGGCAGGACGCTCGAAACTGATACAGCGAGAGAGCGATCAGCGGAAAGAGTGCGAAAGTGGAGAGTTGGGTGGGAGCGCCGCGCCATCTGTGGCACTTTCAGTGCGAAGCGTCCGCGCGCACCTTCCGACGGAATACGAACGGGGAGGAAACAGTGACATAGGACGGGGACCCCCTAGACGGGCGCTGCGAGCAAACTATGGGAGGAAATAGAGGATAATCAATCGGTAGATGGGGTGAGATGAGCGAGGACAACGACACGACGACGCTTGGCAGCCGAGCAAGCAACGATTCCTAGGCGATTCAACGGCGGCGGCTCACGCGGGCAGTCTAGTCGACTCTGACGTCGACGCACGAACAACGAACCAACGAAAGACAAGCACCCGGCGACACGACGACTCGACAGCAATGACGATGACGGCGTGCTACACCAGATTATACTCCTTGAGATTATGCTGCAGAATCGTGTCCTTTACAGCGGCGAACACGAAACGGATGTTCTCCGTATCTGAAACAAGTGATGTTAAACACAAATGAAACGACCTGTCATATCCTAGTGATTCAATGGGTCGACTCGTAACCTGTCTTGACTTTTAAAAAAATCCCACCATTACAAATACACCAACGGTTAGCCTAATTCATCTACGAAGGTACGCAGTTATGCTGAACCAAAACGCTGAATAAGCCTTTCACAGAGAGTAGAAGAAAATCTCAGCGGAACTGCTGGTCAAAATATAGAATGAAAAGTATGAAATTACAACAAACATCTCATAAAGACAAGGTCGCATTGTCACAACTATGAAAAAAGGGCGACGAATTATCGTGGTTATGGCCAAGTACAGACCACGGACGAGCAATTGCCAAGATCTGTCCAGTAATTCTTTATGTATATAAACTCTCAATGCATCGTCTCAACGAATACTCATCCGTCGTTCTCTCTTGCCAACACTTAGTTCCTCAATATCTCCGCGAGAAATGATTATTTCTTTTTATATTTCAGCAGTTGCGATGGTCCATCAACCTTTCACGACTAGTATAGTTCACAATAGAAAACAAATTATTGAACGCCTTTCTTTTCAAAAATTCTAGCCGATTCGCAAATTGTGCAGGGATATAACTCTAAAACTCGACGTTCAAACTGATACTCAAATCCGTAATAGGTGAAAAATATCAAGGTGACCCCTCCCCGAGGGCTTTACAACGCTCACACTATCTTATCGATTTTCTTGTGCGCATTATTCTTTTTTGGCTGCACTGTAAGAAGAGATATTTTCTCACTTGCCAATGGTCAGCTTTTAGCTTCATACCTTTACGAAAGCAACTCCAATTAGCTATAAACAAGCACAGAGAAACAAACAAAAGCACCGAGAAACGACTGAGACTGAATTATTATGAACATGAAATCAATAAGTGTACCTGTTGCACATGTGAAATGGGAGTAGATGATCTTGTCGGCGTCCGGGTTCAAATCCACAAACATTTTCAGTATGAATTCGCGCGCAGCTATCGGATCTCGTGGAGGACCTACAAAAGAACTGGCTGACAATGCAAACATCAAAACCATAAGGAAGAAAAACAAGTGCGATATAACATGAATCGAGCATAGGATCGGTTATCGATTTCAAATCTTTCAAAAATTATTTACAGGGGCATCAAAGAGTTTCTGACCTCGACCTATTCTCACCACTTTTTCTCGAAACCTCGGAAGCGGTGGTGTAACATCAAGCCTTTCAAGTCAGCATGCTATGTTTCATGACCTCAAGCTGATACATTCGAAAATAATGGCGCCTCTTTAAGCCTGGTGAATTCTCGTGCTTCTGCACACCGCAATCAAGCTTTACGGTTGCTGTCTCGTGAGGACCCAGATTCGAACTATTGAATAACCTGACCTGTGGTCCGAGTGTGGGACACCGACTATTTTCTGTTTGGAAATTTAAACGGCACCCTCGAGCAGTGAGATTCAGGGATGAAAACAATTCCAAGTCACCCGATGAATGCCACTCCGACCCAGGTGATGAAAAGAGCTCTTGCAACAGTTTGAAAGAATTGAAATCGAGGTAGGAAGTGTGTCATTGATAGGTGGACCTATATTTAATAAGAACAATTTTTCGTCATCGCAGACCTCTTGGAAGTAGTCTAGGTCGGAAACTTTTTGATACCCCCATATAGCGATCACTTTCCTTGCGAAAAAAGGATGGGGAAGTAAAGATTGAAATATTGAATTATTTACTCTATTAAAGATTAATATTCACCAAAAGTCTGCAATACGCCAGTTACATACGACTAGCTATCTAACTTCCGCTACTGATTGATAACGTATTCACAGGAACCACGAATAAGTAAGAATACTAACCGTCGTATTCCGGAAAATAGTCAGCTAAATGTGAATATAGTATTTTCTCTTCCAGTAAGTCCTTCTTGTTGAGGAAGAGGATGACAGACGAGTTCGTGAACCATGGATATGTGATAATTGTCCTAAACAGCGCCTTCGACTCCTCCATACGGTTCTGAAAAGGACGTCTGACTGTTCGTAATCCAAAGAGAACCCTGATGGTTACAAAAACAAAACTATCAGGGCGAAAAAAATGTCAAACACTTACTTCGTTGTCGCACTCGACTAGAACTTGATCGTACTCTGAAAGCGCAACAAGGAACATTATCGAAGTGACGTTCTCGAAACAGTGGATCCACTTCCGCCGCTCAGAACGCTGTCCTCCGACGTCAACCATCCTGAATACAAAGAAGTTAAGACCTCTATTTCGAAAACCGCTAACTGTAAAATATTTTCCTCTATCACCCTACTCAAACATGAAAAGAGTAACAAGATCGTTCCCGCACTGAGCCACACAGTCACAGAACTTCTACGGATTAATTCACTGTACCCACTCGTGAACCAATAAGCTTTCCTATATTATATAGGAGGATATTTGGAGCGGGTAGCAAATATTCTCAACGAAAAGCAAGCATAAAAGTCCGTGTTGGAGCAGTACCAAGTTTTTGAACGATGATGTTTTTACTACTAACAAACAGGAACAATGCTGTCAACATATCGGAAATATGAACTGATAAAAAGATCCCTTCTCGTAATGTATAGAACTGACGCTGTTTCCGGGAGAGAAAAACTTTCTCGGAAAATATCAACATTCCACAGAAAACGTCATCTGGTGAAATCTCATTTTCAACATAACCTGTTCACAAAAACGTTTCCCAAATGAAAAAAAAACAGAAACAAAAGACGATTCAGTCATTTCTTACCCACAATCGAACTCTCAAAAACATCGATATCATATTTTCAATGATGGTCTCTTGTCCTTAATGAGTTAATAAGAATGATGTCCTATTTCCTCAGGAGAAACACACACAGAGGATTATCTTAGAAACCACTTTTTTTATACTTCACATGATTCGCCAAAAAGTGCCTTGAGATCCGATTGGCAGAAAAGAGCGTTGTCGGATAGGGGACAAATTTTAGTAATATTAAAAAACCAAAATAAAATCCTCACCTAAAAATAATCTGCTCCAAATCGAAGGGATACTCTATTATACCGGTCGTGGGCACTCGAACCCGCAGGATGTCTTGCTCTGTCGGCAAATAGTCTGGTACTGCTAACCGTCGAAGGTCCGACAAATAACTGAAAAATATCCGAAGTAATCACACAAGCCCTGTCATCAGCCTACTTTCATTTTATCTAACATAATCTCAATTTCGAAGCATTTTTTTCACAAACTACGGAGAATTCTTCTCTATACTACGAAGGATTGCGCTCTATACCCGGCAGACTTTATAACTAAGTTTAAATCCCCAACCAAAAAGTACAAGAAAAGAAAAACGAACTAGTGTGTTCCACAAATAACTACATCAAGGTTCCTGCTGTGAATTTACAACTTTAAGCAAGGGCTTCATAGTACAACTGGAGAAAAGCAAAAAGAACAGACAGTCATGCGTCCACCCAAATAAAGCAAAACAAAAAAATAGATAGAACCCACTATTTGGCAGAGTCAGTCAGTTGGTATTCTCGTCGGCGGTCATAGCACTCTTGAATGCCGCTATCTTCCCAAAGTTCCTTGATGTATGACACATAAGGTTCTTCGAACGAGGTTACGCTCTCGAAATCCACTGCACGCACGACCGCTGCCTTCTCTTGTAATTCTTCTGATGGGTCGCCGAACTCGATACCAAGAGTATCCATTGCGCGAATCATTGACTAAAACAAATTATAGCAACTATTCGCAAGTTATTGAATGTGTCAGATATTTTAAAATTTTCTAATGTCTCAGAATTCTTGAAAAAAAAAAACTGGAAAGATCATGGCTCCGATTACAGAAACTGTTTGACTCAAATAAGAGATATTTCTCCCAATTTCCATTCAACATTCTCATTATTTTTTTTTCGAAAGAAAGAAAAAAATGCAAAAAAAACTTCACTAAATTAAAATTAGTATTGCACGTGACCAGTTTTATCTACGAACTACCAAAGAAAAAAAAGAAGTGTATCCCACAAATTTAGCTTCATTAACAATGCACAGAGACTGGAACATTTTTAAACTCACAACACCGACATAACAGAACATTCGCAACAAACTTTGTAAACATTATACTAATGAATTTCTCAAACAGCTTAAAAACACTATAAAAAACAGCGGAGTCAAATAGCAGCATTTAAATGCAATAACCGTACTGATGTGATATTAAGTAATGTCAAAGCAAAACACGGATTGCTTCTTGCTTGATAATGGCAGAAACCAAAGTGCGAGCTTTAATAGTCTTCAATGTAAGCGCAAAACTCGACACCAGTTTTTCGCGAGAATCTTAGGTGAATTTTTTATCGTTTACCAACAGGTTCTGCGTTATCCAAAAATCAATCTCATATAACCGAACTTACAACATTTTTTTAATAGAGCAAAAGAAGAGAATTCTGCAAAGAAAGAACTCACTAATTTCGAAAGGCATGCATTAAAAAGTAAACTATAAAAGATGAGCGCATCGGAGCTCAATTCATCACAGATCAGATGTGACCCGGTATTACGGAACACCACTGCACTATTTTCAAGACACTACAGCAAACATTATATGTACTAATGAATCTCCACTACTTTACCTCTCTATCATTTTAGGTCATTAAGCACAAAACGTCCTACCGATCTTCCTGAGCGAATAATGTGACAATTCATATTTCCAAAGTTCCAGTTCTTCATTCTTCTTTTTTCTCTTTTATTGCACGCATGAATCCCCACCCCCTCCCCTTTCAAAACCACTTTCCTAAGCTGTCAGTAACTTCTGGATGTTTGTGAGCGCAACTTCTGTCCTTGGAAGAAACCGTGTCATTTTAAAATACGAGTTCCATAGCGGAGCCATTAAAGTAGAGGCAGCCCAAAATATTTATTTATTTATTTATTTATTTACAAGCACGTACGTGCGCTATACAATCATGGATCGAAACACAAAACGTGGTGGAGGAGCTCTCCAGGTCTGTAAATCAAAAAAAAAAAAAAAACTAATTCAAGATGCGCCCCTGATGTGGTAGACATGAGTGATTGTTTTTCAAACTTTTACAAAGCAGAATCAGTGAGACATCCATGCGTTTCGCCCAGAACTGCTCCCACGAACAGAGCGGATATTGAGACGATACCCGTATATCCCTATTACCATATTACCGAGGTGTTTGGAAAGCGTGTGGTTAATACATGGTAGGGAACGTTAACACGGTAGGGGCATGCTTAAGAAGTTCCGCTCTGGTGATATAAACATTCACAGTGGGTCCTGTGATGAACTTGAACAACAATGAGGTGAAGGCTGTAGTGGAAGCGGATAGATCTCAAAAAGTGTGTACAGTCGATTCGCTCCGACAGTGCATTTCCCGCAACAGCGGTTCTACCGACATTGAGGCACGAAGCGTGGTCGGTTAAAGAGGTGATCCACCATTAATCCGGTGACTTTTATCGCTTGTTTCCTCTTATCTGTTCTTTCTTAGTTCTTAGAACAACTAAAGAGAAAGAAACAGACGATGGAACTCGTCAAAGAAGCTGGATCGAGCGTAGGTCAACTGTTTGACCGATGCTTCGGTAAGGAAAAGTCGCTCAGTAAATGGATGCTTATGAATTAAACTCTTTAAATGTCTAGGGCGTCCGAGTAATTTTCCAGAGGTAACCAGACTTTAGTCATCGCTAGAAATCTTTGCGATCCAACGTAGTCAACAGGTCACATAAGACTTGACCACCACTTTGTGCAAGACATATTTCAATTGAATATACCGCATCTTGTTTGAAATACTACTCGAAACTGGAATAATCGAAGCTCGAATAATCGAAACTCTCCTTCGAAATCACAAATTTCATTTTTTGCCACCTGTCAGATTACAAGCAGATGGACAACATCATTCTTTATTTTGAAATGAATAACCCGTGAAAATAGGAAGAGGACCTTGACACAACTTCATAGTAAGGTAAATTAGCCGCTCTCGACTACAATTAACAGAGATGTGTTCAGTTCCGCATCTACACCACTTCAAATTTAGTAGTAAATATGGGAGACCATGTCAAAAAGACATAAATTCACAATGAACTTACTTGTATGGCCATGAAGACATTTTGATAAACTAGTCGAATATGAGCCCGCTTATCTTCATCTGAATAACCATTCCCGTGAATAATTCGCATCTGTTTAATGAACGTCGACTTCCCTGATTCTCCGGTACCTGAATGCAACCGATATTGATTACGATGTCAACGTCTGTTTCATTTCCGTTTCCGCTTTGCTGTTCTCCTCTGTTCCTTTCCCCCATGAATTCTCTTCCTGATCCCTCTTTCACTCCCGATGGTTCCCTCGCTCAATGTGCAAGCAGTATGCATCAGCTAAAGAATGTTTTAGACAACGCGAAAGAGCAAACGAGAGCGGCGCGGGTGGTGGCAGCGTGTGTGGTGTGCGAATCGATTAGTGCGCCGCGCCTTCCCTGCGACCAGACCGCAGCCAGCCAGACCACGCAAGCATGCCATCGGACCTCACAATGACCCCTAACACAGCTTTCACCTGCGGAAAACCAATAAAGTTGGGAGTGAAAGGATATGCTGAAGAGGAATAACCGCTGTGTGGAACGTCGAAGACCATGCCGGAAAGAATTCGCAGCATAAGAAAACAAGAAAAAACCTGTGGAAGACACAATTACGAGCCCGGACCTCCGTACTGCGCCAAATAAGCGGAGGTGTTAACCTCGAGCAACCTCTGAATGCTCCCTATGTGCTCTCAATGGTCACTACGCTCTAATTACTTAAGCTTTGGGATCCGAACAAGGTAACTCTGAAATCAATATGCACCGAAATACTGCCGGAATATTTTTGTTCCCTTGCACCTTGTTAAATACGTTGAATGTTACACTATGAATCCGTAGCAAAGGCGCCGTGGACAGCGCAAAGAGTGTACGCCACAGCAGATTTTTGTAGATGAGTTTTGAAGAAGAAACTACACAAAAAATATCACCCTGAAAACTCTTGTTTTTCCTAAACTTCCCAGAAATATTCGCTCCCTGTCATACAATTCTGGCGCATTTTTCTGTTCAGAGCGACGCAAACCGAAACGATCAATAACACAAGCAATACCCGCTAATTACGCAAACGACCAAAGGGACTTTTAACGTATCAAGCATGGACCCGGAACGGCAATTAAGACGACTGTGATTACCCTGAAGTGAGCGGCCTTCAGAACTTCGTAGACTCCATGATATGGAAAAGCACCTTCAAAAACTCATGTCAAAAGTAATTTCGCACTCAATGTGGCCCCTTCAAAGCGGCTGATCTCATGGATCTCTCCTACCAGAAGCAATCGCACAGCTAGCTGGCCATTAGCGGACGCATGAGGCCCCAGTCATTAGTGGGTGGCACGTCGACCTACCCCGGCCTGTCAACGCTCGAAATTTACTGCTACAACGCGAGAATGCACATCAGCGAAACAAATGCAATCTGACAGCAACGGGAAAGGAACGCGCATCTCAGCACGCAGGGCGACTTACGGGATGCTTTGGTAGGCTGGCAGCTGGGGTCACCGTTAGACCACCTACATCATTGACAGTTATGGAATAAATTCAAGCCAGGAGTACGAAGTGTGCTAAAATTTTTGCAGATCTGGTTTCATACCTGTTAAGTGGAAAGACAGTGACATTTTGAAATACTCTCGATGACCAGTAACTAATCAATAATTTTTGCAAACTACGCTAACTGCCGAACATTTCAAAAACAGTGGAGCAACAACAGAAAAAAAACGTAAAAAAGACGGCGAATCCTGTTCGTTTTAGATACGGATGCAAGACTCGATCGGATACTTCAGCTCATCACAACGACCGTCACTTACAATTCGTAAACGAAAATCGAAATTCTGAAGAGCATTGAATGAACGAATAGAAAAGATACCAGGTTTGAACAAAATTCGATTCCATCATTCCTTCCCACGCAGTCTACATGATTATTGGGTAAATTGGGAAATATTCGATCACTGTATAATTGCCAGCTGATGACCTCCATGATCGCGCACTCATTTTGAGTCCGTATCCAAAGCAATTCAGAATATGATTTCGAAAATGGAATTATGGACTACATCAGATCCCGCAAATGACGAAAACAGACCCAAGTGCTTTGAGTGGGAACCCCCGTAACGAAAGAATAACAAAACTGGTAATTAATCGCATTGACCTCTACGAAGCAGTTTTATCACTGAAGAAACGATCAGGGCCTGAACACTGTTTTCAAACAATGAAGTGGCAAAAATGAGCTTTGAATTAAGCTGATATGCAACAGCAAGCTAATGAAGAAAAAACTAGAAGTGTTGACTAAATTTCGTGCTAACAGAAGTTTAGGAGCATTAATGTTCTTAATTATTCATTACCGTTCCCACAAAAGACGTTACAATGTCTTCGAATTCCCGTCTTCAAATGACAAACTCTAATCATGCATCTGTTGGGACGAGTTTCCCTGCATCTTTCGCGGGGGG
>JARK01001337.1:2783143-2810543 GCA_000688135.1 Ancylostoma ceylanicum | reverse complement strand
CGCGGCGGCGGCGGTCGCGTCGTCTGCGCTCTCGCCCCGCCGCCACTGAGTCCCTGACATGCGGCCGCCGCCGTCGCTGCTGCTGCTGATGCTGTAAGAGAGCGCCATGGCGGCGTCGATCGATCGCCCCGAGGGCAACCCACTCCAATACTCTACCCCCACCCCCCACTCACCACGTAACCACTCGAATCACACAACAACAGCAGCAACAACAACAACAGCAACATTGCAGCACAACCCCTGAGCAGCCACAGGTTGGACCACCAACCTAATCGCGGTGTCAAATGCCATTAGGGGCGAAACAACGACCCGCATCAAAAAACAGATTAGGGAAAGGGCGGTACAGGTCGCACTGCAATTAACCCGAACAGTACGGTACAGAAACTGTGAATTGTTTCAGCCAGCACAAGTGAACGCATCACCGAATATAAGACAGAAAGTACGGAGACAAACGCGAGGCCTGCCTCGGAATACAGTGCGGACTTTGCGATCAGATCAGAGAATGAGGAGAATCATGGCGAGAACGAAGAGGATTAAAGCGCAAAACAGCAAAGCAGAAAAGCGGACAAAAAACGCAAAAATAAGGATAGCGAAAAAATTAACCAACAAACCTAATAAGAGAAGTTTGAGCTCTCGCCGTGCATTGCGCTTGTCGCGCTGGAGCTGTTTCTCGATCTCCTGGTTGATGCGCTTCTGCTCGCGCGCCTCCTCCGATAGACAGCAGGCCATCGTGAGACGCGCTCCAGAATCCGGCTCACAAGCACTGTTGTCTCTTCTGCTGCTCTATTCTTACGGTTCTGTTGGATTCTATCACGAATTAATCAGTGACATCAGGTCACGGACATCACCCGCAACAACGACACGTAGCAGAATGGGAGGCGGACTCGACGAGACAGAAACGGCGCGCGCTCTCGTCCAGCAAAAGGTGATCCGCAGACGACCGAACCACCGCGACCGCAACGCAGCCGCGCGCTCACTCGCGTCCTCTGCACGCACCCTCCACTACCGTACTCAGCTGCTCCACGGGACCAATTTCACATCGGCCACCGAACTCGGCTCACGGACGACCAGCTCTGAAAGCATTTCGGTATTAGAAGCATTTACAGCGGACCGCAGTGCTTTCCAGTGCGCAGGCATCCCCACTGGAACTGATCAACAGATGCCTTCAAACCTTGTCAAGCGTTGCTTCCCAAAAGAATCTGGTTTATAACTGTTCATAATGGAAGTCGATTGTCATCAACTCGAAAGATACTGCAACGTACTGCTGGTGGCATTTATCACTACCCCACTTTTCTCTAAGATTATTATCAATATCGTTATCTAAACACCAACCCGTCTCGAGAAATTTAATGCATTTGGTGCAAAGAAAGCTTAGTCTTTCCTTCCACTCAAATTTTTCTTCACAAATGAAATAACTAGTAAGAGCTGACATATCTTGAAATAAATAAAATCAATGTTCTGGTTGTCTCATTCCACTCGGAGATAAGCCGTAACGGTACTCGCCAATGGAACAGAAAAGAGAAAAGGCAATGCGAACGAAATGTTTGGATTTCGTCTGTCCGCCAAAGGTTTTCCAGAACTGCTCGTCCAGCCGGAGAGGAATGTCACGTCAAGAGAAGTAGAAAAAGTAGAATTAAGATTGCGCTCGCAAAGTACAATACTGTACGTAATATCTATATATTTTTGTTCAATGAAAATTAAATGGATTTCTAGCATAAAATCTGTACAGATTTTAAAAATTAAGTGCAACTGTGCAGTTCAACACGTTTCGTACGGTGCTTCTAATACCACTCTGTGTTTACATTCACAGAACGATTTCGCTGACCAATGGTAGACGATATAGTGCTCCTCAGATTTTGTAAATCGCCGTAAGAAATAAGCTAATCACATATCTATTGCGAAAAAAAGATTTAGGTGTCCGAATGCACACGTTCCTCTAAAGAGAAATACCAACCAACATAGGCAAACATTTCGAGAGTTTTCATTTGGTAAAATATACCGCAATATCACACCATAGACATGTATTTGGTGAAGATGACCTACAGCTGCTGTAGCACCTTACAAGCCATGAACCAAAACACAGGGCATAGTCGCATAGAACAAAATGTTTGATTTTTACATACATCAACATATTATTCTCCTTTGCATTTGCCGTATTGACACGGTAATGGTTGACCCTGAAAAGCTAAATACAGGGAATTAGGAACAAATTCTACGTTCTTTATTCCTTGAATCTGAACAGAAATCTAGCGTCTTTGATTTTTTCGCGCCTACCAGATTGGCAAATGGATGAGACGTTTGGCGGTTGATGCCACAAGAAGCGTTTATATTGTCTCTAGCCTTCCGAAGGAAAATTTACCGTCGAAACCTCGGTCCGTTTGAAATGAATTGTTTCACCAACCAACATGCAAGCCGAAAAAGATAGCGTCAGACTCGAGAATTGAACATTTCCTCCGCACGTAGCGCATCATTCAATCCTTATACTCGTGGTTCTCGTTCAGTGTTTTTTTTTTCATTTCAAGGACTACGTCATACTTTATTGTTAAAGGCAATACCTCTCATTTCGGCGAGTTTTTATTAGCGTGCTGGATAAATACGCAGGTAGGCAAGGAATGACCTCTCGACAGTACTCATGCTAATTTTGCTCACTAAGATTTTGCTGTAATCCTAGATTTAGCACTATTGGGAACGAATACAGTGATTAAATCCGACGGAAAAGACGGATTTGGTTGGTTTCATTTTAGAGTATTAGAAAAAGATGGCCGAGTTGCGCGGAGCGGAAATGCAACGAAGGAAGGAACGCAAGTTTTATCACAAGTTGGGAGAGTGATTACGAAAAAAAAAACCGGTTGCAACTCTGAAACGCATCTTGTCTCTAAGATGCCTTTGAAAGCGTAACTTTCGTTGGGTCAGAACTCTATGAAACAAATGCACATTCTATTTCCTTTGCGAACAAATGGCTCTAATTCCTGCTCTCATGCTCAAAGAAGAAGTCCTTGCGCTTTTTTTCATTTGCGATTTTTCCGTCCCGTTGCCATTCCTTCGCAAAGTGCTCTGTACGATCCAAAAGCGCTTTCATTCCTCTGCAATTCTCACATCAAGAGAACTTTCTCAGAGATATTGATCTACTAGGTGCGCACAAAAGTTCCGGAAGTTGGTGGGAGTTCAGTGTTTAATAGGTTTGCTCCTTGTGGTTGCGATATCCTGCAATGGCGCCTGTGACACAGATCTGACCCAAAACGGGTATGGGTAGCAGATGTTTTAGGCTAGCAGCATACATGGAAACCGTTGCAGGATATCGCAACCACAAGGAGCAAAACAACTACAGCCAGTGTTTAACACGGGTGCATACCAGGAAGAACGATAGTCGGCAATACTTGGCTGCAATGAATCCGTTTGGCGTTGCTCTGTCTTCGGTATAAAACTAATGTTACTTGCAGTCAACAAATTGGTGGAATTCCGCTCTGTGCGTTTAAATTCGAAATGATCCATCGATAAGGAAACTAACTACCCCTAGTATCGATAATGCATCTGTGTAGGGTATCTTCACCAAAAGGCCAGAGAGTCCTGGGTTCTTAAAAAATCAAGGTGAAGGTGGGATATTGGAAGATGTTTACTTTATGAGCACAGGGCCAGCTCAATCTTCACCAATGCATCCAGAAAGAGCAGGTTGAATCAGACCCAATGCAAAGGGAGCAAGACATTTCGGGAAATTTAACCAACTATGCCCCGTCAATTGAAGAAAATAGGTAAGAAGGCGTGGATGGATTTCGGATGGATTTTGCGTGAGCTGAGTGAAAAACATCAACGTCGACGCCTGCAAGTCTGCAGATCTTTTATACACAGATGTTTTAACAGGTCGGTTCTTAAATGGGTTGTTACTGTTAAAGGCAGCACCCGTGGAAATCCTTGCGTTCCAGATTTCCCCGAATTTCGGAGTTTTTCGGGACGGTAAACTCATAGGCAGAGATAAAACTGCGTGAAAGAAGCGAGAAATGCAAGAAATGAAGGCGCTCTTCACCGGCACTCTGTGTCGAAGGCGCGGACGAGTGCTACGCCGTGGGGTGTGCGTGCGTCCCGCCACGGAACCCTGTGAATGGTACGCATTGCACGCATCCACTGCGCCAGACCACCAACGGCGATAGTGTTAACTGGCGCGTCGGGCCGTTGAAAGGCCGGCGTGGCCGCGACAGCGATTCTTGTTTCTCTGCAGGTAGATCCTCATTCCTTGTATTCTTCTCACATTTGTGATGTGCTCACTCTCTACTTTACCACCTACACCTCAGCTCCTAGTCGAGGATTTCGGCTGGTGCTGCCTTTAATGAAAAAAGGGTCACGTGCGACAAAAGGAGGTCCCTCCAGGATTCATGGTTGGGATTTATGAAACGTTAACCACGCAAACCAACGATGGTTAGCGTGAATGACCTCGTTTGGACTACACAGTGAGAGGAGGCGCAGGACCACAAAATTGGTTTGCTGGCCTGGGTTTGCTAGGTTATGCGTTCATCAATCCTAGCATAGGCTCCAGAGACCTATGCAAAAACGGGGAAACCATCGTCACACCCCAAAAAATTTCTGCGATTTCTTTGGTCAGTAACCTGTCGCATGCTCAACGAATTTTTTTCCAAACGGATAAACAATAACTGTCGAGTGCTATGCTCTTTTGCTTACAGTGAACAAGGGCAAACTCTCAAACATAAAGCCATCACAGGCGAACCTACGTGGCCTGCTGCTGCGAGATAACACATAGCAGAATGTCGCAGTGTCATTCGTATCAAGAACTGGCCATTTGTGCTTCGATATTGCAATCTAACCAATTTTACTCTCTGAACCTGTCTCCAACAGACTGCTGCCTTTTTAAGCTTCTGCACCTCCTTCCTTCACTGCAGTACTCTTGACGAATCGCTGGTGAGCGGTTTCCTCCTGCGCAACCTCCTTACCCTACTAAGCGCACATCACTTGAGCATTTTCTGTTACCTTTCTTCAACTGGATGCTAGGAGAGGCTGGTGTCGGTAGTGCTGTTTTTCATAGACTCAGTACCCCATTTGGTAGGCTCAGAAACCAATCAAATAGCTGATTCAGGAAGAACTGATTATACTACTCTTGTAGGACATGAACAACGCTTTTGAATCACATATGACACATTGCTAAAAGGCAGCCAATAGTTGGAGAAAACTACAGCTGAAAAAAGGCAACGACTCTTGTTGACTTCCAATAGTATTATCAGTACAATAGAATACCATTAAATGAAAATCTAAACGTCAATTAGTTGTAGGCATCCACGAGCATCAAATGATATACTCGAATACATATCATCAGTTCACTGTAATGACGACATCATATTTGTTCTTTCAGCAAATATCTACGAGTCGCAGAATGAATCACATCGATATCACCTACGAAGTATCTTTGTAGAAAAAAAAAAACAAGTGGAACCTACCTACACAAGAAGTTCTTGTGATATGGATGTTGAGAGGTGCAGTGGTTTGGATAGACACAGGCAACTAGTGCCTGCAACAAGAACTATCCGAACTGGTTTCGCTGTAAATCTTACGCCAACAATTTATTCACGCAGTTTATACGGTTCACACTACATTGCAGCTGTGCGAGAAGGCTTTAGCACACTGATATACTGAAAGAACTGAAAGAAGCAAATCTATCTGTCTATTCGCTTCACTGATACCAAGACATTCCCGCGCCGTTTCCCCATCGTTGAGCTAACGGTTCCAAGGTCATAACTCTCTTTAACTTCAACGGGTCATCTCTTGGACATACTTCCTTGTTTCAAGTATCGGATAGCGAAGAAGACTAACAACTAGTACACCGCTGAAACAGATAAGGTATGCCTCTCACTCCTCGTTGCAAACTAATCTCACTGCTTATTAGCAAAATTAAACAGAAAAACGAACGACTATAATCACCTCCAGCCACAGTTTTTTCTTATCGTTAATCTACCTCACGATGTCATTCATAGCGTTGCAACTAAACTCCGACAAGCTATCGACCGGTGGAACTAAACCCGTAAGCAAGTCAATTATCAAACTTGTATAAGAGTATCTCTAGAGTTCGCGGGCAATCGGCGCGATCGCCATCGCGATGACAGCCAGCAGTCGCCACATGGATAATGTGATTGAGGAGGTTGAGATGGTAGAGGCGATGATAAAAGATGGGACCGTATGTGACGTAACGGTCGACAGCCATTACATTCCATTACTGCCATCATTCACACCACCAGTTCATTTTGGGCACATTTTCGAGAATTACTGGCGGTGAAAGGTGAGCAGCCTCGTTTGGAAGCGATCCAAGGTGATATAACGTGATGATCGATGCGTATCGTTCTTACCATCATCATATGGCCGATTCGTTGTGATTCTTTTTTTTTTCTCATTTGCGAAGTCGGGAGATACTCTAAGAGAAGTGACAGAATGAGAGAAAGGATTGGTAACAACCATAGGTCTTATTATTTTCCATACTACGAACTTCATGATAGAAAAGAATCCGTCCGACAGAATCGGGCAATAAGCTCACAACCATTATTTACCTGAACGATTACCAACGGCGGTCACTAGTGTTATGTCTACTACTCTGAAGCGAAAATCCTAGTCACTCTCAAGCGAAACTTGTTCTTATGGGCTATTTTCCAAATTTCGGCAATTTTTTGGCAGCACTGTCCAACTTCCCTAGTTCTCTTATGCATTTATGTGTAAATGAGCGCTCTGTAGGCATTTTTCGGGGTTGTGTTGGGTTTTCTGCCCTGTCAACAGATCGTTAGCTACAAAATCGCAAGATTGTGTGGCGAAAAATGCCCAGTTCCGCAAGGCCAAAACAGCGCTCTAGGCATCCTAGCTTTAGAAGGGCATTTTCCCTCATACCAACGCCTAGAACTCTGGCGTATATATAAATGCACTGACTACCAGAACGCAGTTGAATACCTAGGATTTTCGCTTCAGAGTAATAACGTTGAAATAGATGATTGCACTCCGATAAGCAGTGCCTCAGCCTTAAGTTGCGACTAGCCCTCAAGTTCTTTTTTTTTTTGTTGGATCTATTAATTAAACAGCGTCTAGTAGTCAGCACAATCAAAAAAGTCAGTGCTCACAATGTGAGGGCGCTTAAAAAACACGTTGACGTCAACAGGTTTAGGTACGAACCCCTGAGACGATCAACGACAATTATGGGGACCTTTGCATTGAGAAAGTCACGCATACGTATCATCTCAAGCAACTATCGAATATCCATATATCACTGGGAACAACTACTTCCATGAAAAACTGTAGGTACTTACCTAACAAATGCTGAGCATTGCGTCATTACAAAGAGATGCGTGCATGCGTATATTTATAATGATGTGCTAAGTATCCATGCCTTCGTCTCTAATCTTGTCGTAGGTGGCGACTTGTAATGAACACTTATCCATTACCCGGTAATTTTTGGCCAATCCTTTTTCGCACCGTTACTCGGGTCGTGAAAAACCTCATATCCGCTCATCCCTGCATAACACTCTCAGAACAACCACCGATTTCACCATTCCGCCATATAGTACCACCGTAAATTCCCCCTTCATGTGACTTTGTGGAAACGTACAGTGGGCGTCAACGGCGGTGACCCGTCTGCGGCCTCGCAAAGCACGCGGCGCCGACCGCACCGCTCACGCTAGAATCGTCGCCGCAGTGGCTTATCTGGGTTTTCTTGAAAGTTGTTCATCATATTTGATGATAACTAACAAGAAAACTAACTGACTATCAAGAAAACCCCATAATTTGGTGTCCCGGAGAGGGTTCTCGCTCGAGCGGCGCGGTCGCGCCGCGTTCTGTTTGAGGCCGCAGACGGGTCACCGCCATTGACGCCCACTGTACATTTATTCGGGAAAAAACATACCACAATCTCAGAATATGAAGTAGAAGGTGATGACGATTTACTGATGTTCTCCTTGTCGTTACCGTTCTCCTCCTCCAGTCCATGTAAAAAAGTGGCCCAATATTCAAAGTACCAGACTGTAAATAAATAATTTATTTAACATCTTGCTTAATACTTTAACCTATGATAAACTTACTCCTTTTTCACACTTCAGGCGCGCATCCAACAAATCATCGATCGGTGTATCATTCCACTCAGAGTAGTTTCACCCAAGTCTCATTGACAGTATAACCGGATCATACTGAATTAACAATGAACTTTATGGAAATAATACCAATACATGCCAGTAACTTACCAATCCTAATCCTTGGATGTCCAACTTGTTCCTTTTTATTTTAATATCGACTGGTTTCTTCTTTTTTCATTGTACTTCTTTCTTATCAATTTACGAAGAAAGAGGCTAAAGAATACATAACATTAATTTACATCATACTTTACGGTCCATCGACTTACCATAATCGATTTAAGTCGGTTTGTCTTATTGTTTTCTCTTGTACCACCAATATATTAGTGCCGTTCTTCTTGTTATAATCCATCAAGTTTTTTTCTCTGCTAGATACCAACTCCAGAACTGGGAAGATGTTTTTACCCACAATATAAGTTATTTACAATTATAAGTCACACTGATAATATTATTACACTTTTATACTATTGTTTATACCAGAAAACCAAAATACAAACTTAAACATTGATACAAATGCAAACATAAAACCCTAATAAAAAAAGAGTATAATACCTGAATAGCAAAAGTTGACTATCCAAGTCAGGCCGGTCTCGGNCATTGACGCCCACTGTACGTATTGTTCCGTATCCATGGATAAGTGGGTGGTATGAAATGAGAACAAAGAGTGAAGCTCATTCAAATATCAAATTGACTTGAATTAGTTTTTTTGCTGAAAAAAACTTGAGTTTGGTCAAATTGTGTTTCATGTTAATCTCCGGAACACGCCCTTGTTACCTACCATTAATTTTGAAAGGCCAAGTTTATTTTCGATGCTAGGAGGAGAGTATAATTACCTAGCATCGCTGGAGAATTTTGCCCTTCCATAAGTCCTACGCTGTGCTATGAACGTGGAACGCTATAATCGCTTAGGTTCGGAGGACAAGTGCTTGGAGAATAGCAGAGACGTGCAGTCAGAATTTATAGTCGGCGGAGTAAATCGGCAAGGAAGGAGCCTCTCTCTGAAGGCTAAGAGCTAAAGGATGGGCTACAATTGAGGAATTGACCGAATAGAATTCGAATGAATTCAATGTATTTAAAATATAATTTGAATCCTTCTCGAAAAATTGGATATTCCAGAAGCAAAGGACCTCTATGACCGCTGCAGGGCTTCCTTCCATCTTCTTCACATTCAAATTTTCGACTTTTCGAATATTCGAATAACTAGTACATTTAGTGCATTATTCGGTCCTCACAATACACAACTAGTCATGGCGATCATGGCCCCGTCCTTGAGAAAGTGCTACCGGTAGCTGTAGTTCTCGTGCTATTTTCTTTATTTTTACTCCGAAATATAAAATTGGACGGCTACATGTCTTTGTATAGCAGATTAGTAGTAGAGGCATTATAGAAATGGAGTGCCTGAGAAATAAGAGTCTAAAATATGACACAAATTTCCACTTTCGTACTCGTTGCCGTACTGTTACCTTACAGCCTTTGAACTACGGATTGGGAGCAGCTCAACGACATCATGCTAGGTTACTAGGTAAAGGTTGGCTATGATTGCAGTTCATGAATTTGATTCATTTGTATTACATGACGAATGTGAAACCAAATTGAATAGGAAGAAACACGGAACTAGAAGCACTTCCCCCATAATACTACGCGTAAGCAGCTAGTGAGAACTCGCCACCCCCATGAAAAACGAAACCCTCAACGACGCGTAGTTGATCACCAGGACGGAGTGACGTTTTTATCGAAATGACGACGAGTGAATTGAGGCGAACGATCTTAGAGCGGCGGCGACGGCGGCGGCGAGTCAGTGGCAAAAGTGAAAGGGACTCGAACAATACGTACGGCATTGCGGGCTAGGTTACGATGCTTGGCACATTATTAGCCTTCAGACCTTCAGCAATCAACCAGTTTCTGACCTCCAACGGCACGATGTCGAGTGCGACGAGCCGAGCAACGTATTCAAAACAGCTGGTAATTGTTCCTGTGCCGCGACTTCACGGCATATGACGGCCACGAGTCGCGAAAGAATTTGCCAGCCGAGAAGCATAAAATAAGAACTCTAGCGAATCGATCTTGAACCTGAACATGAGGTGAAATTGATTGGAACGATTCGAAATGAGGATTGCGGGAGAGGTGCGCGAATAATTGTGCGCTATTACAGTTGTTTGACCAGACTGGTTCACGCCAAGCTTACAGCTCAAGTTCATTCGTTCGTGAAAATTAACGCTAGCGATGCACGAGATGCGGATCGGGTCGAGAGCCACAAATAGAATGTACAGTAGCACGGAAAAATAGATACAGAAGAGAAAATGAGATGATGGAAATCGCTGGTAACAACGTACAAGTTCACTTTTTGCCATATGACGGCCAGAAATTTCAGGACGCTGCATCACTGAGATCACCTAAGGTAAACGTGTGGACGTTCCCTCACTCAGACATTCGGGCAGACCTAGGCTCGCCCTAGGTCAGGGCTCGTTTCATGGCTTTTCGAGAAGAGCTGCAAATTCGTCAGCTTATTAGCAGGACTGATAACATTGTGGCCCTAGAATGTTCATTTAAAATCAGCAACAGCATCAGCTCTTGCGCCTACAGTGCTGATCTGGCGTTTCAACTGTGCTGTCATAGTGAGCCGACGGTACTGCCACCTAATGTCCGCGGGTCCTTCGTAACTGTGGGGACAGCAATGTAGACCTACTATGGCAAAACTGTTGGCAACAGTGCTGCCCTCAGCAGCCGCCGCCCACTGGCGTCCTTTTCAGATCGCTTCAGAAGAACATTTCGACGCAATTCACAGGCTAATTAACAAAAGATTTTTGCGAAACAATAACAGTTCTGAACACTCGCCATACTGTGAACCCGCACGATATTTTCTGGAAATTTCATGTGCAGGATGCCGCCACTTGGCCTGACGTGATTTTTCAAAACAAATTGTTACATCGTTTCAAACATTTTCAATGCTGTTACTGTAGAGAGCATCATAAAGCACTGTGCGTGAGTTATATTACTTGAATTTGAAATACTAATTTTTCCAAATCTCCGCTTCTTTTCTGAAAGCAGTATTACCAGCCTTTTGTAGCAATAATGTGATCCCATGCACGATCCCACTAAAATGTTCATTGGAGAATTTTAATAAAACGCTCAACATTAAGTATAACATGTTCCTAACGGTGTGGGTTATGATGAGGCAAAAGGGGGTGGGCAATCTGTTATGCGATTGGTCAAACCAACCCTTCGCTCTGCCCCTCAGGACCTGATTGCACTAACTCGCGCGCGAGTTGGTGCAATCAGGTTCCATCATACTTGTCCATGCAAATTTGAGCGTGAGTGGGACGAGTTGGCTCCGAAGGGCGTGAAGACACCGCCCATTCTGTCTAATCATGACGCACACCCTGTTCCTAATATGGTGAATGAATAGGAGTGTATTGAAATAGTTAGGATGTACCGAATGTGTTCAGACTCACACGGAGCTGGCGATATTGAGAGCGACTTCAGTGGAAAAGCTAAACAGAGAACCTTTTCTACTCTCTGTGGATTTCCGGAAAGATGGATCTTAGCCTTTTTCTCTGCTTTCTGTGGAAATCATGTATCCCTTTTCAGCATGCATTCAAAGTGCTCTCGTCGTTCACGTCATTTTTCGATGGTTGTCGGTACTTGATCAGTTCACGTAGCCACAACACCTAAATATCTATAGAGATGCTTCGTTTCCTGTGTTTGAGGGAATGTTCATTCACGAACCTTGTTTTCTTTCAGTTCTGTTTTCTAGATTCTCGTCCTTATCGTTCTCGTTTTTGAAGGGTTTCCTTTCAACGGTTTTTGAAAATATCGCGCATGTGGTGGCTCCCGGCTGCATCTTGCCTATCTGGTTCTTAGTGAGATTGTACGGGCATGTCAGTGCTAGATAATAAAATATTGTGCGAATTCGGTATTTGCCGACCATAAGATTAATTGACCTGGGTATGTAATAAGGCCAGAAGTCTCATTCGCAGAAGGAAGTTCCAGCAAATGAGACTTGGGCCCATCCGACAGCATCTAGAAGCCCTGCTGCTGGTGAATATGAAGCTCAATGTAAATTTTAAGTCAATGCATTGACAATGACAAAATTATGAATAAATACGGACGCTTCATGAAAACATGGCCTGAATACTGACTGAATAACCCATTCCTCCACCGCAGAGCAACGAAAGCAAATAAGCCAGGCAGCTGTGTCGTCAAGAGTCTTACTGGTTGAAGTTGATCAGAAGAAATACTTTTAGAACAAGATGAAAAAACATGGTTAAGAGGCTCTCTCTAGTTCCAGTATTCACGCCCAATATTTCTTCAGTGCCTTTCCCCTTTCCACAGCTATGTACAGTCTGAAATGTGCGGTTCTGCTCAAGGCAAAAGAAATCAAATGTGCCTGGTCACTGGCGAAAGTGGAACTCGTTGCAAAATAGGAGTTAGTACTTTGTTACATGAGGAAGTCCGAAGGACCCTAACGATCTAGTGCGACCACCAGTTCAGAGGATTGTCGGTGGAAGTCACCACACAGGAGCCTACAGACAGCTAATAGCCCATGTACAACAGTGAAAAACTAACCGGCTGCAATGGTTGGATGAGCTTCCGTTCCTAGTTTCTACTGGAGGTCCCACAGTGTACAGCATGGTTCTGTGCGGACCGTCATTTCCGCTGCATCGCTCTTTGATTGATGTTTTTAGGTGAGCACTGTAACGCTATGTAACGCTATAAAACCTAGTCATAACTGCCTGAACTAGTTTCGCTTTACTTTTAATTTGCAAACCTTGATTGCGATGCGACGAATATTTAAGATGTGAAGGAATAAGAGGCAGCGCATAATCCACGAGTTCATGGGTTGATTTTGACGTCACTGCTGATAGTGACTAGTCACTGGTTCCACTGTTTTAGTGCTCAACGTAAGGCTCGAAGCCTTTTTTCCGAATGCCAAAAGTTATTGCGTGACCTACTTTTCTGCACGGTAATGATGAACAACTGTTTTTACACTTTTACTAGAGTGAGTTTACTCCCATGGTTCTTCAAGCATCGCATGCCATGTCCAGAGGAAAGAGCAAGTTTGTCACTGGAATTGTGCCCATTGGCATGCTTCTTCTTTCCAGTGGACGTGTGTGCTTGCCTGGCTTTTTCCAATTTTTGTGCTTTTGTTATTTTTTTCTTGAGATGATACTAATTGTGCGACCCTAGAATAGACCTTTTGTTCTGCGTCATCGTTCTCATCTACGTATTCTTCTTCCAACTAACTGGAAGTTTTTTTTATTTCTAATAGAATACATCGCGAATTTTATGGACATTTTGAATTGAGGCCGCTGTTCCCGGGCATCTTCGAACACTCAATCACATACTTTTTTCTCAGGAAAAGGCGTATACACAGCGCCGTTCCAGGGTATTGTTTATTTCTACCGCTAGTTCTTCTCCTGAATTTTGATCTTATGGAAGAACAAGTAAAAATGCTGATGAGTCACCACCGCCATATCATGCAAACATTTATTTTTGCACTTCTCTGCACGAGCGTTCCATAACTCTTCTCTACTGTGTCTCGGTTCACCCAGGATTTTCACGGGAAATTAGAACTCGAGTGGAAAATAGAGGTCATTCTAGGTGTGCATATAGTTGTCTAGCCATTCTAACTTGTTGCCGTGTCTACGCAGTAAAGACGGCCTGTTTCTACTATTTTATGCATCATACGCCTCTTACCCCGTTTTCGATAAAAAGTTCAAATGTTTTTGGTATCCGTCGAACTTTTCCCACACGTTAGCATTAAGCCTTGCTACAATCCTATGGTGTAGATATTCTTATAACCTCGTTTTCTGTGAGGTTAGTTGCTTCATAAGTATTTTCTAGTGAAGTCTACTTAATTGATTTCATTGCTTATCTAGTGTCAGCTTTTAGTTATGTTTAATTTTGTTCATTTATCCTAATTTCCTTGGGCACCTATCCCTGTGCATGCACCATTTTTATTTTTCATACTGAGAAGAATTTATAAGATGTTCAACCATCATTTAGCAACCTATGAGTTTTTTGGAGTGTTCAGTTATCATCCAGTATCCTACTGATTTCCTTGGCTTCCAGTTTTCGAATAAACTTCTTATTTTCTCAAATCTTCAAACTTCGGGCTGTATCGATTTGTGAGACACCCTCACCCCAGTGTTACTAAGTATGTAGGTCTCCATCTGATGTACATTTTCTTATGAAATTCTTCATACAATGATTACTACTTAAATTTGTGTGGGTACATATATTATATAATTATTACACAAGCGAGCCCGTGTCGAGGAAAGAACACAATCACTGCCTTTCACGAAACAATGTAAAACGTAAAAAACTGCCTTTAGATTACAAATCAAAAGGTTAGAACAACAAATAGGCTACAAGAAAGGAGAAGCAAATACCATTACCAAACGAGAGGTCGTCGGTCCACGAATTTATCCATCATGCGCTAAAAGTGTTGTTTACAGAAAGTGAGTATTTTTTTACTGAATTTAAATAGCATAAGCCCGCCGTGTTACTGAAAAAGGAAAGCCTTCGGTTGGTCTTCGCTTCTGGGACAGTGCAATGGGTTAATTCCCATAGAAGGCCTTATCTGGACAGAAGTGAATACTTCGATCACTTACATACAATTTTTTTTCAAAATCACAAAATATTTTCAACATTGTCCCACTTTTTGCATTAGAAATTCTTTTCTAGTCAGAATCTTTTTTTTGTCGAACCAAGCATTTTGGAAAGTAGTTATCTTGGGCAGGCATCAGACCCGGGGCCACCACAAACTCTGCAAAATTAGTATATGTCTACTCGACATATTGGTCAGCTAGAACTACATACATACTTCTACTGCATTTTTGGAAGTGCACATAGTGCCTGGTTCTATGTCTTAGATTAGGGATGTCACATTATCCAAAACCTTGTTCCCAGCTCTAACCACCTGTCATTTATTGCATAATACGTGTACGCTTGCTTGATCCAGTAACTTAGGTGGCTATCAGTTTTTCCTATATTCTTTCGAAAATTGATGTCCCACACTATTCTATTTATAGCGTCAGCATATGAATGTTCCGGTTTTTTTTGCAACTATTTGACCTGCAAAGCTTTTGCAAAGCTTCACATATTTCAAGTAGTAAATTAAATAAATGATTGGGTATATAATCTCGCTCCACGAGAGCTCTCGGTTGCTGAAAAACTTTATCCCATTTAGCTCAGAAATCTGTGCGAAACTTTGCCGAATGCCTTCCTGGACTACATGATGGAGATGGCAGGACGTTCAAAGCAGTGAACTTCAAAGTCTGCGCTTCTCACTTCTCTCGCTTCTTTCGCTTCTTCTTCTTTGGATCTCCATTGGAGTTTAACAAGCGATAGGGACAAAGCCAATCTGCCGCTCAAATCGCTGAACCATCCGTACTACTCCTTCTGGTGAAGTTTCTTACATACATAACTGCAGCCACAGGTTGGCAGAATAATATATTTGCAAAAGAAGCAAAGAAGGCAAGACCCGTATCACTGATCATCATAATGAGGACCGTCCACTCCATCCACTGAGCCACGCGTGCAAGTAAATGTTCGCGCGATCCACTCATAATCCATCTATTCTGTTCCAAATTTTGCGAGAATTTTCTGACGACTCTAACCATTCTATTCTCTAACGCAACGTGTGTAAGATGCACCCACTCTGACATTTTGATAGTGGTACAAAATGGATGTTACAATTTTAGCCAGTATGCCAAATATCAACCCCAAGAAGCGGATCAGGACTTCACTTACACACTCAGACAAACATAAAACGTTGCTGTTACCTGCTATCTGTTAGGCAACCTGCACATCTGTAAATCATCAAATTCTGAAGGATTGTTCGCGGAGATCTTCACCACTGTGTTTGATTTCAACTCAATATCTGCAGACCGAAACCAGTATAGCGACAGGTCGCAGCGTTGCAGAGGGTCAATCTCCCCATTTTTACACTCACGTAAATGTTCGTGCAATGCTGCCAAGTAGCAAACCGGTAGGATTTTATTTATTTATTTCTTTTTTTTCTGAAAGTCGATTTACCTATAAAATTCGTTTGACTGGATGTTAAATAATCTTGGAATACCATATTGTTCTCCCTTTCTCACCTTGGTGTTACCTCACTATCCTCTTCTACGTGCACCTCATCCACTTTCCACAAAGATACGTTTTCTTTGTCAGCGCATTATTTTTTATTTATTTATTTATTCCATACACCGTAAAAGTGTGCCTAAATTTTAAGAAAAAAAAAACACTTTCCGTAATATAAACCTGAAGATGCCAGAATGGGACTTGACTTGGTTCAAGGGTGAAATTTTATTATACGAGGGAACATGACTGTTCAGAAAAGAGCTTTTAGTAGCGTGTAACCGAGCATTTAGAACGGAACCAAGGAGGCATGATTTTTTTTTGGTGATGAGGCCAAATTTGTAGAACCAGAAGGGTGTAGGTAAGTGACTGAAACCACTCCGAGACGTTGGTGGAGCACAAGACCATTATTGATGAAGTTTTAAGTTTCCACGGCTTGCTGAATTTGTTCTGAAGCAGAACTATTTTCCTATGGCCCTGTATTCGCCTCCTTGTAGTTTCCTTGGCTTACAGATGATGTTGCAACGAAGTGCCTTGTCTTACAGCTTTAACTCGACGTCGCACATAGTGACTGAATGCGTAGAAGGACGTGTGAGCTTTCGTGTCAAACTGGGAACTTCGAAACGTCGTTCAAGTAGTGCTTGCCACAGCCTCGTTTATAAGCTATGAATCACTAGAATATAACTCTGGTCACTGCATGCTATTTCTGCTTCCCCGCGTCCACTGAAGACGATATTCGATCAGCGATCCAAGCGACTGTTCGCATGAAAGAAACGATAATAGCTTTGAGTTTGACAGTTGCATTAACCATTGCTAGAATTCTTCTCGCAATGACATAGAACCAAGTAGTGAGAATACGCAGATATACTAAAACATGACGTACCGTAAATCGTGTTGGTCATGCTTGGACTTCTTATTCTGTATCTATACGTTGGACGCTGCTTTCCGATATTTCAGTCTCTACTTATGTGTATGTATTTACATGTATAGTAGAGTTGCGACATATCCTCTATGAGGAAGGAAACTTCCTAAGATTATAGGTTCTTTTTTAGCTGATCACTCTTAAAGAAGCTGTAATCAGATGCAGTACATGCCATGCCTTTTGGAGCACCAACACACTCCAGCTATTCTTCCGTGCTTTGCTGGCCTCTGCTTGGCACAAATGAAAGAACATCGTGAACATTCCTTCATCTCTTCACCTTCACCTTCAAGCTTAAAACTCTACTCCCACGGTGGACATCATAGAGATGCCGCGGTTTTCTCGGACAGTGCGACTCAATCTTATTATGACACCTATAGCCCGCTCTAATCTCACTTGACCTGTAAAGGTTGGGCTCACGATTGTTCCCACACAGGAGCTGTTGTGTGGGCATGAAACTATGTGTGAAGGAATGCACTAAATACGCCATACAAAACTATAGGGGCTCAGAATCCCCATAAATGTGCTGAGATCTGAAAACAATGTGAGTTAGATTTTATTAAAGTTCATGTTGCAGCTGCTGCAGGCACAATGCCAGCTTGACACATCTACAGTGGAAAAACTGTGAAGATGGTGAATGCCTATTGTAACTTTCACGAACCCTGCGAAGTGTAGGACGACAATCTTCATAGCCGTCTTTCTGAAGGCTTGAATCGACGCCTTATCGGTGGAAAATCGTGAACGTTTGATATCTGAAGCAGACTGAGTATTGTTCGGATATGGGTGATGAGATTGGTCTTCCAGAAAGCTTCAAAAAACTATGCCCTTTGTGTCTAGAGCAGATAATTTACTTTCCTCTCAAAATTTCGACGCGCTCTGTAGTTGTGAGGGTGTTGCGAAAATAACTGCAGTGCCACGAAATGCACAGAAAACTTTGGTATAATCTCCTGCTAGGGTCACTTCTCCTCTTCCAAATATTCCCTCAACATTCCTGGCCGGTTTCTCCTGGGCTTTCTCTACAGGGTCGCTGAAAAAAATTATGAGCCAGTCGTGTTTTTGAATGATCAAGCCTTATAACTTCAAGCTCGATTGCCTCACTGTAGAGGCTGAGAATCTTAACGAAGCCGTTAGGAAAGATCTACAACATGTGTTGAGCTAATGAACAGAGTTATGCTTATGCCGGTATTTTAAAGTGGATTGTCCGTTTTGGCAGTTAGTTATGCAAGACAACTGTATTCGGTTGTAGCGGCATTGAAAACGAAACAGTTCTCCATAGGATCTTCCGAACTAAATAGGGTAGGTAACAATTCTTGACCGTTGTTATCCATTCTGCTCCTTTGAAATTGCAAATTTTAGGATGTTTCAGATATTCTCGACCATCCACGGATTAATGCTCAAAATGGCCCTCGTTGGTCTGCAATCCGCACAATCGTGGGGAAGGATAAAGTCATCTTAAGCCCATTTTGTGATGTGATTTGTAATGTGCTGAGGTAAATAGTAAAATTTTGAAGCACCAGTTCTTCACAAAACAGAACATCAACATTCCCTTGATATCTTCGTCAGGCTAATTTGAGACCCAAATGACTTGTTGAAAGCTAGCTAATACAGTCTCGTCGAAGAACCAAAAATGGAGGGAAATCTGTATCCGTTTGTGTTTCTCCTCCATGACCTTTACGCATTCTTCGAAAGGATCAGAAACAACGAAAATATCTACCTAAACATTTGAAACTACAGAAAGTCAACAAATGTCCTGGAAGGGACAAGTGAGTAATAACTCCACTGGATGAAAACCTATTCTTGTACGAATGGCGTGGGCGAGTGTTTCCGATAGGCAAACAGAACTGCGGATCAGAGAAACCAACAATTAGATAGTTTGATTAAACTGTGACGTGAAATGTTAACGAAGACTCCAGTAACATTTCAGAGTGTCAAATTTGTCTAAAATTTCAAAAAAAAAATCACCATGGGTGCACATATAACTTCTATGAGGAATGAACCAGTTAGATTCTTTTTTTCTAGAGGTTGCGGCAACTTTTCTCAGTAAAAATTTATTTTTTTTACGTGTAAACCACTACTAGGTGTCCGATCCATCCTCCTAGAAACGTTTCCTTATTAACAAGAAGCAATTAAAAAGTGATACACTGTGATAGTTCCTTTGTTCTTTCACATGCTCAGTAATTTGTATCACTCTATCACCTGTAATAAAACCGTAGCTGATCAGGACACCTTCCACGGATGATGTCGAAACGGATCGTTGGTTTGCATGGGAAAATTCCACGCCAATGCAACAATCGTGCTGTACTACCAATATATGTATGACTAAAAAAATGTAAAAAAATGTAGAAATATAAAAATGTATGACTCAGGACGTCCTCATCCAGATGGCACACCGTATCATTTTTTAGCTGTTGATGCTGGTCTTCAGGATGTACTGATGTTCAGTACAGTGGTACTATATCTCCAGCCATCCTCATTTCCGAGAACCGCTGATGTCATATCGATGTTTGTCTGATTTACTTCTATGTTAAGCCCTAACCTGTGGATTGATAAGGTATTTGAGGAGGTAACTCGCATTTCGTTTCGATATTCCAGGCTCTGGCACAATCCGTAAACGATTTCGTAGCATTGACGGCGATTATCGTCCATTTCAAAGGAATATACATATTATTTATCAAACACTTCGACATGGGTTTTTCCTCCTGCATTTTCATTTGCTTTTTTCACTACATCATTACGCATAATTTCAAGTATCTTTCGATTAATAAAGTTCTGTTGTGTTCTCTGTGTATTCGGTTTGTGGACAAGAGGAAGCTGGACTGTTTCCAAAACTCCTAAAAATCCACCAGCTTTCTTTACATAGACATGATTGTAAATGCCGTAAAAATCCAATAAATCGCTTATGTTAGACGCTTTGGTTAGAGAAAAACGACTGATCCTTCAGGATTACCAGATATAAATAAACTTTTTTTGCGGAAAGTGGTTAAGAAACTTGACGAAACACCAATCAGCACCGTCTTCCAATTGATTTTCAAGCGAGCGTCGCTGCATTTCCATCCCTGATTTCCATAGTTTCCGTCCCAGCTATATAATTCAGCATGTAGTTCGTGAGAAGTGCTTGTTTAGTAGGCAACTATAACAAAAAGTTTATTTAATGTTATTGCTATTAAAGTATGAAATTTCCTCACCTATCATAGTGATTGAGTGATTCATTGGAATTATAGGCACTTACTGAGGAAATTGCTTTAAATGTGTTGAGGTTAAGGTACTCATTTTTTGTTGGATACAATCACCAGTACTCGTTTCGATCTTTAACGTTTGATTCTTGGAATTGTTCATGTAATTTCAGAGGCCCTCCATATGAGAAGTTGTAGAGAGTGGGAGGATCTGTGTCTAACTTTGGGATCCATGGAAAGGGGAGTCCCACCTTGGGTAACATTCACAACACGAATATATGTATCTACATATTAGTGTGTTGATCGAATAATGCATTAGATACATTCAATATTCGAATAAGTCGACAAATTGAAATGTTAAGGAAACAGAGAGCCCTTCACCTTTGGGTAAGCGAAAGTAAGGGCTGTAAAGGTTTGTGCCTTTGGAATGTTCGGTTTTCCGGATGGACCCGTGAATTGCCACTCAAATTGATGGACTTCATTCGATTTCTATTCGGTCAACTCTAGTATTTATGTAGCCTCACAAACTGCTGGCCCTAAACATACCTGGACCATCTGAATTCGTATCCAGAGCTATCTTATCCCATAAGGAATAGCGCTGCTTTTTTAACCATTCTTTCACCTATTTCTTCACCCGTACATTTCACGGCTCCCATATAGATACCACGTGCTCTCCTTGTCCATTCCAAGGACTTCGACCGACATTGCGTTTGCTCGTGCATGACTCGTTCATGATTCACAAGCACGGCTTCATCGATCACATGGAAATCACAAATGCGACTTCGTATTACTATGGTGAAAATCCCTAGAAACACCTATTCTTCCCGTGCTTTTTCTAGCCGAATCTCCCCGTTCGAGACTTTCTTAACGGATAAGAACGTCTACAATCCCAGCGAGTTACAGCGCAACGTTTGTCAACGAAGATGTCCGAACGGCGGCGTCTCTGAAAAAATGCTAGAAAAAACGTACGAAAAGATGTGTTTGCTTTCCTCCCTGTCAACTTAGCGCGTTTGCTTCTTTTAGCGTTGAAGTAGTTGACGATAATCTGAGGCGGTGGAGAAGAAGGTAAAGTTCCATAGAAAGGCATTTTTCCTGGATTGGTCTTGGGCGTAGTAGATCGATATTAGGCCAGGTAGGGCTCACGAGGGTTGATACGTATATGGATTTTACGCTCTTGCTTCTGGTTATCCGGCAAGCCGCTTTAGACGTTTTGATTACCGATAATCGTGAAAATTCGCTATGAGTAGCATATTTGCTTAATGTTTTGTCGAAACCAGCGTCACAGAAGTTGGCACTTGGCCAGTTTGTTGGCACAACGCACAAGCTCAAACAGTTTCTGGAGTAATGCTGCAAGAAAATAGAGAAAAGTGAACAGCGGTAGCGATGAGTGGGTTGTGCGTGATTCTGTGGCAAGGTATCATAAGTGGGCCCTAATAAAAATGGAAAAACTCGAATTAATTGTGATTCAGGAATCAAAATTGAGAAAAACTTGAATGCTAAAAGAACGAAGGACATTTTACTTTTTTTTGAGACAAGTCACAAGTAAATAAATAAGTTAATAATTTCCCAGTAGCTGTACATCTCCCTTTCTTTTTAGAATCCAGAATTTCAAGCTATCCGAAATTGAATTTAAGAATTTGAAAGCATTATTCGGTCTTATGTTGCTTTCAAATTCTTAAATTCAATTTCGGATAGCTTGAAATTCTAGCTAGATAGCTTGAAAGCATTATTCGGTCTTATTTTCGGGCGCGTGTGGCGCAGTGGTAAGAGGCTCGCTGCGCACGCACACGGTCGATGGTTCGATCCCGCGCCCGTGGCCAACCAAGCCATCCATCCCTCCGGGGTCGGTAAATTGGTACCAGAGGAGTCTGGGAGGATGAAGCACTGACTTGGCTCATCGGATGCCCCCCGCAAGTCACTGTATAGGGCACATACGCATTCAACGCCTCTACGATGCTCAGATGAAGTCGAATGTGTGGCGCATCCCTCGTGACGGGATTGATCAACGCCGACCACTTTATCCTTTTATTATTCGGTCTTATGTTTACTATGTGTAATCTTCAAGGCTGCTAAACAAGGAGATATGGACATAATATGAGGAGCATCCAAGCTTTTTTACTATAATTGATACCCTACCCTAAAGTGTTACAGTATTTTTGTAATTTTTGAAATTTTCAGCATCCATTTGTTTGAGGTGTATGCAATTCCAGGGTCAGTTTACCTTGGGGTATCAGTCCAAATTCGTTATGTTAGCTGTGTCTTGGCTATGTCAATCATAAATAATTTACCCTTAATTTAAAAGGTGTCGTTTCATTGAAAGGAAAATAATATCCATTATTACCAGCTCTTTTGCTCATTTACCCAGTCTTTGACACTCAGTGAAGCAATTGTCCAGAGCTTAGTCATTCTGCAAAGGATATCAAGTGCCATGATCTTTGCAATGGTCGGTATCACGTGGCCATAATGACGAACACTATAAAAAGGGTATGGATACAGTTGCATGGTTCTGTAATGCTTGGATTTATCCGAAGCGACGAAACTTTGAGCGTTATGATCCCCCATTAACCTTTCCCGGAATAGAAATTAGTTATTTAAAACAATGAACTGAGCCTTCATTCACAAATGTGTCAGGGATGCTTATAACCTTCTTCATGGCTTTGATATGGTTAACCACTGTGGCTCACTGTTTTCCTCTGTCAGTCATATTTTTACAAGGGAGTTCCATGTTTCCTTTTCGTAAAACGTAGGCATTGTCGACGAATAGTTCTGATACTTGATGCTTTGCCCCACAGGTTGTTAATAAAGCACTTTATTTTGGATTTTTTTTTTGATTTTGGATGTTTCCAAATATCAGAATTTCTACAAGTCTTTTCCTCCTTTTGCATCTTTGTTGTACACTGGTCTCACAACTCACAACTGTTTGCCTGCTTTTTTTCTATAGAGCATTTTGTGTGTACTGAAATAAAATGAATTAAAGTAATCTAAATGTACACAAATTATATGTCTTCTACTATGAATGTCAGCCCTTGGAATATCCAATGGTGACATAACAGTTGATGCAATCTGCCATATGGTACGTCGATGTCTGGCATCGGACTGATGCGAAACACTTGTGGACCTCCCACGATGCGTTCGTAAACGTGCGTATACAGTTACGCATCAACGAGTTCCGGCGAAAGAGTTACGAGCACTTTCTATAACGTAAATGATTGTGGACGCTAAGCTTGAATAGATCTTCGCAGTTACTAGTATTACTAGTACTCGAACCGAACCCTGCGCAACCTTCTCAAAGTCGCACTACAAGTTCATTCCCTGCCTCCCTTGCTAGCAGCGTTTTTTTTTTTTGTTCTATTCTGGAGTAGCATTGAAAAAAAACCCTAGCAAAGCCAGAAAACAGAAGTCGGAAGACTATCAAAAGGCAATCCCGGTCATTTGCTATAGTTTGGCCTCCCTCCGATTACATTTATGCGGTGTCAGTGATCGTGTGTCGATAGAGTGATGCGGCACAGATATGCGACGACGCCCAGAGATCTTGCGTGGATTTGCCTCCGACCTTTGTTGGCCTAGTTATCGTACAGAGCGAGTTTTCCAGACATCCAGCTCCTGCGTTCAGTAAATCGTTTTGGCATCTTGCCAAGCAGAAAAGAGGCAAAGTGTCGAGGGATAGTGACGGACCGACGAGGAAAGGCCATAGCTCTGTTACACTACGCAAAAGCAAGAAGTAGACATATGGGAAGTCTCGTAAAGAATAAGCATCTGCACACAGCTACGCAGGCCCGTAACAGGATGTCTGCGTAGAGTTCCAGGAATTTGTTTCAATGTTGAAGTTGTTTGAGTTAACAGGGCACTCGAAACCGTTAAAAGATATTTGTTGGAAGAACAATAAATTCCTTTTGCTCCACCCACAATCTAAGAAAGAGCTCGTTTGTCCACCGGATAGTGAAGAGCAAGAGGTTACTGGTATGGTTTTTCTTACAAGAGGGAAATTGGGCAAATCTTCAGCAGGCTGTCCCATAAAAAGTGACCAAATTAAATCAAATGCCATGAAATAGCCATGAAAAACCGCTTTTCCATGAAAGAAACTTGTAACAACCTTCTCTGTACTCTCAACAGCCCTCAAAAACGTATCAGTTCCTGAAATTCTTCGATCCAACATTCTCAACCGTCCCGGAGATGCATGTACTGCCCAAAGCTTCTACCCACCAAAGTCCTTCCTCTCCAGCACTTACCAGCCTCATCCGAAGTCGGTTCCGAGGTTCACCACCCTGCTCGTCTCCGTATTCGTAATAATTACCGCTGAAGACTGGTTTTTTGCGCACAACAACTCACAGGCGATTTTGTACGTAGTTCAAGACTCCGGAAAACATAATTGCAAAAATATTTACGCGCACATTCGCGCAAGAATGGTCAGGTGAAACTGCTCATGGAGTATTTGCCGCTTCCGTGCGATGAAAGGCGCTGGAAAAAATGAGTCACAGTTTGCTTACACACAATCGTGTATACTTACTGAAGGCCTGATCATTTCACGCCTACTATAGCAGAACCTACTATACAGGTGGTGATGAGGATAGCTGACCCAACACAAGAAAAGTTTAGGATGAGGATGCTCTTGACAGGTCCGAGAAGAGCGTAAATAAATCCCAGAGTCGCCAACACTAGAGTATTTTACCTACTAAAACTGTTTAACTTGGATTGAACTTGTTACACTGGCACCATTTCTGCTAGATGGAACAGCCATTTACTGGAGTTCATTAATTTTTTGAATGCTATTATGGATGAACAGAACAGAAGCTGTCCAGCCACTTCCACAGCACACCCAGAGGTGGCCCGTAAGTCTTGGTTCAGTAAAATCCTGCCATCGCTTCCTTCACAGTAAACTATGGATTAATTATCAGCACCTGATCTGTATGTATTTTTTTTGCTCTAGGAGGTTTGGAGGTGAGAAATGCTCTTTCTTTTCTAACCTTTCTTTTTTTCTGAAGTTCCTGCCGATATTTTCAGTTTACTTCATGAAACCTTCCTTGCAGTGTACCTCTTTTTGCTAAAGTGGACACCGATTCCTCTATCACCTCTCCTTCGTGCGTTGACGTGGATCTGCGGTGCAATACTTACTAGTAACTGTAACTAACAAAACAACTTCTGGACAGTGAGTCATGTTTTGCACCAAGGAAGAATAACCATCACATCTTTCAACCTCAAAGAAGCTTGGAAACAGTCACTGACCACATCACGTCACTTCCCAAGAACAATATTCATCTTCTGATTCACGTTCAAATTCAAATTTTTGTTTGCATACTTCGTACAAATGCCGACAGTGAGCGAATACATACATTTACGTAGGAGTTGCTCTACATTTTTGCCATTTAGGCAAATGAGTCAAACATTTTCCTGGAAGTGAACATGCCGGCGCCAATGACTAGCCGAAATGCACAGGCTGCTTGACTCATCGGGCATTCATTTTCAGCATGGGGCGATCTGCCCACGACATCATTTCACCTAAACAAAGCAGGTTGCTCCTAGGTATTACTCAGCCGTGTTGTAGTGGTAAGGTTCTATGGACTTCCTGGGCAACGAGCTCTCGACTACAAGCGGTGCGCGTCTCTTGTGAGAAGCACGGAGTAGCGGATTTTCGTCCAAACAACGAACTACCAGCCTAGTGCTTCTTCGCCGCATTCTCTCGCGTATGGCGGTGTGTGTGTTTAGCAAGATTCTTGGAACGCGTTGCTCTTGCAATCATTCGGAGGAGTCCTCCATGAGCACTCTGTTGACTGAGGTGCTCACCGTCGTTCATGCCGGGGCCTCCACCCCGATCAAAAGCCGCCCAAAGTCGAGAGCGTGGATAAACCGACGCTCTTCTATCCTCATTCTGTGTAACACTCTTACGCTAAGAGGATCGAGCATTAGACCACTCTGAGAGAAAGAAACTACGGACACGAGTGGAAAAAGGCGACTGATGATGACACACTTCGGGTACGCAGATCTTCGTCGTAGGTTCGGAGTCCCCCGTCATTGTTATGGAAGCCATCTGAGAGCAATCAAAAGAAACAAGGACATCAGGAACAAACATTTCAGTGCCTAGAAGAGGTACAATGAACAAAGATCTCTTCGATCATTTCCATGTAAAATACGTTCACATCCCCGATAGAAGCATACTCTGGTGTTAGTTGAGAAACAGACCCAACTTTCGAACTCATGGATTCAGCTTAGGAGCAGCTAGAGTTGAAAAAACTGTAATGACTCCCAAGATGTAGATGTAATTGGTAATGAAAGAAATCTGCCTTATTGTAGGCATTAAAATGCCCAGTATTGAAGACGCATAGCTAAAAAAGTGGCAGACTATGCGATGGCGATACACTCCCCCATAAAAGGTAATCCCTTATATAAATCCGTGGAAGCAGCGAGGAGTGCAAGCAGCATTCTTCAAAAGGTTTAGATGCCTATCCAGCCGAATACTCACTTTCACGAATGAAACTACTCCTGAAAACCTACATCGTAGTATTGGAGCAGGGATAACGCCAGACACTTGCTTCCGAAGCTCCTTCTCAGAGTAATCCAAGAAGAACTTGTAAAAATAAAAAGGTCTATTGACAAGTACTCGACTGAGCACAGCATGGGTGGCGTGCTGGTGGCGGTCGTGTAGACCACCCACGTAGACGAGGTGATCTATCGAAATCAATCCCACGACCAATTCGATCTACTCACATAGCATCCGGAACTGCTCTGGATGACGCGCTGCTGGTCACTTGCGATTTTACGACACAGTCCTTTATTGCCGTTGTTCACACCCTTACATCCGTACGCCAAATGCACGCTGTTCTCACTTCAAGCACCACTTGTGAGACATCTGTGAGTCCAACGTGAACGATACAAAACAGCTGGCACGCTGCCAAGTACCAGAGTGTCCAATTCGCGACACCACAACCGTAACAACTGCTACTGGCTACCAGAAGCAGGTGCTGTCGGCGTTCGCCTACGCGCCCGGACCACCACTACCTCAGACGTCGTACCGAACGAGTCTTCTGCCAATAGCGTGCGGGGCGTAGACGTCGGCAGCCAATGGCAGAGCGCGCGGCGGTCGCGCAGCGTGCTGGCGGGCCGCGCGCATATAAAAGCCGGACGGG
>JARK01001337.1:2771672-2782208 GCA_000688135.1 Ancylostoma ceylanicum | reverse complement strand
GTAGAATCTCTTTAATAGTAACAAATCATTGGGTGGTAGTTCACTACAATTAGTTCTCGCTGTGAATTGGCACGCTGTTTACATTTATTGCCAGCGGGTGCTGGCCACATAGTTAGCGCTCATCCAGATAGCATCTATTCCCAATTATCAGCCGTCTGCCGTTCCCATGATAGTTAGACCACCGCGGTGGTTCGATAGCAGTGCCGGCTGCGCAGTTATTTTTTCGCGCGTTTTCTGATTTCAAATTTCCTTCGCGCTCTCCTCGCAGGCGACCTCAAAACGCAGTTGCGCACTGCAGGGGTGGAGATTTGAATACGTCCGGGATCCTTGAGCATGGTTTTACATTTGCTGGTGCTTTGTGCTCGTGCGCAGACCCGTTACTGTTGTTGAGCGGTAGTTGGTTCGTGACAGTCCTCGGTCCAGGTAGCGCGCTGTAGACGGGTTGTCCTGGAACGTGCATGTTTGCTTGTTTAAGTCATTGCCTGTGACAAGCTGGCGAGGAATGCGAGTCGCCGTTGTGAGTGCGTGTGTCCCGCTGTTCTTCGGGTCGAGTCATTGCGCATGCGCAAGAAAATAGGGTGAGAGGGATCGCGTCCCGCGTTCTTTGTATATGTGTGATGGGAGGTTGCGTTAGTCAAGGCCGATTGGTTCTCGGACATTTCTTGATGACAGTCCTCGACAGTTTTGCGGCAATCGATCGATCGAGCACACGTTGGAGAGGATGGACTGTATGCTAATTCTGTGCAGCAGCAGGCCAGGCGAAGGAGGTCGTTATTTGCTGAGTGCGCGGCATTACACCCTGAGCTTTTCTTGGAAGAGGTCGGCTCGGCAAACACACAGTTGCGCTGGTTCGCCCAGAGTGGCTCTGGCCTGGCTGCCTTCCTGTGCCACATCTGCTGCTGTCGCTCATAAAACGCCCATCGCGCACAGATGGCCGGTTGATGGACGCTGCTTTGCACTCTTTCGAAATGCTATTCAAATTCGGTCCGGGTGTCCCGTTACCAGTTACCGTTGGGGAAGCGCTGGATCACCAGAACATTACGTTACAAACACTCGGTTGTCGCAGCAGCATAGGTTGGCAAGGGGCTGTCTTGCATGTCATCATGGTCATTCATTTCAGGCCGGTTTCGCTGGAGACGATGCTCCGCGTGCCGTGTTCCCGTCCATCGTCGGACGTCCTCGTCACCAGGGAGTCATGGTTGGCATGGGACAGAAGGACTCATACGTCGGAGATGAGGCTCAGTCAAAGAGAGGTGGGGTAATCCTATCCAGAGCGATTATTACCTTTTCCGCCCAGTAGAAACGTGCCGCCGTGCGCATTGTGAGTGTTTGCCTTCCAGGTATCCTCACCCTGAAGTACCCCATCGAGCACGGTATCGTTACGAACTGGGATGATATGGAGAAAATCTGGCACCACACCTTCTACAACGAGCTTCGCGTCGCCCCTGAGGAACACCCCGTTCTTCTGACCGAGGCCCCCCTTAACCCCAAGGCTAACAGAGAAAAGATGACCCAAATCATGTTCGAGACTTTTAACACTCCCGCTATGTATGTAGCCATCCAAGCTGTGCTCTCCCTCTACGCCTCTGGACGTACCACTGGTGTCGTGCTTGACTCCGGAGATGGTGTCACCCACACTGTCCCCATCTATGAGGTAATGATTTTTCTCAAGTAATTTTCCGTGTTCACTCTATTATCGCTCAATTTCCCTGTTCAGGGATATGCTCTGCCTCACGCTATTCTCCGTCTGGATCTCGCTGGCCGTGATTTGACTGACTACTTGATGAAGATCCTTACTGAGCGCGGTTACTCCTTCACGACCACCGCTGAACGAGAAATCGTTCGTGACATCAAGGAGAAGCTGTGCTACGTCGCCCTGGACTTCGAGCAGGAAATGGCCACCGCTGCCTCATCCTCATCACTCGAGAAGTCTTATGAACTTCCTGATGGACAAGTGATCACCGTCGGAAACGAGCGCTTCCGTTGCCCAGAGGCCCTCTTCCAGGTGAGGAAATCCATAGTTTTTGTCGTTGCCTTTACACTGCTAAATTTTCGACTGATTTCACATCTCTATGTTGAAATTTCGTTTAAAGTTCTGAAGAATTCCTATTGTAGCCTTCCTTCTTGGGTATGGAATCTGCTGGTATTCACGAGACCTCTTACAACTCGATCATGAAGTGCGATATTGATATTCGTAAGGATCTGTACGCTAACACTGTTTTGTCTGGAGGAACCACCATGTACCCTGGTATTGCTGATCGTATGCAGAAGGAAATCACAGCCTTAGCTCCTAGGTAAGCATGTTTTAAACGCTATTTATCTGATTCCTCCAAGTTTAACTTCAAACTTCTGGGATTTGGATGCGATTTCTGGATTGCCTCTCTTTCAGCACTATGAAGATCAAGATTATTGCTCCCCCCGAGCGTAAATACTCTGTATGGATCGGTGGATCAATCCTTGCCTCGCTGTCCACCTTCCAACAGATGTGGATCTCGAAGCAGGAGTACGACGAGTCTGGCCCCTCGATCGTTCACCGCAAATGCTTCTAAAGGACAAATATCTTCTCTATGTCTCATTTTCATACAAACTCATTTTGCTCCATCATCGATGTACTATATGTTGTGTCTATGGTTTGTTTCTGTCTCGGGCAGGCTCCCGTGCTGTATGTACTACTTCCGGTAGTAGTAGCCCGGGTCGTGCTGACCAAGTTGGAAGCAGGTCCTAGTCATCAATTGTCTATGCTCATGAGAATGCAATAAACTTTAATATGCAATGATAATAAAGATTTAAAAATTTAATGGTTTGTATGCATACTATGCTTTCCAGAAACTTTACTACCCTCTGGAAGTTTGTGGGTGGCGATGGAGGTTTCAAGGAAGATAGTCTGGGATCTCTGGATTGTGCGTGAGATTTACTCACAGTGTCTAAAACAGCTGCTATTCGGTTCCTGGTTTGGAATTTGTCCTGGAATTTTGCTAGTGATTGCGCTGGACAATTTTATTCGTGTAACTGCTTTTTGAAAACGTTAATGAGACCAGAGCTTCTGCTATGGAACTTCTTTGGCCGTGACAAGCTTGGAATCCATCGTTTTCCACCAGCGATGCCCAAAAAGATCTTCCTGGCAGTCCTCTCCGAAAATCGACCATATATTCTTTAGAAAGTCACGATTGTTAGCTGAGCGTTTTTTATTCCACTCTCGGACCACTCAGAAAGCGTCAAAAGCTTGCTGTCCTCGTATATGGTGGAAGCGCGCCGATGACAGACAGTTCCGTGAGCCCTCGGTTCTCGACCTCAAATAAACTCGTTCCATTCTTATGATGCTTCCGCGAGTCGGAATCGAAAGTCGTGCGCAGTCTTGTAAGAAATGGGGATTTCATGAACAACAGTGCTTGTGCTGATGAAACTGCTTTATAGTGTTTTCATTTCACCTCAATTTAAAGATTTCCTTTGGTAATTGGGGAGAGCTTATGAAAGGTAGTCGCTTTTTCCTTCATGAGACGAGTTATGAGTTTTGACTTTTCTTGAGAGTTAGTCTGATTCAGACGGAATTTTGACCACTATGCAAAGCTCTTTCAACAGTATATGACAATCACTGAATTAAAAAATACCTGGAGGCCATAGTCTGTTCAACAGGAGACGATAGCTGGAATGGCGGTAGAGAGGAAAAGAATGCAAGAGAGTGTGGAGAAATTGGAGAGAGTGGCAAGAAACGTGCTTCTCTATTCTTCCACTGATTTTACTGTAGTTCATCATGTGAGTTCTCTGAATTTTTTGCAAGAAATAGATATCACCTTCCTATTGTTCTCTACACTCAGCTACAAAGGAGAACCCTCATTTTTATTTTTATTTTTATTTTTATTTTTTTTGATTGTTTATTTTATTTTTATTTTATTTTTAATAATAAATTTTAATTTTTGGATCCTAGTTTGGAAACACAACGAAAATGATCACTGTGTCTCTTTTAATGCCATATCTATAACTCTTATTCAGAGCCTCGCTTGATGTTTACCCTAACAGTCGGTTTTTTCAAAAGGAAATAACAGCAATTTGCTCACATTTTTGTCCATGCAATTAGATTTTGCATCTCATGAAAATTTGATGCAGCCATATCACTATACTAATGCTGAATTATGCAAGCATGTAGCTTCATTCTTGGGAGTGTTTTTCTTCAGAAGTTTTTGTTTCCATCTACATAGGAACTACACTTGACTCCTTGTTAGTACCATCATTGAAATTGATTGGACAAAAGCAAAAAGCGTTCCAATCAAATTTTTCTCCAATTTGGTCTTATCCTTTGTTAAAGCATCATCACCACATAAACAACGTTAGGGTGAAGACCTTGTAGTCATCGTCTCTGCAAAAACCTCTATCGTATTAGTAAAATTAAGTTCAGTCACCAGTGAGTAGTATCCTCTGAGAAAGTATAGGTCAATGCGAAGAAAATGGCGCACTTTTTCTGAAAAGTGTAATTTTGTTGCATGATTCACGTTATCGGGAACAAAATCGAGCCTACAGAGTATTAGCTCAAAAACATTGCTTTGGTAGTGGTCAGTATGAGTATAATAACTACAAGAATAGTATCATTACCTCCTGGGAAGTCGCTCAACCATCAGCACATTCCTTAGACCTGAAATGTTGTAATGCTACTATAGCAATCATCTGAGTAAAATGGGAAAAGCTCTAGAAAAGGGCAGAGAGGGCTTCCAAAGCAACCTAATGGTTAACAACCCAGCTATTATTCAGGACAATTAGTTTTCAAACTTTCCAAAAAAATAAGCAGTAACAAACATGCTAGAAAAGGAATATATGAATCATAGCTTCTTTCATTATCAGATAACGGTGTCGCAAAATACATACAACCGTTATTCCTATTGTTTTTAATGCTCTGGCAGTGGCCCTGCTCTCTGCACATCAGTGAGAGACCCTTTCACCCTCTAATCGTCCAGTACTTTAGCAGCACTAGGAATTTACCTAGTTACTACAGGTCAATTAATAGTATCAACACTCCTCAAATCCATAAGTGCGTTGTCATCACTTCATCGTGAAGTGCTGCTACTGCTAAAATCATGTCGAGTTTGTCATTTTCCCGATTCAGTCCTCTGATTTCATGAAGCGGCGTGTGGGTGAACATCTTTTGAGTAGCTTGACATTCTCCCTCTGTTTCCTTGGAATTATCGGTTGCATTCCTTGCATTTCAAGCGCCACGTTTTCGCATTTCCGCCGCATTTGATTATAGAGTTCCATTGCACGAACTGAAATATTAAATTTAATAAATTCAGCTGATTAATTGCTGCAGCATGCGTCGATTGTTCAATAGCTAATGATTCAAGGCATTTTAATTGGCTGTTCGATGAGAATCTCGAACTTTGAGTGAGCTGATAGTTGAAGGTGTTGAATCCAATCCATTTCCACAAACCTCAAATTTTAGGAACCATGAAGAAACTAGCGAGTGTTCTTTCGAGAGAAGCGCATTTCACTGCAGGATGGAATTTGCGTAAAAGCAAAAGCATTCAGTATGGTAAAGGTAAAAAGAGATTGGAAAATTTAACACTCAAGATCAGGCAGAATATGTAGGTGGAAAAAATTCAGTCAGAAAAATCCGAAGATTTCTTAAAAACAATTTTCTAGTCCTTCCCCTTCGTCAGCTGCTCCCTGAGAACTGCCAAGGCCCTTCGAAAGGCTGCACATATGTCAACGATGAGTGTACATGCATGTTTTGGCTGCAAAATCGACAGAATTTAAGTAGCAGACTAAACCATCGACCGCACTGTTATAAGAATTTCCACTAGTGGGCTTCCTGTGCCTTCCGAAGATGCTAGCACAACTGCTTCCAGTGCTTCTTTTCGGCTTTGCTGTAGCAGGTAATCATGATTTTCCTGGATTTACAGAACTTCGTTCGATTCATTTCGTTATGAAAGACTATAGAATTATTTCCAAGCTATGCCTATTCCAGATCGTGAACTGACCAAGAACGAGTTCCTACAGACCGTGACAAGAATCAGTTAGTATTGCCAGTAGTTATCGCTTCAATTCCTAGGGAAAACAGTGGGTTCTCTTCCAGAATGTGGCATCGCATGCGCACCGATTGCGGTCCTTGACTGTGGTTACGATACCGATGAAGAGAACAGGGATCCCAGAAATGAATGTTACGCTCCACTGGTGGGTTACCTAAAGTAAACTTTTTTAAAGCTAAAGCGATATCCACGCTAATGAATAAGGATTCATCCTGCTTTTTTAATGCTACGTTTTCTATTCCTAGATTGAATACACCCCACGTGAATCCTGCTGGACTGCAAAAATACGATGTGAACAACGTGGTAGACCAATTCAACTTCGAACAGAAGTTGAAGGAACAACTTTGTGAGTTGCTAGTAACTCCTACTTGTCTTCGAGAGATGAATACAATTACTTCAGCATACAAGCGGTCTCTAAGAATCCTATGCGTCCAATGCAAATGACCGTGGTCTGCAACGAAAATGGGCGCTATGTGACGAAACTTGGACGTCCCACGGATGGCGTGTTCTGTTTTGCACCAATTGAGGATCAAGAAGGCAGTGGCGCCGGGACCGTTGCTCCTTTAAATGAAGAAGCATAAGGTTTACAAAACCCTACGAATTAAAGTTTTACAAAAAATAGTGTAACTGGTTGGAAGACAAGTTGGATACTACCGCATAGATCCAAAATTTGATTGTGATTCTAGGATTTCAGTGCATCAGAAACTTCCAGGGCCCAAGAAAGAGGAATGATCAGAATCTTGAGCAAATCACTCCAAAAAGCTTACATCAGCTCAAATAAATACAGAATATCATTACGTGAAAAATGAAAAAAAAATCAAAAACAAGTTATAAATAGAAAATGTCATTATGTTCAAATTCTTTATACTCCTCCATCAATGTAGGTGCACCCTTCCAAAGCTATTTAAATTTCATTCTTCGATCTATTCTTGCAGTTGGAATGTTTTTAGAATCCTGAGCTGGACCCTGTAATGGAATAGTTCTCGAGATAATTATCAAAATATTTATTAACGACATACTTACATGGACTCTTGTATTGCATACATGCATGGACTTTTGTATTGCATACATGCATGGACTCTTGTATTGCAGTGTTACCTCTCACTGGTTTTAGGCATAAACTTTGGTCCTCGCCAAAGTTCCGATGATTGTTTGAATCTAAATCACGAAATTTTGTGCGGTACAATCAGAAGATGAGCTTTCCAGTCTTTTATTTAAGCCACATGGTTATGACCTAGACATCAGTCACCTTGTTGTCCGTCTTTTCCACAACTAGTCGCTTCCCCATAGCATTCTTATCGTAAAAAAGGCAGGTAGACAGTTAATTCCTTCATAATAACCCAAATCGTCCTATTAATAAGAGTGATGATGTTGTATTGTGCTTGAAATGTTAAAAATGTTAAGGTCTGACGACGACATTATATGTCGAAAGCTCATCGGAATAAAAGAAAGAAATAATAGCAGAGCCTTCACGTAACAAAGATAATTAAGTGAAAACAAAATGAGGCTCAGAGACATAACTATATACCGGATTGAATAATAGAGCTTCGATCCGCAAAAAGGAAACAAAACCAGTATTAAACATTGTTGTTGTTGACTTTTCTCTTAGACAGAAGAAAATGAAGTGTAGAGCCATCCAAGACGGAAAGCACTGTGAATGTCTGATGAGTGGCTGTGGAGTTAATTTTAAGCAGGACTCAGACTCTATGGAATGCTCTTCTTCTCCAGGGCTCATGTTACACCGCAATTGTTTCCATCAGACAATTACTGAGTCATGTAGGGTCGAAAATACCTCGGTTGCATTCCAAATTTTATATTTCTGCAGTTGAAGGCACGGTTACCACGTTTCGAAATTTCGGCAGGGAGTAGTGTTGCAGGGCTCCTAAGAAGTGATGTACATGAATTACCACAAGAACACCGAAAGTGCCATCGTTCAACAGTCTTCTCGCCGAGAGTGGAAGGGGCTATCACCGCCTGGAGCTGGGCTCACGAAAATTGTTGCCGCAGAGCATCAAGCCCACCGTTGCGAACATGCGTTAAATCACTACGGATTTGAACGTGTCAGAGAGGATGACGAACAGAGCACAAAATTTCGAGGTGCCATAGATTTTCCACGTAGGCCGAAGGAGTCCCAGGAAGCTGTCAAGACAGTCTGCAATAGCTTTGCGCGCTGTCTCAGTCATGGCTTCGGCAAGCGCTTCTGCTACCGGCTACACTCCTTTGGTTTACAAAAAACGCTGTTGAACTGATAGTCAATCTCTGCGTGGGTCAGATTACTCAAAATCACGTGTTTCCTTGGTTTTTGAAGCCAGCTTCCACCTACGAGCTGTTTTGCTCAGCAAAAATGGCTTCAGGCTATTTTTTGATATAAATCTGAGGTGGTGATAAACCTCCTGAAACGACGCTCAAGCGGTGAGGTGAAGGTCACAGTTACTTGTCAGCTCTGTTTAGGAACCACGAACGAGCTTACCTGAAAACCGTGGTGTTTAATTAAGATGTTTGATTTGTTTGATGACTGTTTGCTTAATCGTGATTTTTTCCTAAGAAATCATGTGCCGAATTCGAGCTGGCTGGAGTTGTTTTCACTAATGCGAGAATTCCTTATAATCTAAAACTGTCGAGATGGAACATAGAAGAGCCTTGTTCAACATTTGCATCTTGTACGCGATGTTATATGGAGCCGAAACGTGGGTGCTGACAAAAGCTGCAGAGCGCAAACTTGCATTGGTGCAGAGACGCATAGAGCAGTTCATGGTTGTAGTACGTCTTCTAGATAAGAAAACGAATGCATGGTTACGTGGTGTCACTAAGGTAAAGGATGCAGTGAGTACTGCAAGAGAAAGAAACTTATGGATGGGAACTCGCTATGTCAACCAACGTTAAATGGTCAAGAGTATCCATGGAATGGCGTCCACCGCTAACGCATCCAACCGGTCGACTAAAAGCTCGTTGGCGAGATGAATTCCAGAAAATACTACGAACATGCAGCTGGCAACTTATTGCAAGAGCGAAGACGAAAGTAAGGGATTGATGGTGTAGTGCCACATATTGTAAAATACTGACAGGCAAATAAATGTAAATGTAAATCTGGTGCTTGAATAATGTGGCTTTTGCAGAATATGATAGGTAATTATAGTGGTTGTAGACAATGAAACGCAATCCGCTGTCTGCTCAGTACTCCAACCCGGATGCTTTTTGCCTATGAGCATTCAAACACTTGTCGTTAGAGCAAGTAATCTGTTCCTTATTTTTGCATGAGTGTAAAATGCACCACTCTTTGGAAGCCGTGTTTTTGCAATATGATAGGTTTTTTTCTAAACGCATGATACAATGTTCTGACTATTGCTGGTGGGATCCACCTGTTTTCAACATTTACTGAGGAGCATGATCCTATGATTCTACCGTTGAAGTCTTCATATTTATAGCAAGTTCTGCTGATTGTAATTGAATCGGCGATCAAAGTTTGGGTATTTCCGTGCTTGGCAGTGTTAGAACTACTATTAGGATGTCCAATAACTTTGAAATTGTAGTCATCTGTTTAACTGCACAGACTGGGACTCACTAAAAAACCCATCTATTGTTAACTTTAGATCCAAAAGTTGGTCTCTCGAAATCGTAAGAAAGTTTCTCGAAATCGTCGTCAAATATTTATTTCAGTTGAAACAGATAAAGACATTGAGAGCTACGGGACTTGGGTGACAGTGGTGGAGGGCGATGTCGTGGTTGACGTGCTAGATGTTGACGATGTTGTCGTTGAGGATGTTGTGCTTGTTGTAGTGGATGTGGACGAGGATGTTGTTGAAATAGTCGTTGATGAAGTTGTCGTTGTGGGTGTCGTGCTAGTAGTAGTGGACGTGGAAGTTGTTGTAGTTGGTGGGGCAGTGGTTGTAGAAGTGGTTGTCGATGAAGTTGTCGTTGTAGGTGTCGTGCTACTAGTAGTGGACGTGGAGGTTGTTGTCGTTGTGGGTGTCGTGCTACTAGTAGTCGTCGTCGATGAAGTTGTCGTAGTGGGTGTCGTGCTACTAGTAGTCGTCGTCGATGAAGTTGTCGTTGTGGGTGTCGTGCTACTAGTAGTCGTCGTCGACGAAGTTGTTGTCGTAGGTGTCGTGCTACTAGTAGTGGACGTGGAAGTTGTTGTAGTTGGTCGGGCAGTAGTCGTGGAAGTAGTTGTCGTTGTAGGTGTCGTGCTACTTGTAGTAGACGTGGAAGTTGTTGTAGTAGGTCGGGCAGTACTCGTGGAAGTAGTCGTCGATGAAGTTGTCGTAGTGGGTGTCGTGCTACTAGTAGTCGTCGTCGATGAAGTTGTCGTTGCGGGTGTCGTGCTACTAGTAGTCGTCGTCGACGAAGTTGTTGTCGTAGGTGTCGTGCTACTAGTAGTGGACGTGGAAGTTGTTGTAGTTGGTCGGGCAGTAGTCGTGGAAGTAGTTGTCGTTGTAGGTGTCGTGCTACTTGTAGTAGACGTGGAAGTTGTTGTAGTAGGTCGGGCAGTACTCGTGGAAGTAGTCGTCGATGAAGTTGTCGT
>JARK01001337.1:2720373-2757999 GCA_000688135.1 Ancylostoma ceylanicum | reverse complement strand
TATTTACATCCGCGATGCGTTCGCACGCGACCGCGTCCCACGCATCTTGTCTGACCGTTCGCTGGGCCACGGCTTCCGCCGGGCCACGGCTGGTCAGACAAGTCCGGTAGGGCTCGTCTAGTCTCCACCCAAGTNTCGTTATCTTTATGATATCGGCCAATGATCTGCCTGTGACGTGGACCGCTTGGGCGGACTCGTCGTTTCGGATACACTGTATGTCGCTTCGATATACGGATATACGCAATAACACAAAAAGATAAAGAAGGCAATGAAATCTGCCGAGTTAGCCAAACAGAATAAGTACCAGGTTTCCTAGTAACTCCTGTTTCCGTCACGTCACGTGAAGTAGCGGACTAATTGTAAGGAAAGGTATCCAATCAAAAATGTCGATCTACATATTTCAAAGTACATTCACATTTCCCGGCTTAACAAAATATCCCAAGCTAATTGGGAGAACATGAGAGACTTTTAAAACACCCCGTGGAGAAGTAACAACCTAAAAACGTTAACATCCCTCTCTTAAGTAGGAAAGCTCCTTCAAAAAAGATCGGGTGAAAAGAGGCCACTGCAAAAAGCCGTTCAAGAGATGAATTCCTACTTTTCTCTCTCTTAATTTTTAAACCCTAATTACAGGTTATAGGCTGAATATTACACACGAGTAAATGCACTCTTGCTTAAAATAGCTGAAAATGAAATTATTCCTTCCTCACTCTAGAAGAGGAAAAGAATGGGTACTTAGCTGCTAAATAACAGTGAAAATAAAGGAACTGATGATACCTTATAAAATACCCAAACTAACAATAAGTTCTCCGAAAATGAACATTCAGAATGCGAATCTGCGTTCTTCCAAAGCTATTGAGTTGGTGCTATACTTCGCATGGAGTGCAGCACCCTGTGTCGCCATCGTTGGCGATGGCGACGGTCGCTCGCCAACATCGGCGATCGACGCGACTGTTGCTCGTCAAAGCCGACAATCGATAAGCACCGTTGTCACTATCGCCAACGGCCGCTATTATACATGAGACCGAATCGAATACATTCAATGGGATTTTCGAATTTTCGAATATTCGAACAGTTTATTCATTCGTCTTTCTAAAGAATGAACACATCCGAATTATTCGTTCATTCGGTGTCCCAGAAAAATGGGTTATTCGAACAATTCGGTCATTCGAGCTGTTCATAATCAAAGTTATTAAAAGTTATCAGTTAAGGTAATAAGAGTTATCAAAATTTGTTTTTCCAACTATTCGAAATTCGAATATTTCAAAAATCATCGAATATTCCAATGTATAGCCGCTATTCAGGGTGCTATACTCTACGTGGAGTATCTACCTCAATGCACTGAAGCGATACGTGGACAAAACCAGGTGTCAAGAATTGCAATAGGGTTGCTTGTACATTTCACGAGACCAACTCCGACTTTCCACTTTGAACATTCAAATTCGAGCTACTTATTGTGCCGCGGCCTAGCCACAAATCACAATGTGGCGCGCGCGATGTTCCGCAAAGTCGGAGCAGAATAAAAACCCGCGAATTCCAACGGTCAAAATTGTATAGTCCTTGTCGAAAAGTTAGACGGAATGCGCGTGCGGTTCGGTGTCGCTACGACCCCGCCGCGGCGCGGCTCCCAATCGATACGATCCGCCCCGCAAGGCATTTTTGTCGTGTTTTTCGTTTAAAAAACGTTCTTTCGCGCCCGCCGCGGCGCGGCTCCCAATCGATACGATCCGCCCCGCAAGGCATTTTTGTCGTGTTTTTCGTTAAAAAAATCGTTCTTTCGCGTTTCCTCCTTGCAGTTTTCCACTTCTACTCATTTCTTTACATTTTTAGGATAGTGCACAGCAGTTTTCGTTACCTTTTGAAATGGTTGTGTCTACTTTTGCAAAATATTCCAAATTTTTTTATTCCTTCCTATATTTTTTGCCCTAATTTGCTATTTTTTGCTGTTCTTCGCCTGTTTAAAGTTCCATTCTGTTGTTTTGATGTTGCGTTCATCGTTCGCCTCTCACATATCGCTGTTTCTTCGTTTATTTGCCCATGTTTTTGTTTCAGATAGATTTCCGATCATGTCTACTAAGCGATAAATGAAGAAACGGCGACAGATACAAAACGCAACTATAAACAAGCGGAGAATAGCAATTTAGGGCGAAAATATAAAAAGGAATAAAGAATATGGAATATTTTTCATAAGTAGACACAACCAATTCAAGNAATGCTCCACACATGCAAATTGTATGTCTCTGTAGAGTAAGCCGCTTCGATTTCCACAATGCTTGCCCTCACTTCATATTGCCACACGTATGTACATGTAGTCTTTCCAGAAAAGAATCTTTGCCTTACGCTATACTGCGCGTCGACTGAGCCACGTCGCAGCACGTATAGTCCTTGTCGAAAAGTTAGACGGAATGCGCGTGCGGTTCGGTGTCGCTACGACCCCGCCGCGGCGCGGCTCCCAATCGGTACGATCCGCCCCGCGAGGCATTTTTGCCGTGTTTTTCGTTAAAGAAATCGTTCTTTCGCGTTTCTTCCTTGCAGTTTTCCACTTCTACTCATTTCTTTACATTTTTAGGATAGTGCACAGCAGTTTTCGTTCCCTTTTGAATTGGTTGTGTCTACTTTTGCAAAATATTCCAATTTTTTTATTCCTTCCTATATTTTTTGCCCTAATTTGCTATTTTTTGCTGTTCTTCGCCTGTTTAAAGTTCCATTCTGTTGTTTTGATGTTGCGTTCATCGTTCGCCTCTCACATGTCGCTGTTTCTTCGTTTATTTGCCCATGTTTTTGTTTCAGATAGATTTCCGATCATGTCTACTAAGCGATAAACGAAGAAACAGCGACAGATAACAAAATGCAACTATAAACAAGCGAAGAATAGCAATTTAGGGCGAAAAATATTAAAAGGAATAAAAAAATACGGAATATTTTGCAAAAGTAGACACAACCAATACAAACGGGAACGAAAACTGCTGTGCACTATCCTAAAAGTGTAAAGAAATGTATAGAAAGCGGGAACTGAAAGGAAGAAACGCGAGAGAACGATTTTTTTAACGAAAAACACGACAAAAATGCCTTGCGGGGCGGACCGTATCGATTGGGAACCGCGCCGCGGCGGGGTCGTAGCGACACCGAACCGCACGCGCATTCCGTCTAACTTTTCGACAAGGACTGTATGATAATGCATAGGAGGCGCGGCGCGGTTCAGCAGATGGGCGGTGGATGCCGGAGGCAAGTATTTTTTGGAACGACTGTAGGACTGCTAAAGATAATGGGAGAGACGAAGCGTAACAGTTGCGAAAATGGGCACGGTTCATCCTACCCGAACATATTTTTGTTTCATTCCGGAACACAAACTTTCCGAAATTGATTGCTGGCGGCAGAGGTGGAATAAATGAAAGGAGTAGTCGAGTTTTGGCTTGATATCAAGCTGGTATTTGAACTGGATGGTGGCGTATTTTCTTTATCGGCAGCAGCACATACACGCTGGTGAACACAGAGTCCAGACCTACTTTTGTATAAGGCTCCACATCGCTGACACTGCAAGGCTGGTTCATCCGTGTTTTGGAGTTTCTCACTCTTCAGAAGGAAATTTAGCTGGAGGCACTCCTCCTCAGTGTACCTATGCATTTTACGAACGTGTCGGTACAAATTCTCGCGCGATACGGCCTTTTGGCAGCTAGGGCACTTGCGTTTCTGCATAACACGCCTAAACAGTCAATATTTATCTTGCACGTCAAAGTCTGGAGACATAGAAGTCCTTATGGTCAATGAGCAAATGAGTCATAGTTCCAACTCTGAATGGGATTTATGCGACCGAGTTGGGTGAAAATCTCACCAATCAGTAATTTCCCGGTTTTCGCGCAGATTCGTTTTACTACTAACAAGACTGGCGTTGTTGGACAATGATGTGACACCTTGAGATATCTAAACCGATCACTCTACATTGATATGGAAATCAGAGGACCGAATTTGAGTACTACTCGGAAATAACACTGAAAAGCAAAAATGCATACCACGTTGCTCGTATGTTTTCAAAACTAGGCGGATTTACAAGTGAAGAGCGAACAAGAAATACGTCACTTTGAAGACAGGACAGCGGTAGCAGCTTGAAGTAAAGCACAGCGTAACAGACTTTTCAGTAATTCCTAATAGCGGCCCAAAAAATGTTGGTAATGTTGTAGCAGTCGTTTCATTCATCACATTTATTGTGTTAGCGGCGAGAACATACTGTATGAATTGCAAATACGTATTGCTAATTGTTCAAATCCAGACTTGAAGCTAGTCGTGATGCCCACAATACGAGATAGGCAGTAACACAACACTGAAAGGGGCGGAAAGTTGTTCAAACAAGTCAGAAGACACCAGCTATATACCCATTCCGCAACACATTCTTTAAAGGACTACGGTGTTCGCGTGCAGATGGTCCCGCGACGAACGCCGCCAGCCTTGGCATTTTGCCAGGGAGCCGAATTAAATATGTAGGGATAGTCTCTACTATGAAATCCAGATTTGATGTAGCAATTTTTTTTGGACACCGGAGTAGAACTTTGAGGATTCACTTGAGGAGTACTTCCTGCTTTAGAAGTTATACTGAGACTGCTTTAGTATCACTAGGACGATAGAATAACCACTAATACATAATATCTAGATTTTCGAACCTTGTAGTCTGTTCCGCAGTTTTCAGCGATGTAATCTCAACCAGTAACACCGCAATACTCACACTTTACACCACGATTCAAAGAACATTCGCCCAATCCTGTTCGTCATTCACCAATTTTTTACCACTTTCACTTTGCCGCATTCATCGTTCGAGTTCAGCCGTCGTAACAACTACCTTTCTTCATACAAAGTAAACACAAGGGCGCCATTACGGTGATTTTACTTACCGCCATGCATACGAGGACAAGTTTTCTCGTGGTTTCGAACGAGATCAGAACAAACAAAAGCAGTAGCCGTATGGCAAAAACCTGCCGGCTCCAGCATTCCCCACAAAGTGCCTGAGTGGCTCAAAGTAAATTAGACGGNCGTGCAGATGGTCCCGCGACGAACGCCGCCAGCCTTGGCATTTTGCCAGGGAGCCGAATTAAATATGTAGGGATAGTCTCTACTGTATTCTACAGTCCGTTTCATTCAGAAAGAGAATCGAAGAGAAATTAGAGAAAAAAAACGGAGCGGGAGAAGTGTGCGGTAAATGGAGAGGAAAAAGCAAGCAGTAGGCTTAACAGAAAAAATGTCGCTGCTCTTAAAAATCAACAATAAAAACAAAAAAATGTCGCCATTTTTTGAAAAAAAAATTAGACAGTGAGACACTATGAAGTAGAGAACCCACCATGAAATTATTTCTCGCAAATATTTCCAAAAGAAATGAAGAGGACACGTTATAACTGTCTTGGCAAAACGCTCGCCATATTTGCACTGTCGGTTATTAAAATTACGGCTGTTCGATGTATTTGGTGCAACTGCAGAACAAGTGCTTTTATTCGACGCGTTTTCGTGAGACCTCGTTGGTTTTCTTGTGGACAAGCTTGTAAGGTAATAGCAATGTTGCTTCCTACTACCAAAAGATTGTTCATATTCAGTATATACACAAAATTTCAGAATTTGGTACTTCTTTCTAAACCAAATGTTCAAAAATACCAGTAAAAAACAGTGAAATATTTTAAAGTAGCCTGGACAAGCGGGAACTCACCAAATTTCACGTTGGGCCCATGACGTTAACTGAACTGTACAAGGTTACGCAACTAGTAATAGAATAACTAGTAACGGCATGACAACACGACGATGATGCGGCGGATCACATTTGACGTGTTTATACGGGTGCGAACAGTTGTCGCACGAGTTGACATGTCAAAGGTATGTATGGTTTGGCAGTGCTCTGGCTTCTCTGTTGTCTCTTCGCGTCACATAAGGAAGAGACGCTGTGAAGCCGACTATAAACGTGGGAGAATATTGTTCCCGAGCAGCTTCTTCATGGATACTGCCCTTTAGAAGGTATTATTAAACTACTACTGATTTCTAAACTCTTAGGCAATCCCAAGGTGATGTCCCCAGTCACTTCAAAAAACGACAGTTATGCATCTGATGGGTGTGTGCGTTTGAAAACTGTGCTGAGGACATTTCTGTACGAGCTTCCGCGGCTTAGAGTGGATGGAGCGAGTCGACGTCATCACGGATCCCGCCACTGCTTGCGCTTGGTCTGCGTGCATCCGAATGTACCCTAGTTCTCAGCTGAGTTCCCATATGTACTTTGGTGCAACTGCAATGAATCGGGGACATAGTAGGGGTTTTATGACTTCATAGACCATTTCAAGAAAGCAAATGCGTGCGTCTGCGCTGCGGCCGAACGTCCAAAGGCATATTTCCAATCGAAATTCAGTGTTACATTCAGTGTAAATGTTACAAGAGGAGGTGGAGCGACCTCAAAAAATAGAACTACCGGAAACACTGCTAATGCGTGCGTATGGTGTGCGTGCGTCCGATCCGAGGGATGCGCATAAGGCCGAGTTTCCGCCGTCTGGTGTAACTGCAATAAATCTAAAAGGTAGTGAAGGTAATGCGAATCCTTCCAGCGTTGCTAATCGTGCGTCAGGGCTGCGTCCGTTATGTTCAAGATGTCTGTGGAGGAGAAACCACCGTTTGGAATAACGCTTATGAATGGGTTCCCACGATCTAGGCTGACTACAACAACTTTAACTAATAGGAACGATAGTTCAACGCGACCTCTGCAGCCTAGTCAGCGCGTGCGTAATTGCTGCGTACGTGCGATTGGTAAAATGTTTATGGCTGAAAATCCGTGAAAGGGGTAATTGTACAAATTGATTCAATATATGAGAAAGGTTCTGTAACGTCGCGGATCTCTCCGACGTAGTCAATGCGTGCGTCAGTGGTGCGTACGTGTGATTGGTAGGATCCGTGGCATGGGCTAATTGTACAAATCGGTTCAAGATGTGGGAAGGATTCTGTAACCCGGCGGATTTCTCCATAGTAGGCAATGCGTGCGTCAGGGTTGCGTCCATCCGCACGTATGGATATTTGCTATTTGCATTACCTATTACCAGTGGAGAAGGCAGAAATTCCCAGTCGGGAGTGGGAAAAAAAGCTGGGATCTCCGTAACTTAGGGAAACTGGGCGGTAAAATAAAGGTACCAAAATATTAGTTTTGATATTCAAGAATTGAAAATAAATACCACAAAAGTAATAATAAAAACGTATAATAAAAAATATTAGGTTGAGTCGAAAGTTCTCGGACAAATTGACAATATTTTTATTTCTTTTGCAATTTTTAAAAGAAACGTGCGAACCATTTGAGGCATGCCCCGAAGGCATCGCTGGTCTTCCGCCAACGTTTAGGTAGATCGTGGGTGCCCCTGCTCCAGAACGCTGGCGACCGCTTCTTTAAGAAGTGCTCCAGTGCCTTTTCGATGTCGTCGCGGATTTGAAATTTTTGACCAAGTAGATGATGTTGGAGATGGGGAAAAAGGTGGTAATCCGAGTCAGCCAGGTTTGAGGAATACGAAAGGAGTGGTAAGATGGTGCATCCGAACTTCATTAGTTCGGCATTGGCCGTTCTTGCAATGTGTGGTCGGACGCTGTCGTGATAGAAGTATACTTTGAGCTGCTGTGGGCGCGCATTTTCGAGATTTGCCTTCAAATTCCTCAGTCGCTCAAAGTAGACGTCTGCGGTCATTGTATGTCTCTCGATATGCGGCTCTCAACATTCGACGTTGTGTACGCTCCACCAGATGCAGAGCATAACCTTCTCGGCGTGTACGTTGGGTTTAGGGATGCCTCCTGCATCCGCACCTTTGTCAATCCAGCAGGCACAATGGAAACGTTAGAGTAGGAAATCTACTTGTCATCCTTGGTGATTGGGTACTCAAGCCAGGTGTGAGTGCGCTTCATCGTGTGAACAGAATGTGACATATCAGCGCAGCGGTCCATGCCATACTGCATTAGAGCATGTGGTACTCATCGACTGAGTTTTCGCGCCTTGCCGATCGACTTCAGCCGGGGAACAACCATGATCTGACTCGTCACAAGAGCGACTGCCAATTTGAGTGTTTTGATACGGATCGGTTTCTACCTGTCCCCACAGCAAGTCCAAATCTGACTCCATCGGGCTCCCCGAGCTGTCTTTATCTTCTATGGAATATTCGCCCGACACGAACTTCGAGCGCCACTTCTAGCCTGTAGCTCTAACGGGTACGTTCCCTTTGTAAACTTCCTCCAGACGTCTACCGATATCCGCGTGTTCTTGACCAAATAGATGGGGAAAGAGTATGGAGCTGCGAAAGTGGGGTGGCGACGGCTTGAAATTGTGCCGCACAGTGGCAGACAAAGAGCTGGTTCGGTATGTATGTTAGTATGTGGTTTGAAGAGCCTTTTATACTCTATCGAAAGGTAGCTCGCGCGCTCAATTTACTTAGCTCTTTGCTGAGTTATGACCCCTGGAAGTCATCACTACTATATTGTCCGAGAACTTTTGACTCAACCTAATAATATTATTTTTAATTATTTTGTAGAGTATTTTTGAAAATTTTGGCGACGCATCCTCGTAGAACCACTTATTTTCCGGTGTTGGGCGCATTCGCATAGGGTTCTCAACTCGAGTGGGACTTTCTAACTTCCCAGGCCCAAGACTCATCCGACATAGTCAACGCATGCGTAAGACCTGCGTGCGTAAGGCCTGCGTGCGTCTGTGCCTCTCACCCAATTTCTCAACACTGACTTATGTCAATCTCCAGAACAATGCAATTACCATAGATTCGCTCATATTTAGTAGAAAGAGCCATTACGTATTTTCTCATTAGCGAGTGCTCATTTTTTCTCCTCTGCACAGCTCATCTACATATGCATGAGTTCCGCGCCGTCTTCTCGCGCTTTCTCCATTCCTTAGGGACGTCATATTGCTGCAAAGATCGCCGAAGCATATGGAGGCGACGTATATTTCTTCACTTGTGGAGCCTAACTCACATTCCCTTTACAGAGACAACGTCATTTTTTGGGCTAGATCCACGTTATGTGGGCGGGGGCATTTTTTACGAGTTCATTCAGAACTGCCTCTTTGAACAGCTGTTTTGGCTTTTGTTGGATTTTTTTAAACAAACCATGACGAAATGAGGACACGCCGACATCGATATCATTGACATTTGTGGAAATATCCAGAATACAATCGGGGTTTCTGGATTGTTGGTAACCCCAGTGAAAATTGTGATTATATTTTTAGCCGATTTGCAAAAAAAAAAAACAAAAAACAAAAACAAACATGATGGAACAACATTATCGATGTTTTTTTCTTGTTATAACCATGTCCGACAATTCCTTTTTTCACCAGGACTACAGACATATGTAGTGGATTTACAGTCTTCCCTGATAGGCAAAGATCAAAGCCAGCATGCATCATTGAGATTACCCAGTGTGAACGCCTTATTGTCTATGTTAACGACGTATAAACTGAAGAGAGTTATCGCGTTTACCTTGGGTAAGCTCAATGCTGCATTTCTGGCTCATAATGTGAAACATAACGAATATTCAATTGCAGGTGTTTGCTCAGAGGCCACAATCGCTTACCCAGCGTCATTTGGTAATTCTAAAGCATCAAACTCCACAGCTCCTAGAATTTCATGGCATTATCCCCTATGAACCCCTTGTGATGTCTTGCTGACATGTTTTTGTGAGTTACTGCTTTTGCGTAGATCTGATGTGAAGATACTCTAGGGAGCATTAAAGATACCATCTCACTTTGGGACTATTTTTGAGACTTTTGCCTGAGAAAATCTCTAGAAGCTTCTGTTCACAGTGGTGTACGTAATTCCGTGCAATATCTGCAGAAATACCCGTTTTCTAACCCCAAATTTGTGGAGTTTGTGGGCGGGGCCAAAAAAAACTAAGCGGTTATCGCACCTTACTTGCTGGTCACACACGGAGCGCACGTCCTACCCTGCTAAGCAAAGGATAATGAGGAACTCTCATGAGGAGTACGCATCTCCTCAGAATGTATGCCTTCAGGTGCCTTATTCAGATACCTCACCCTCCCGCCTCCGCCCCGCCCACAAGCTTCTCAAAGATTGGGAGTCGAGAACGGGTTTTTCGGTAATTTATTCATCATTAACGCGGGCATCGACACATTTATCTTGGGTAATCTCAATGATCCATTCAGGCACCGCGCATCACCTAGGCACCATATCTAGGGTAAACGTTTCAACTTCACACAAATTTACTCATCGTTAGCATGAGCGCCAACGCGTTTGCCTTGGGTAATCTCAATGATGCATCCAGGCCCAGACTAGCGTTAATGATGGGTAAGTTTGGGGATGTTGACACGTTAACCTTGGCTAATATCAGTGGTGCATGCCGGGAACCATATGCATAGTTAGGATTACCCAGGGTAAACGTTTCATTGACCAGTTGCAAAGGTGTTCTGTTTTTACTACACGGGCTTGTTCCTGTAAGAGAATATACAAACGTGTTAACACCACCAAAACTCACCCATTGTTAACATGGTTGTCAGCAACTTACCCTGGGTAATCTCAATAATACATCCTGGCACAGCTCTGGCCATCCTGGTAGCCTAAATGGGCTCGGATGCACCATTGCAACGATGGGTAATCCCATACATATATGTAGTTACGCCTATAGGCATGGGTAAAAGTGTTGATGAATCAGGTAAATTCTGAATTTATGTCCTTTAACGAGTTCACCATGGGTAATCTGAATGACGCAATCGAGCCTAGCAGGTAACGGTTAACGTTGCATGCCAATTCTTTTTCCATGGAATCCATTGAATGGACTACGTCATGTCTCGCTCGAAAATATGCAGGCATTCAGAGAACAGCGGAAATGCGAGGTCACAAAAAACGAGCCCCAGGTTCTCCCAGTTCGACACAGAATCGCTTTGGTGTTCGATCATCGTTTTTGTCACGCCTTCATGAAAGTCGAGTCGACATAATCTGATTAGTCCAAGTTGAGAAATTCCTAAGCCTTTTATTCTTCTGACAATAGCACGAAAGCAACGAATGATTCTCCGTGACAATTTGATCGAATGGTCGACCGCATAGAATAGAAAAACTTCGCAGGAATTTCCGAAGCAGTATAGACAAACCATACATCATTACTGCCGTTGAGTTTAAAAGAAAAAGAACAGACAATCGAATTCGATACGCATTCCTATCATGCTAGCGCAATTTGAAGTTGAATTGTCCAAGTTTTTGGAGCCTTTGGGACATGAACCCCTAACAGACCATGTTCGCTAGTATAACTGACGGCTTTATAAATATATAGAAGACCAGGTGGCTTTCGATCTTGTGCAGGGTTTAATCAGGTGAAAATGATAACTTCCCATAGAAACTAATAGGTTGGCGCAAAAAATTTTACTGATTCTCAGGCAAAGCTTTTGCACCACCCTAATAGTTTCTTTTTTCTGAATTTTCTTCTCTGCTTACCAAACGACATAACTGCTGTAATTAGTGGGGACCAAGGGTGTGCGATAGAAAAATTTCGAATTTCGTTAATCCGTTAATTCGTTACGTTAAGCCAAAAATAGACATACGCGTTAATGTGTTAATCCTTTAATCCGTTAACTCCTTAGGAGAAGGTCCGTAGATGAAAGTGAACGAGAAAAGTGTGCATTTCAGCTACTGTTCGGTTCATTAACGAAATGGATTTTAACGGATTTTTGTGGTTATTCGTTAATTCGTTACGTTAGGCCAAAAATGGCCGTTACGCGTTAATCCGTTAATTCGTTACGTTAGTAACGCACAGCCCTGGTGAGGACCACTGGTTATTGAGCTGGCACATCCTTGGCTCTCTGTCCAGCCGAAGGGCAGGGTAAAGGTGCGCAGTGAAAATTGACCCCCTACTCCTCATCCCGCCCACAGTGCGATTCCAGGAAATGTATAGTACAATCATTAAATATTCTTGAAATCTGTGAAAATTCTTAATTAAATCGAGATAAAATTTGATCCTCAATTAAATTAAAATTAAAAATTCGTAGAAACCATTACGCTTCTTCATACGAACTTATAGACTATAAGCAATCATAAACGAGCAGAGGAGTAATAGGATAGCCAGAAGAAAGCCTTTTTGGATAGATACTTCCAGAAAATACGATAACTGGAATGAACGGCATCCCTGGGCTATCCTGAATATCGAGGACGCCCAAGGATGCTTAGCAAATTGATGAGCTTGCACGTTGGATATTGCATCAAATTTGTGGACATTACTATCAAACCATATGTTGCAACACTAACGGGTGCGCATTAAATCTCAGTTGTGGATCATGTGACGAAGTTCACAGAAAATATGACAGGCATTTGGCTCGGATCTCGCCATATCGGATTTGCATCTCGTTAGAATCTCTACAGCTCAAAGTGCATCAAATTTAGAGCAGAAAAATCCATCAAGGCCGAGATTAATGGGATAAGATGAGGCAGCAAACAGAGAGTTTTTTTCTGGATCGAGTTCATGAGCGATAGGAAAAGTTAGTTTGAACTAATGGTACAGTAGGTACGAGGCTTATGAATGGTTCTGAAGAGATGTGTGCATGTTTGAGAAGAAGATGGTGCCACCAGCGGATGTAATAAGGTTGAGATGGCGGCTAGTCCTACGTATGACAGCCAATAATAAAAGTGCAAATTGTAGCGGCTCCTTTACAGCAAAAAGAAAAGTTTTTCAGCCTCCCTTGGCTCCGCTCAGTATAGCCCTTGATTAAATCTCGGCTAAACCTCCACTTTTCCGGATTCTTTTCTTCCTTTCCAAAAAGTATGACGGCTACTATAAAGAATAACTTTTTTCATACATGGATTATTTCAATAGCAATGAATGTTCAAAAAAAAAGCAGTAAAAAATAACTCGGCTACCTGGCAGAAATTCGGTTTTTGTAGTGGAATGTACATCGGGAGTCGATAGAACTGCGTTTTTCGCGGACTCAGGGAACACGCGACGCGGCCGCGCCGCCTGCGCTGGAATTCGCCGCCATGGTGGCAGATCATGGTTTCCTTGATATTATAGTTTTTCATCCTAATCGATGTCAACTATCAAGAATACTAAGTCATTATCAAGAAAGCCCTATGGCTTCCTATCACGGCGACTGTTCCAGCGGGAGCGGCGCGGTCGCGTCGCGTGCTTTTCAAGTCCGCGAAAAACGCACGATTCTACAAATAAAAAGTGTAAGCGGCAAACGCGTTTTCGCGACGTTGTGTCGCAAAAATAAGCGTCAACTACTACACGAGCGTGCTTCCACGCGGGACCAGCCGCTTTTGAATAGTTTTTATGTGCGCGGTAGTAGCTGCGCGATGAAGTATAAATACAGCCTAGGTCATTAACCGCGGCACGATGGTTCATATCGTCGTAACCCTGCAGTAACGACCGTTCTTCACTACATCAAAATTCATCATGTCCAGGACCGAATAATGGGTAACAATTGAAATTGGAATGAATATTCGCTTTTGAATAAATAAAATCCGATTTCGAATAAATCCAAAAAGAGCCTACAGCTGTGGAAGAGAGATAAGAAGAGCTGTGGGCTCATTCCTTCTCGAATACTCGAATTTTCAAACCTTACTCGGAACCGCATATTTCCTCAAATTTTTATCCTTTTAAGTTATTCATGCCTGTGTAAAAACTTCATGCCACGCTTCCATACGATTCCGAGCGATTCCCAGGAATCCTCACACAGACAGCCATGAAACGCGCCATAAATCTACAGAATAGCTGCGATCACATGCTCATAAGCATATCTAAACTGGACACCATCATAGTAGCAAAAAACGGTGTACGAGCATTTATCACCATCTACGACCGACACATGACGCCAGCGTCGGTGGACATTTGTTCTGCATCGCCTCCAAGTCGTTCGACGATGAGCCGATGCAAGAGATGTTCTTGTAAAAACGACGGGGATGAAGAGCTTTTCGATGTGGTAGGGTGTTTTAGAAATGAAGCACTAGCAAAGGGAAGAACTATGAAGAATAGACGAAAAAGTCTGGAAAAGGAAGCCATTGCAAGCCTATGAAACACATATGAACGATATAAGCTGTGAGGTCAGGAACTAGTTGCTAATCCGATGCTTGATCACAGCATGGATTAGAGGAGATAGGTCTACCACGGAAACGTTGCCTTGTCCTGGGATGGGATGGAGCAGGAAAAGCTGAATTCTCATCAATTAGAGCCAATCGTAGGATAACAATTTTCATGTTATTAGGTTGGTCCGAAGGTCTTGCACCAATTTTTACATTTTTTTTCCAGCATTCATAATTTTATTGTTCATCGATGGAATCTGGTATACCAGTTTTTACAGTTGAGTTATTAGATGAGTTATTGGATGCTGTTAGATGTGGTTATTCAAGCGTAAAAAACTCAGGAACAAGTTCTAGTAGTCGATGCAATGTCAGTGGTTCAGTTACCCAAGTTAGAAATTTCATTTATTTTATTTAGTTATTGGTCATTTATACTAGTAAGATTTTACTATTTATTTAATGTTAGTTCATTATAGAGTGAAATATTCATTCATTTACTTGCCCTATTACTTTTACTACTACTTTATTCTTACTAGTACATATGTAACATTTTATACTGTCCATATTATTATACATGTACTACATATCTACCAGTGGCGGACGCAGAAAGTGGGAGGGAGGGGGCGTGGGAAAAAAATTGGGGTCTCCCCCGTTTTGGGTCCCAGACGGAGAATAAAATTAATAAAAATGTTAATTATATCAATAAATAATAAATAATCAATGTTCAGAAAATAATAATAAAACTAAACAAATAAAAATAAACTAGTACTGGGTATTATTTATTTATTACGATACTAATATGTAAACCTTATTAATACATAGTATGTATTACTGAACGTTATTACAGATTATCCTTCATACATCCAACCAGATCAATACTTACACAATCAGGTACCGCATGCGTCACTGAGATTACCCAGGGTAAACGTGCTCACACTCCGGGGCTGGAATTCATGAAACCTGAACCAAGCAAGGCAATGATTGTTGAGGTCATTGGTTATCGTAGAGACTGTGCGAAGGTAGGAGACACAGGACGCAAAGGTTGGTTTGCTAACCCAGTTTCGCTCGGTTATGCGTTCATGAATACTAGCCCAAAAACTTTCCCACCGTTAACATGCACGTCAATATGCTTACCCTGGGTAATCTCAACGGTGCATCTAGGCCCAGTAGTGTTGGTTTAGTAACCCAACTTAGAGACTTTGGTCAANTGAAGAAGGGTGGTCGCCGGCGGCAGCGCTTTCTTCGTGGGTGGGCGGGAGTTGCGGCGAGCCGCGCTGCACGTGAGGCACGCGGCGCGCGCGGTCGCACTCAGCTGATTGCTGCCATGGAAGAGGAGCCGTGCTCGCTGGTGTACAGGCTCGAACAAAAGTATCTGAACGATGACGACGCCTACATGGATCAGGACATTGTGCTCACCAATTTTGTAAGTTGTTCGGTTCTTCTGCCATGTCGTAACGAGGTTTTCAGGTTATAATCCCTGTTTACACATGTTTTTAGACCGTTTCGGGGGATTTTTGTTTATTTTCTGTCACCTTATAGCTTAGCGCATCTGTTTATGACTTTCTGCTGTTGTACCATTAGGTTATTGTTCTCGTGAAAACTTGCTAAACCACCTGTCATATCTGGATTTCATCTGGTCTTATCAGATGCCATCATCTAAAACTATCTTGATTCTTCCTAATTGGATCTTTTGCTTCGCGCACTAGATTCAACAGATAGATGGGGCCTTATTGAAGGGAAGTCCAGTCACTAGGCCTAATGAGATTCGTATGCTGCATAAGAAAAACGCGAGAGCGTATACGCGCACACTTGCGTTCGGATCACACTGTGAAAACAGATGTTTGACGCGACTTCAATGTTTGAATTTTTGCTTCAGACTGGTAGCTCGCCATGTAAAATGGCCAGTAAACGTGCTCTGGAGTTGGTAGTATTGAACAATGCGAATATTTCTCATTTGGGAGACGTATCACAAGTTTCCGGGCTCATGCAGCATGTGGCTGAGGTAAATCCTAGCTATCTATTCACCTAAAATTCTCATAGTTTTATCGAGCTTTCCTGTAAGCTTGCCGTCGCTCTATTTCATATTCCTGAATATTCAGGCTGACCTCGCGTGGAACAGCATTCGGTGGGAATGCGTGAAATCTGTACTCAAGCATCTGCCACAATTACGTACCCTCAATCTCAGCTACAACCCATTGGATGGCGAGGTAAATGTGACCTTTGCGGCTCTGTGCCCTTTTGGGGCTTCGAATTCGGCAAGCTGCCCGCTTCCTCCGGCTTCCCACAGAGCCGAGCCTTTCAGCCATCCTGTTACCACAAAATATTCAATGTTTTCAGATCGCTGTCGATTTACCGTCCGCTCCACTACTGCACACGTTAATCCTGAATGGAACAAATCTCTCTCTAACATCGCTATCTTCAATCCTGAAAAACACGCCTTGTCTGCAGGAATTGCACCTCTCTGACAATAAGATCGACTTCAGCGATGACGATGAATCCGTCATGAGCGAGTCCGTGAAAACGATCCACATGAATAGGTGTGAGCGCATTATTTTTTTGTCATTTGATTGATCTAATTTCCGGGAGTCACGTTGTGCCAGACGGGATTTCTTGCTGTGATGTTGCAGGTGTCGCATTGAGGACTGGGCGCGGATTGTCCGTCTGATGAGGAGGTTTCCCAGTCGGAAGACAGTGTTTTTGTGTGAGAATCCAATAAAATCTATCGTTCATCAGACGCCTGTGGAGGATCTGAGCACACTTCAGTCGCTTAACTTGGGAAAGGTTGGATTAGTCGTTATTCTGCTTGTTGAGGGGATTTAAGTATTGGGTGCTGTAGATTTATGTCCTAGAAATCTCTCGATATTCAACCTGATTTCTACTCCTATTTGAACCTGGCTGTCGTTTTGCCATCTTCCCATGGCTGTCTGTTATCATCGTTATATGTTATCAAGCGTATGAGCCAGGTCGTCCCAAATACTATGTGCAAACAATCCGCAACCCTCACTCTTCCAGACGGAAATCGCTGACTGGGATAGTATCGACAGCCTGGATCGACTGCCCTCGCTAACAGACTTACGAATCCTCTCCATCCCCTTGCTTGAATCCTTCAACGAAGAGGAACGAATACACTTGGTAATCGGACGAGTTCAAAATCTTCGGGTACTCAACGGCTCCATAATCACCCCTGAACAGCGAGAGCAGTCGGAGCGATACTTCATTCGCTATTACCAGGTCTGCCTTTGTCCGTGCTCGACCACCATATGGTGAACGTGGTCGCCTTTCGCTGTGCCGCCGTATTCCTTAGACCTTTCCAGGACCGGGACGACAAACCACACCATTACAAGCGCCTGATCGACAAGCACGGTCACGTGGAGCGGCTGGCAAAGGTCGATCTTACACCGAAGTCGTCAGCTCACGTGCAAGTGTTCTGCGAGGAGACAAACTACCAGGCCAAACTACGCATCAACCTGAACAAGACCGTTGGTCAGCTGATGAAGTGAGTACAGTAGGTCCGGATTTTGTGCGTCCAGAATGACGGCGTGTCACGGATACTGATTTATTCATCGCTGATGTTTGCCGTAATGGCCAGCGCCATTGTGTTAGCATTCTCCGTGGTGAATGTTGTAACCACTTGATTCACGACCACTGGACGTGGTCCTTTTGAGTACCTGGCAGAGCGCATCCGTTTCACCCCGGGGAGTCCGCCTATCCACCACTCACTAATTGTGAACAGATTTTGAACCAAAACCGCGTATGTCGGCGCTGCCCTAGTTTTTTGATGTTTTTGCTGGGGCGAAGACCAAAACAACATGGGTAAAAACCCAGAGAGACGCAATCCATGCCTTTGTTCTCGAAAGTGAGAGAAATTCACAACAAGCGAGGTTTAGCTCTGAAACGGGGCATTTACTTCATTCAACGGAAGCATTTTGTTCTGGAAAACCTGCGCTCGAGCGAAACGAGTTCGCCAATGCACAAGAAGTAGTCGGCATTGTACTCTGGGAAAAAGTTCGTGGGAAATGACAGCAACAAGGGGGTTATTGATGGAGGTCCAGCTCGTTTCGAAAACATGAAGTGAAATTTTTCTCGCAGGTTTCCATAGAGAGGATTATGTACGTTGCGTGTTTACAACACTCCATCACCAGAATTTTTAGGAATTAGTAGTATATACCCTTTCGCTTTTGCTCATATTCAGGAGCTGAATTATCTGGATTAGCTAAAGGGGTTTCAACGCTCTGTTCTTGAGAATATGGCTTAGATCGTGGAGAATATCCCAACCTCAACTAATCTTAACGACAAGTTTCCATTTTTCGGCCTTAGTTCGTCTAAACTACACGGTCTTTTAATTCCTGACAGAAGACTGCCCCAAAGAATGTCAGAAAATTACCTTTCCTCGTTTTCCTTGACCTTGTGAGGACTTTTTCTTCCATCTCATCATTCCAACTCCAGTTTTTCAGGTCTCTAGGGAAGGAATGTGGCATTCCCTATAACCGCCTGCGTATGTTCCTCACGACGAAGGACGGTTGTGTGGAAGAGTTTCGATACCCGGGCATGTCCTTGCACAGCTATCGTATCGAAGACGGCGATGTTCTCAATTTGCAGGTGCGGCTTTGTCGTTGTCCGATTACGCTTTCGGGTCCTATGCAAATATCCGGGCCCTGTTCGGCGTCCGTTTATGTAGGCCAATATTGGAGAAGCAGTGAGAAGCGACACAGACGCAGTCTGCCGAGAGCAGGCATTCACCTTGGCGGGCTGCCCGGGATCGAGTGTTTTTGCCAGCCATCCGCGGGCTTTCCCGATCTCGCCCGCGCTCAGATATGTCCATTTGCAGCAATTTGCACTGCCGACACGGGGCCCTTGAAGCGCCGCCCGCCCGCCGCATGTGCCCATGACGGGTCGCCTGCAGCTTTCATAATGTGGTCCATTAACTATGCCATGAACGGACAGCATGTTGCACGCAGACGGCATGCGGCTCACCTGCCCTTCCCCCCGGCGGAACCGGTCCCTTTCGACATTCGAAACGGGCGCGCCTCTGCTTCCTGGCTTCGAAAAACCTGTTTCGGGGCCTTTTCACCTGGTCTGTCGCCAATAATTTGGCTCGTTTGTGGATTAATCAACTTCGGATGACAGAACAGGTTCGGCGATGATTTCAGGGCATCCTTGTGCTTTCCGAGTGCTGCAAAACAACCGCGCACACGCATTCGCGTAGCTCACAATTAGAGTGTTAGCTCAGCTGACATTTGAGATTGAATATGCAATCTGATGGCCGTCGTAGGCAAAACAGTTCCACGACGAGGCGAAGCCGGTGCAATACAAAACCATAGCATCAAAGTTTTTTTTGGAGAGTTTTCCTGGGAATATTGTAAACAGTGAACAGTGCTGCAGTAAATTGATATGGGTTTATTGCCTGTCATGGATTTTTTCTGTTAGGGACTGGACGAAAAATCCACTTTTTGGCAAAACTCTTGTCGGTTTCAATCGATTTGTTACTTGTTGTAGATTAGTCACATTCCGGTTATTTCCTCTGTGGGGTGTTTCAGCATTAATTTCGCTTGGAGGAGGTCCAGGAATTTGCGAAAATTTAGCATGACCTACGTAGTTTGTTCAGTGTTTATTTGGTAGTCTGTTGCTGTGTGTCCATAAAATTTATGGTCCATAAAGGCTTAAATTCCCACTTATTAGTCTACTTTATCTATGTTGAGTGAGGGTCCAGGAAAATCCATCCTTCATGCGTACTGTCTAGCATTTCTTGTAACCAAGCATTGTAGACCTCCTTTCATTTCCTGGTTTTCCGGGGGGTGGTGGTAAGGAGAGCATCCCTTCTTCTGGGCTAGGATTCATGAACGCACAACTAAGCGAACCAGGCTAGCTTACCTTCTTCGGCGACCTGTGTCTCTTGGAATTAAATACCAATCACGTTAGCCATTTTTGGTTTCCTTGGCTGTCGTTTCATGGATCCCAATCCTGGATGCAATTGCATTTTGGTTGTTCTTTGATGCAGTTCTCAGACTAATACCACTGTTTTCGATATAACTATTGTGACAACCAGGTCTGTTAGATGTACAGATTTACCTACCTATTGAAGATTACAACGCAGAACCGGGATATAAAAAAGAAAGAACATTGATGAAACATGGATGATGAAATACCTCGATTCTTTTTTTTCCTTTCCATTCCGAGGTCTATTCGCTCGAAAACTCGTTTTGAATGAATCGAACTATCAGGAGCGCACCAGCGATCAACATGCACTCATTCATGAGGGCGACGTCTTCCTGACACTGACGTTTGACGTTCGTGATAAATTTGCGAGACAGGGCACGGGGATCGTGGCAAATTTCGGCGAGTGTAAAGAAAAATAATGACGGCGCATGTGATCTGATCTCGTCACTCAGCCGCGACGTTTTGTTTGTGGATCTAATAGGCCTGAAAATTCCAGGGTGTCAAGGATTCGGCGTAAACTTCGTTTAGACTTAAGCTTATGCTTTTATAGCAGTAAACTGCGACTTAGAGAACACCCAATACGGAAAATTAAAAAGAATGAAGTGCGAAAAAGTAAGAATAAAGAAAAGAGAGGAAAATACATAAGTTCCATTGCGTTCCTTCCACTGTAGGGAAATTGTTATATGTGTGAACATGGCTTTTCCCTGAAATCATCCTAGTTAGATCCGCATCGAGTGGGACTCGCTTCTTGTCGTTTCTTTTCCTTTGCTTCTTTACCCCAGAAAACAAACTACCCCCTGCAGCTGTACAATTCCTTGTTTGCTTAGCAATGACAGACACTGACAACTACGTACTTGAAGAAACAGCTTTGAAATGAACATTGGTTTCAGTCAAAAATCGTCCCGACACGTCGTCGACCGTTGCAGAAAAGTGGCTCGTGAAGAAGACGTGAAAACACAATCCGGAATTGTCTATGCTTCTGCCGTGGATCTGGATCACGACTGCCTTTATTTACTCGAATCCATTCGGTTTCGACTTTGGTCTCGTCTGACTATTCGCCACAGCTTTCCGCGGTTTCAGGGATTTCTGTACAGTATTTTCACTAGTTCTCTTTTAGTTCTTCTTCTCTTATCGCGTTGTTACTGTTTTTGCATAGATGTACACTACATACTACTTTTTAGTGTCTGCTGTAGCCTTGTGTTTTCTTCACTAACGTAGAGAACTAGTCTGAGATGTGATAGTAATACTAGTGTCTTTCTTCAGTAGAGGATTTTTTTTCATGTAATTACTGGTTCCTACGAGGCGCATCGTGACATTACAATACGCTCGCTATCTCTCCTGTAAATAAGGGAAGCTCCTTGGGAAGTTTCTTGTAAACTATTTCTTCCACACATGTAAATAAGAGTTATGACCATATGACCATCTTTTTTTTCTCTTAATCACGCATCACAAGTGCGTGGATCTGCTTTCTATAGCCGTGTTTCACGTCAATGGAATAGAAATTACCCGGTAATTGGTTCACCATGGTTTACTACTCGTTCTGCACGTGTACATATGACCAATTAATTTCTTTTTCATAAACTTTTACTCTGTACTCGTGTATACTAACTTGTATATTCGTGCTTCACTTGCCGAGCTGCTTTGCCATTCCGCATGGGAGGAAGGGGATATTAAATCCGTCGAGTATGCTAATGGAGCCCACCCAGTGCTCTATGTATAGCCGAGGTATATCTTGGGATACTACTGCAGAAAAGACCTGCACCAAAAATGGATTAGGGGGAATTGAGGATTCCAGAAATTGTCCCGCTGTGGCCCAGTATGTTGCTTGCACTAGCATATTATATTACTTGAATGTGTGGCAAAGAAAATCTGATTAGCAGGCAAATCCAATCCTTGCTATCCCTTAAAATTCCCTTGTTGAGATATACTAGTAATTAGGTGGAGGACTTGCAATTGGAGGATTTTGAAGGTTTCTTTTTAGTTTGGCATCATTACGAACATATTTCTTGGGAACGACGTAAATATGGAAACTCAACGACGAAAAAAAAGCGAGTTACAATTTGTTTCACTACGGCGAATTACAGCTGAGTTTTAGGATTTTGGCGTGTGCCAGTTTCTTTGGAGGAACAAAAGAAACTCACTCCCACAGTTCCTGGATCTGCTTCCACTATATTTAGCCGCAGGCGGAAAAAGAAGCGGTTATACATTTATCCGTTCCCACTATTCTCCATCCACTCTGCAGTGCACTTTTAGCACATTTTTAGCACAATATCCGAGCCACACCAATAGCAGCACAAGGCATTTTTGGAGAGCATTTGTTCAATCAATTATTTATTTATTCTATTTATTTATTTATTTATTTATTTATTTATTTATTTACACTCAAGGGTGTATAAAATAAAAAAAATCCAACTCGAGGTGTGGGTACTCCAGCATAATGTGGGATAATAATGGTTCATCCATAACCCACGACAAAAAATGCTGGGTACATATCCTGATGGTCCTGGATTTTTCTTGCAAAATTTACGATAGTCAAGTTTGACCCTGTTCTGAACGATTACTCATGTGGCGCAATTATTGGAAAAAAATATGTAAATAATTAGTTGCAGATTTGTAGTGGTTTGTTAGCTTTGAATCTTCTCCAAAGGTCTCGACAATATTTCCACGTCGAAATTGATCCTCGATGTATGCTGCGCTGTCAGCTGTTTTCAATCCTGAGATCCTGAACCTTTTCACATCAACAGACTATCGTGCGATTGAATGATATGTTGAAGAGTTAGCGGTCGTCCAATTTACATGCAAACAACATTGGTTGAACACACGAACATCAATATAACGTCAATGTGAAACTAAATGATTCCAAAGGCTTGACAAGAACAGAACAACGAAAAGCGGTAGATGTAAAGGAAAAACCAGATAAGCAAGGGGGAGATCTTTAGCTGAGATGGGCGAGAGATATTGCGGAAAATCGTCCGGAGAATGAGTTGGGCTAAGAGGAGAGGAGTTCACATAGAAAAAAACTAATTTGAGGCGAAAAATGAAGCTGGCTGGATAGCTATGGGTGGTTTTAAGTTTACGAAATCAAATTGACGAGTTTTGTGGTCATCTATCCACTTCTTTACATATAGTACATGACAGGTTGAAAAATTCTGTTCTGGATAAATTTCGGATCAAGAATTGGTTAGCGGCAATATGTAGCTCCAAATTAGAGGAACATCTATGGGGTGGGTGCATTTAGTTTAATAAAAATTGATTCAGATTTTCTCCACAATTCTATCCATCCAATAGGTTGAAACTTCGCTGGGATTTCCAACAAAACAATAATTTCTAGAATTTTCGGGATAGCATGACAATGACAACAGAAGCATGACAAACATTGGTTAAAACAAGAGCATCAATTAGAAATCCGAGAATCATGGAAAAAAATTTGTTTTCCCAGTGACACAATGACATTCATAGAAGAAATGGGAACAACATGAAGACGTAAACGAGACAATCACAATTTTTCTTCATTTTTTGACATGCCTGTTTGCTAGCCTCTTCGTCGGTGTAGCCGAGCCGTTTGCTCGCTTCACGGGTGTCCTGTCGGGTTTCTCGTTCGCTTTCTGTCCTTTTCCATCCTTTGTGATTATATCCTTAAAAGAGCTGCACTAATTTTGTTGCATAGCAACGGCTTAAACAAAAACCTGCAACTGGGGGAAGCAAATTGGAAATCTCTCACCTTCGAATTTGTCCTTTCTCGATCCCAGAACTGCCTCAACTGCCTACGGAGCACCTTGCCACAGGAGCTGCGTGGAATTTCGGGGACGAAGAATACACCACCTCTGAGTTCCTTGAAAGTCGCTATTTTGCCTGAAACGACAGTGGTTATAATAAAACCGCACCGTGAAGTATACGTTATCTGGTAAAACGTAGTAAAAAAATTACCAGACACATACTGTCGCACTTCGGCTGAAGACAGCAATGGATGTGTTGGGCTCTTCACCACGAATGCAGCCGGCACCTGCTGATTAAAAAGGCTCTCAGGAAAAAGTCTACGAACCACTGAGGTCCTACGTGGCTAGGATAACCGATCTACGTTACATACTTCACCAGAAACGTGATCCTGCCTTCCAACAACAGCACAGTCATCAATGCCCGGATGAGCTCTGAGCATTAGTTCCACCTCTGATGGGCAGACCTCGAATCATAGTGAACATTAAGCAGCATTTTGCAGTTAATAAAAATAATTCTGTCACAGATAATAGCTCGGGTAACTCACCAGTGTTCCCTTATATCTTACAATGTCCTTTATTCGATCTAATACGTAGATATGCCCAGTCTCATCGTAAAACGCAGCATCACCTAATGTAAAGCCATGAAATCCTGCAGAAAGAGGAGAGAAGGGTGTAGAGGGCACCTGTCTTCACGTATCCGTTGGGATCCAGTAACTCCGTTGTGGCTTTGGGATTTTTGTAGTAGCTCGGCATCACTTGTGGTCCCAGTACCATGAGTTGGCCAGGGGTCCTTGGCGGACAGAGTTGTTTGGTCTCCCAGTTGACGACCTGAGACAGAGGAAAAGCAATGAGAATTTTCGTGAACGGTATTTCGTGGAATGCATAGAAATAAGTTAGTCCAGCAGTTTGTAGTTCAGTGCGGGGTTCAATGGGATTTTGACTCAAGAACTTTAATGGTTTGAAATCATTGAGTTTTTTTTAGAATTTTACGGGTAGTGAGACTTCAAATTTCTCAACCACTTTATTGAGTGGGCTTTTGACCCTGTAACGCCAGTTTTAAGCCTATAGTATTCAAAACAGTACATTGGGAGGAGAGGAACAACAGTTAGATGGAAAAAAAAGCGCCTCACCTAACAGAGGATAAAAAAGCATATCAGTAGGATGAGGATAAAATAATTACAAGATTAGTCCAAGTGGCTTCAAGGTGCTTTGCTGCTCCGAACTGAATTTTTCTAAAATGATTTTTCTGAATTCTGTAATCTCGGATTTTGTCGTGACTTCCAGAAATGGACAAAGGAGGGTGTTGAATGACAAATTGCTTTTAGCGCTGCATGGACAAACACGAGCAATAATTATTCGACGTTGAAGGAGGGGACTTCAACATAGAAGAGGGATTTGCGAATCCGGCAGAATTCCTGAGAGCATGGTCGACATCTCCACCGCACGTATGTTCATTATTCAATTTTAACTTCAGGATGGAGAGGTGGCTCCGATGTTTCGGTGAAGATCGTAGAGTTTCATGTTATTAATCCGTCTCGGGCAAGGATATGCGACTGAACCTCGATTGACAAATTTTCATAGGAGTGGATCTTCTATATCACTGTGGAAATTCATCAGGATTTCGAAGAAGGTGGATCGACGACATAGGAAAGCACAAAAGAAGGCAATGCGATCAAAAATTTAATGCGAAGGCTCATTAGGTATGGAGATACTGAGCAAAGTTGTGAGCGTTTCTGGATCTCCATCGGACTCGAGTCATATTCAAACGGATAGCCCTCAAAATCAGGAGCAAGAAATGAAAAAAAAAAACAACTACATTTGCCCGTACTTCATCCACGAAGATTATCATCTAAATTACATATTTCACCTTCAACTCTTTTTCTATGGTCATACCAGCTGTGATCCTACAGGAAACCATGCTGTTCCGGCTGTGTACATACACGCTTCCAAATAAAAAAAACAGACTGAACCACAACATTTTACCTTAAACAGCATTCCAGGAAGAGGTGTCCCTACGGTTTCGATCTTGTCGCATTCGTAGTGGGACAGCGTACATAAACCTCCAAGTTCAGTCATTCCATAAGCTGAAGAATCCAAGAAATCACAGTAAAAGAAGAAGTCAAGATCGATAGGAACGCACTTTGCCTCATGTCTTTCAGGTTCAGCTTTCGTTTGGCGTTGTTAGCCAGATTCGAGTCGATCGGAGCACCCGCAACTAGCACTGATCGAAGGGAATTTACTTGTGTGTTTTCAAGAGCAGGATCCATTGCCAGCCACATTACCATTGTTGGGGTGATGTGCGAAACATTTATCTGAAAGCTTATGCATTCTGTATTCTTTGATACAAAAGATACAAGAAAGCACTCACGTTCAAGTGGGCGAGGTTCTCAATGAGGGTCTTAGGAGACACTCTGGACATCATATAAACCGTGGCACCGTTCACCAGTGCATAGTAGGCGGATACTGCTCCATAGATGTGTGAAATGGACAGCGGGAGAAGGAATCGTTCTCGCTGTTGTACTGGTCCGTACAGTGGAAGGCTCATTTGCTGGATATTGATGATGAGTGCTCTGTGGGAGTACTCGGCCGCCTGAATAACTCCGACATTGCTAAAGGGTGGACCAAAAATACGGTAGCAAAGAGAAGTACAGGAAATTTTAATTTGTTTTGGAGCAGCGTCGTATTTTATTCGCCGCTTACTAATAAACAAAACATAAAATAACGCCAAAAACCCTTCAATTTCGTGTTCTTGATGTAATTTCAATATAGTTTTGATTATGTTTTGCTTCTTATGCTCAAGAGGAGATGGGTACGATCTTCACCGTTTTCACGCCAGATCAATTTCGAAGAGGAAAAAAAAAACACCCGAAACTTTTGGTGATTTAATTATTCTCCTCATAAGTGTAGGCGGCAGTGGGGAGAAACGGAAACTAAATGTGTATGGAATTCATAGTATCGTAAGGTTCGTTATTTTACTTCCTTAGGTCATCCTATTAATGCTGATGTTCCTTTCACGCTCCGAAAAAGAGAAAGTTCAAAGGTATGGATCAAGATTTGAAAATGGGTGTTTTCTGGAAGATCCATGAGGGCAACAATGCACTTCCGGTGGTATACTTGCATTTGTTCCACATTTTAGTAGTTCATATACGTAGAACATGTCCCGGAAGGGCACTACTATTAAAAGTAAGCCACCAAAAATGAGGCAAAGTGCTCGCAAAGACATAACTATTTAATTACTAGGAGTAAAACCTAGTAAAACCTAGCAAACGAAGTCGTAATTGGCCGTAAGAATGAACTTCTGCACGTGGTAGTTGATTCGTCACAAACGTAAGCAGAGTTGCATTAAAAAGGCATATAGAGTTGATAAGGGCGGGTAGGCCTATTAGGCCTATGCAAAGACATACTATCACGGATTTCGTTTTCGGTTCCAGAATTACTGGGGTATGATACTTCCGCACTCATGAAAACTGCTGCAGAAGTGATTTTCGTTCCCCAGTGCAGAGAAAATCGGAAATGTCGTTGATGGAAAAATCAAAGTGACTTGAAGGCTGCTGCTGATCTGCAAGTCAGCTAGCTCATCATGTTTGTACATAGAGAAATCTGTACCACTTTTCTGACCAAACAGGAATACGTACATAGAATTGGGCATGGATTCGGGGCGACCACTCTCACCACTGCACTATAAGGATGTCTTTTTGCTTACAAAAATGGCTTTTCGCTCACAAACTCTACCATGCCCCCATGGAAATTTAATGGAGTGTTAGTTTCAAGGCCAAGCCAGTGCTGCTTTTAATCGTCAAGTTACCAGATGACGTTTTAAACTTGGAAAATTAAGCGAAATTGAATGAGGCGTTTGTAAGAATGAAGAACTACATTTCTTGAAAAAAAGAACGCAGAGGATTGAATATTTGTGCACGAGTTTGCAAAATGTTCACGGCACACAAAGCACTTCGTCTCTGTGCCATTCTTAAGCTATGTACTGCATGCTTTCCAATGTTATTTTTCCTTCGATTCCTCACTCACTTCCAGACATGGCAAAGCGATGCATTTGTGAGTGCCATGTTAGCGAAAATCAAATCGAAACCATTTGGGAGAAAAAAAATTGAGTGCCTAATTTTCTCAAGTGTGCATGGACATTTTTCTGGAAAACCCCACTATAATAATATTTTCAACTCGCTTACAACATGATTATTACCACTGCAGGATAACGCTCGCAGACTCGTTAACGAGTATCCTTGAAAACATAGAGATGCCTGGATCACAAAAATACAACCTTAGGTAGGCCAGTTGTCCCGCTTGTGAAGAAAATCAACATTGGATTATTTGTATTTCCAGCATTGGAGTTTGTGGGAGCGGGCACATCCGGTGGACTTTCACATCGCTCTTCCGTTCCGTTTTCCTGAAAGATCCACAAATGAGAGATATTTGGGCAAGACGAGAGGAAATAAACAACTTTGGATCCAGAAACGTCGGATATTGGCGAGAATACGTCGACGTGCGTATCCTCGGGAGAAGGGATCCTCGGGACTCTGTAAAGACATCTACAGAACGTGCGAAAAAGCCTTAGGTACCTGGTCTAACACCTGCCAGCGCAAGGCACATTTTCTAACACCTTGCCACACGAGTAAACCCACATCATTTTTGCCGTCGAAGGCTCTTTGACGAGAGGATGCCTGAAAAACTCTGGAACATGTGAGCGGGCGAGTATCTGTCACGACTTCTTGCTACATGCCAACCTCTTCTTCGGTTCGCTGCTAATGGTGTCCGTGGTGAGAACGTCGTCGATGAGTCGGACGTGTTTGATCCGGCCACCTCCACGCATTGCAGCTTTTCGTCGGACGTCATCAGCCTTGAATGAGGAGCCTGCCCTTCAGGATGGAACGGAACGTGGATAGTCAATTAATCCTACTTTTTGCATGAACTGCTGTTCAACGATCAGATGTGACGACTCGCTTAGGTCGACAAGTTGCCAAATTTCGTCTGGAAAAATTCCATTTGGCCAACAAAACAATACAAGCTATCCAGAGCTCTTCCAGGAAGTAGCACCCACCTACTGGGCTCAAGCCATTCACAGCTACAGCTGTACAACCAATTATGGAACAGGCGAGATGAACAAATATTGCTTGTCCTGAAAAACATTGCTGCTAGGTTTAACAGAAAGTCCTGGAAAAATTCTAGCATTCCCAACCCGTCGTCCCAGTGATAACCGCCACCCTGCTGCTAGATGTAACCTAAAATATCCATGATGTGGAAACAAAAGGATGACCCAGTAGAAAGGAAATCGCATCCCTGAAGCTCCCTAAGCCGCGTACTGCACATGTCACACCATCCACGAAGTTCGGAATACCGCCACTGTTTTCCAGTGTCTGTATCTACCTGAACTAGGCTTCAGAAGCTCTGCAGAAGGTAAATGGATCCACTAACTAAACTACATCTACTCACAATGGCCAGGTTGCTGCCGTGTGTAGAGATCTTCGTGAAGAAATAGTCAGTAAAAGACGGATAAGGAGTTTTATCCCATTGAATTTGAAATGCATTCTGGATCTCCATTAGTGGAAAAGTGAAGGCGAATTATAAGCACAGTGGTAGAGAAATGAGGAGTTAGGCCTGGGCTTAATGCTGGAGATGGTCCTCGAGACAGCCAACCGATGGTCGTCGCATACCAAATGCATACCACTATCCTCTCCACGCCCAAGTCTCGTCCGCAATGCAAAATCAACTATGAGGGCGCAGTTTTTTTCCTCTTTCAACCTCTATTTCTACCTCATTTTGAGCTGTGAGGACGCCTGGCTGCTCTACTCTGCTTTCTGTAACTCGCAGTTTACCATACAATAAGCTTTGTTTGCTTTAGATGTTCAATGTCGAAAACTAGGGAACTGCTGGGCAGATTGGCGGATTTGTGGATTGTGGGGAGATGCAAATGTTTTATGCAACGATCTAAATCCACCTCTCATATTGACTGCTTCCAGTTGGAACCGTGGGTTGTTGAGGAACTGAATGCATGTGCAACGCTTGGGAGGTGAGCAATCCTTGAAGAAATCCAGAAATCTCAGGAATAATATTTGTTTGCCTTGTTTAGCACTAAATTCTCTGCTGAAACCCCTTCCATAGCCGATTCCATACTCTATACGGAAAGCCTGGACAGTCTCCAACCGGATAGCGTCACGGCGGTAATTCGAATTAGTGGCAATTACTAGTAACCGTTCTCCCTTTCGTGTAACAGTAACATTTCCGTTACTAGGCTCTATTGTTGTACGAATACTTGTTTGTCACTGCTTTGAAATGAGTTTCTCTGTCACTTCTGTGTAGTAGATGCGAACAATCCAAAAAAAATGTTTATAATTTATTATATGCACAGCAGATTTCATATGTCCGTTTCCTTGTATATGAGACACGGTATTATTAGAGGTGGTCCACCCTTGCTAGGCACCATAATCCGGTGGATAATGTTCCCACTGACGCGGACATAGCCCTTCTTAGCCAGAGCCGGCTTGTCGTAGCTCTTGTTTTGCACTATGTATCCGTCCTTTTCGGTAATATCATCCGGCAATATCTGCAAAGTACCACCAATAAAACTTGGATACTACCAGTTTTTTAGGGTGAATTTGTCCCAGAAGAGTTGGAACATTGCATGATGATGAGTGAAACTACTGCTTCAGAGTTTCTAGGATACATCCTCATTAGGCTAGTAAAGCCCACCTTAATATTGCTTTCCTTAACCAGCTTGGCAACAGTTGGGCTCAGTGGCTCATAGAGGATGTTCTTTTGTTGATACTGGAGGTCAGCCAGGATATAGTCAACTCCGAGTTCTCGCGCTTGCTTCGAATTAAGCACAGCTCCTCGCACTAAAAATCAACAATTCCTGGATTAGCAGAAGGAACTATTATCTGGACAAACCTTGCACCAATTTTCCACCAGCTGTTTTCATCACTTCAATTCCAGTGTGCTTCAGGATGTGTTCACCAACTTGTAAACCACTAAACATCTTCCAGACTTCTCTAAGAGGACACTTTCACTACAGACAGAAATCTTAATACTCACGAAATGACAGCGCCTTTGGCATCTTCCATTTTGCTGCCAAGATAATGAATTTTTCGAATGTACTCCGTACCCGCTAAGTCGATGCACATTGTTGCTCTAAAAGCCGTTCGTTTTAATTTTCCCTAAGCCCCTGTGAAGAAAGGAGGAAAATGTCAGACTTACAAGGACAAACCAAAAATTATATACGCCATCGTGAAGAACATGTACACTTGCTCTGTTGGAACAATATCACCGAATCCTGAAAAAAAAAAGAGTTTGACATTTCTCAAAGCCATCAGTGCATTGTCCTGACTTACCAACGGTTGCCATTGTAATAAAACAAAAGTAAAAAGCCTCAAAGTACTGCAACCCTTCCCATGACTGAAAAAAGAATGATTGTTGCGAGAAGAGAAAGAAATCTGGCTAGATCTACCTGGAAAAGGAAACCACCAATTGCAGTATAGGCCAGTAAAACAAACAGCACCATGAAAACTGGTATCCGTAGTTCATCCTCCATTGAGGATTCAGAGTCGCTGTCCATCTCATGTAAGTTCAGGGAACCAGCCTGAAAGGGAAAACGCTGCTGTTGGATGTGGGAATATGTCATAGCTGAGACGACTCAAGCGAAGGCAAGTGGTGCAGCAGGTAGCTCCTTAGTTTTTCAAGAAGAACCTCAAAACTATTTATAATAGATACGCAATCCTGGACACGTTAGGAGAGTTCTTTCGAGGGTTATGAATCCTTCCAGTGAAGACCCGCCTGCTAAGGAAATAAACTACACGTACAATTCGTTATTGGTTGGGGAATGTCGAATGATACTTCCATGGAAAATTCCGACTCCACCGATTTCCGGAATTTTTATTGCTCAAACCTAACAAGGAAAAAACACCAAAAGAGACTTTCAAGAAAAAAAAAACACTTTTACTGCTCGAACTCCTCTTTTTTTGAGCTTTCGTGCAACTTCGTACATCGTCCAAACAGAGTTTCTACTATCATTCAAATTGGTTTTCTTTTTGGATATCTAACGTAGTGTACTGCAAGACAACAATCTGGCTGATTTTTCTGCTGGTTTCCGTGGGCTGTTCCGCTTTTTTATGCATTGGAACAACAATGGAATATTCCAGGAGACCGCAAAACTTTCCATAGAACCATGCGGATCTTCCCAAAATAATGTCAGGTATACACTAAGTAATGAGAGGGCGACGGTCCTCGACAATACCGTTGTCTCACTCGATTTTGTTACGTTTGAAACCCACGGATGGCGGTAGGACGGGAAGGGGGGGGGGGGTTTCCTGAGTCACCTCTTACCAAATCTCTTTCCTCTTATCGTCTCCAAGGTCTCCAGTAAGTTCTAGAGAGGCTCCAACAATGAGGAGAGCACGACAAACGAAGTTCTCTGACTATATGGTACTCCCCTTTACCTGCATCCGTATTCATGAAAGCTATCTAGATCGCTCTGGGCTTCTCAGGGCGATTTTTTCGACCAAATGCAGCATATACTGGTGATTTTGATACCACCAGTAATCACTGACTGAAACAAGTCACATACTAGACCCATTTTCATATTGGCAACTTTAATACGAGAGCGAGTAAGCCACAATTTTACCGGGTGCAATCATGGATACTGGCCCTGAATCTGACTCTAGGGGAGCGCAAAATCGCCTGAGCTAGCGCGGTGAGTGACAAGTGTCCTTTCACTCCTCAGTCGTCGTCAGTCGTCGGTTTTTCCAATGTTCTTGGCGAGTACACGCAACCAGCAGCAAAAAATCGCTTGCTATCGCATACTTCATTTCATCGCTCAGCTAACAACACCACCTACTTTTGCTTGAGCCGACTCTAACACATTTCTAGACATTTTCTGTTAACTTTGTCTTTGTTAACCTGCAGAGCAAGTACGTAATTTTTCTGGAACACCGTTTAAGTAGGCGAAGGCGTTGTCATTCGAGCAATTTTAAGCATAAGATGTTAATAAGAAGAGCGTTGTCTACGGAATACCCCGAAACATGGCGGTCGAACACCAAAGGGTTCATACGAAATCGCCAGTGTCGAGCTATTCGATTCGGCATTCGACTGGTTATTCGACAAATGCATTCGCACAAATGAAACTTACTGTAAGCCCGTGGTGGAACGTATACAATCCACTAGTGTTCTATGGATACATTAAATAATGTTGCTGACATTTTAAATGTGTTAAAAAACAGGTGGTTTACTAGAGTCGCTTAAATATAAGCGAACCTATAAGCAAAGGGAAAATATCTTCACTGCACTGGAACTAATCCTAATTTACTCAGAAGGGAATTCTACAGAGCTTCAGGAAGAAGCCGTACCTTGGATGAGCCAGTGTCGCTCGTGTGTGAATGCGACGATGACCGATAGTGAAGAGAAATGCGACGTGACTGTTTTCGAATCTGGAAAGTCGACGTCAGAAACGATTTCCCGAGGATTTTCCTTCATTCTTAAGCTGAGCACATCTTCAGTATGCACTCTTCACAGCTAGTATCTCCGTATCTGCACCAATAAAAATAGTGTAATTGTGGCTTAGGATGTTGATGCGAGCATGTTATTTCGCTATGCACAGAGAAGCGTCTTTCCTTCATTCATTTCCGATATCACCAGAGCGTGTTCACCCGACTGTTTAGCTATGCATTTGAAACACAACAACTGCATGCGAAGTAGAGAGGCCGCTAATGGTGCATCTAAGTGTGGCAAAAATGTGTGTTTGTGTGATGTGAAAAGCAAATTCTGGGGTCGTATCCGGGTTGATGACATCATCGATGATGAAATCCATGTTTCTGTGGCTTCCAACTAGTCGACTGATCCGAAGAAATAGTCTGCTTGGAACAGTTTGATAAATGTGTATTTTATTGCATCCCGGAAAATAATTTGCTACTCCAGAATTATTCCCTGACTAATTCATTCATTAATTATGATCTAGTTGATCATTTGTTTCATAAGTTTGGGCAGGTGTTAGTTAGGTTAACTTACAGACAAGTTTCTCTTCAGAAGCCGCATGCATCATTGAGATTACCCAGGGTGAATATGTCAACACTACATAGATTTACCCATTGCTAGCGTGGACGTCAATGTGTCTACCCTGTGTAATCTCAATGATGCATCCTGGCGCAGAACACCATCCTGAGTAAAAGATGAGACCTCTTTCCGACAGTATGCAAACTATCAACACTTTTAGTTTTTCTTTTTAATAATTTCATTTACTTTTCAACTGATACCAGTATCATTATAATTCAGCAATAACATCCAAATTTAGCCTCCAAATCTCACGGATACGGAAAAATTATAAGCTAACTTATACTTCTATGTTACAGTGCGTGCACGCATCCCCATTGCAACTATTTGACAAAGGATGGACCGCAACGCACTGCTAACGCAGCCCAAACGCATGCGAAACGCACGCATTTGTAGCGTCATGCGTAATCCTCACTCATTTTGCACATGCTGCGTTGACATGTCAAAAACCTTCCAGGAATTAATGCGAGCGTCCTACGTAGCACATCTAACATGGTTTTTATCTTACAGACATTTGTCATGGTGCACCTGTCAAATCTTTGGAATGTATTGTTACTGTTACATTTTTTAGTACTGTTAGAGTCATTTCTACAGGTACAGGTCTAGATACGGATAATCAAAGTTTTAGACAACTGTTTCCATTCCAGTGTTTGATAAAGGCATTTTCATGACATCGAATTTCTCTTACCAGGAAATCAAAATTCCGAGTTTCGAAAATAGGGAAAAGAAAGAGGACAAAAGGAGTCCAGGTAACACAGGAAAACCGCAGGTGACAGGTATGAAATCCGTCCAGAACTATTTGGTTGACTACTTGTAAAAACGATTCAAGGTATCCAACTTTCTGGTGTTCCAGTAGTTTTGAACGTCGGGGCAGGGATAAAAATGGAACAAAATTAGCATTGAAGCCAGCTCAAATCAAAGAGAATAAGGATCCCCTTCTTGATACTTGCCAGAATTTTCAAAATCTAAGTGATTTTTCAGTAATGCACGGATGAGATACCTTCGCTTTTTTTCTTTCGAAAGCTTTGGAAATCGCATTTTCGCTAATCACTGTATCCTGCAGACTATTTCTTCATTGAAATCCAGACTAGTATGGGAACCGAAACCGTATTTCATCACAGAAAATGTCGTTAAGCAATGTAAAACTGAGCAAGTATAGGAATTGCCAAGAATAAAATTGAAAAGAAAAGGATTGATGTCACACTGAGCTCAGCACGCCTTACCGCTTCCGTAATGCTGTTTCTTCGCCTCGCGATCAGCTGAAAATGTCACATGTCAACCCTAACAACACCCTCTCCGGTGAGGAAACAGATCATGAGCCTCATTTCCTCTCCGAGGAATTCTTCCTGAGAAGCCGTGAAGCCGGCAGAAGCCGTAAACATTATTGTCTCTACTAGTTAGCAGATAACTCAATATTAAATAACTCTTCTTGGAAAAAATGAAAATCTTTCAAATTATTCACTCACTTTTCGTTTGAATGCTCGGTAAGATTTGTAAAGAAAACTGAGGAATTCTGATAGGAACTTTCCAATATCGGCGATAGTAACCAGCAATAATGGTATTCCGAATAAGGCGAAAATGATGCATGCTATTCTTCCAGAAGTGGTAGTGGGTACTAAGTTTCCATAACCTGAAAAAGTGCTCTGACGATGCTACTTCCGGAGGGTTAGAGCTCTCACAAAAAAGAATATAAGTTAATAAACAATGTGCTCACCTATTGTGGTTATTACAGTAGTTGCAAAGAAAATACTGTTCGGATAGGTCCATAGCAGGCCTTCTCCTTTGGTTTTGTTCATCAGATGGTTCTCATTGATGAACTGGTTTCGATAGGAGACAAATATGTTCTTTACCAGTTGTTCAAAGTATTCCTGATTGATTGAGTTGAAAGCTTCCCGAGAAATTCTGTTATCGATATCCTGAAAAAGGGCTGGATAACATCTCTGAGAGAATTCTGGAGCAGAAAATACCGAATTTCAACATGCGAGTTTTTTTTGGAGTTGTACTGTTAACTATAAATTAGTGAATGATTCTGGTGAAACTTACCTGAGTTATGTTCCAGATGTGATCCTGAAAGTCGTCCCTGAGGCCGAAGATGGTTCGAAGCTCATAGTCGCGCTGCTGTAGAAGAACATCGGGATTCCACTACTGCTTGCAGATGTAAAACAAATGAATAAATTTAAAATTTCAATTTGAAACTCACTACGAGTTCATTTGGACCCTCGATAGCATGAAAAATTGTAGCACCAATGAGGAGGTAGGCAAAGAGCAAGCACACCAAACCAACATGAGGTAGTATTCGTTTTGCATACTAAAATAAACATTTTTACAGCAGAAAAATACCAGTTTCACGAGGAAAAACCCAGAATGCACCTGCATGAGAATCATGTTGTCGATGTTCTAAATGTTAGCTTGTACACGCAGAAAACCAGCAGCAAATTGGAACATTAATATCGGTATCGAGCTGACATTAGGGGTTCTTTTCTCACTTGTTCCCTCGAAGTTCTTTTTCGAGGTCGGGCATGATTACCATTACACAAATGCAACGTGCTAACATTTGACTTTGACAAGGTGGCTGGCAAACACCAGACATCCTTGAAAGAACGACTACATGTTGCCTCGGGCAATTATTTCCAGTGTTTGTTACTCCTATGTCTGAAGTAGAGCTGTATTTATTAATTATATGACGGAGTAGTGCGTAGGATGCTTTCGATTCCGAAAATTCGTTCTCGAAAAAAGGAAAAAAGAGAGAAGTACAGCCTATGAGAAACGTTTCAGAGAAATGCATGGAATTTTCTTCTTTCGTATAACCTGGTTTTGTTTTTCCTGAATTTGGTCCTGACCTGTTGATTGAATTAGTCGAATTATTCGGTCTTTACCCATCAAGTGTAACGTTTCTGGGCATGAACGTAGAAACCGCTTGCGAAATCTTTTTAGGTGAATTCTGGAAACTTCCTTGCTTCTTTCCCATTTTTCTCGTGGAATCATGCCGTGATTTTCAAAAGAACCGAAATAGTTAACAGGTATACATGAAGTAGTAAAATATACCATGCCATACCGTAATATATCTTCTCTCCCTCGTCTCCAGATCTGTCTCATCGTCTGAAATGGGTGGTCCGGATGCGGTCAGGTCCATTTCCATTGGGATCTCATGCAGCGACGAGCATGAGCTCTCTGAGCCCTATAGTAAAAGCACAGTTTTAGATGTAACAAGGGTATCACTACTGAAAACTAGAGATTTTCGTGCTATTTCGTGCACATCATGACGCGCAGGATGACTCAGTTCCTCTCCTATTTAAGTTAACCTCACTTCTATCCGTGTATTTCTGACTCACGCTTTCTACACTTAGAACAAACAAAATACTGCTGAAAAAACGCCAAACGGCTCTCACTATCCAACTACTCACCATGTCGAAGTTGTCATCATTCTGGACGTACATCCTGAACCTATGTTACCGCATTTGACGACCAATCATTTAGACGATGTTCATCGCAGATCGATGAGATGGACAGATGATGCGATGCTATAGCCGTCCGCCAGTTGACAGCTGCCACACAGCTTTTGACTAGGTGTAAAATAAAAGAAATGGCATGAAAATGGTGTGTGCCTACGTCGGCTTCGGCTTAGTAACATGAGCAGTCGAAAGGGTGTCCGCTTACAAAACCATACAAAACGTTTTACAATTTACTGTAAAGAGTACTGTCAAGAGATGGAACAATTTTAACAACTTTTGGTGTAGGCTACTTCTGAGACGAAGTTTGCTGCTTTGTTTTTACTGAGCTGTGGAATGACGAGGAGTAAGACGAGGCAGAACGCAGTAATCCCGAAATCTGAAGGAGCGTTCGGTAATAAAACTGATGGAGTGTATTATCCGACCTGATAGCGGTCGTTAAATGGGTTTCTCGAGGAGGAGGGG
>JARK01001337.1:2682592-2720258 GCA_000688135.1 Ancylostoma ceylanicum | reverse complement strand
AGAATAGGAACAGCTGAGGGGGGGGGGCACGGGAACTTCAAGCTCAATGGGCGCTTTGAATTTCTTCTTTATATTTATTTATTTGTTGCACACCACAGAACTGTCCATAGAAAAGATGAGGCGCAGTTTTGAAATCGGTGAAGTGAAGGGCTAAAAAATAATTTGAAGATTAGCATTAAAATATCAAAGTTCTCCTTTTTGCGAGATTATGACTATCGTGCCCCCCCCCCTTAGAGTCGATGTTCGGTATTTTTGAACCACATTAAAAAAAGATTTTCTTACAGCCCATTGTCCTCTTGAGCACCTACTTTGATGATAACACCGTCTCAATGTTAGAATCTCGTCTTCTTGTCTCCTTTGGCGCTTCTTCAATCATCATCGTCTATGGAGCAGCCCATACGAAAATTCCTATCACACATATTCCTGTACATTTACATACCAGTGGAGTAAAGGATCTTGGTTTGGAAATTACTGTCTAAAATAAGGCCAAATATATCCTGGATACTATTAACCCCATTTTTAAGTTTGAGAGCATTTTCATTTTGTGTTGGAATAAGTCCCATTAAACATTTCGTGCGACAGCTAATCAACAACTCGGGACTATAAGAAGCAGATTAATTTGTTATGTGCAAAATTCGCTTAATTAAACACTGTCACGATCCTTGCAACACCTTTGAGGATCACAGATCGGTCAGAATTATCCTGGAGAGTCTCGAATATGTCATCCATCAGTCTGCAGGATTCAAGCTGATGAGGCGGGCTCGTTGGGAATTTATCTGGCCAAGGTAAGAAAAAGAAAGAAAAATGTGGAATTTCATTACATATTGAGCATCGGCCAATTACGCAAGTCGAGACTATGTTTGTTTTTATTTTTAATGTAGTTTCCTGGATTGTTGTGTTCCCTTCCGGCTTTTTTTCGGGCGTTTGTGCCCTTGAGTGAAGCACATTGCTTGGCCTAAGCTAGGATTTCCTCTAGATGAATAATAAGGGCCTAAATGCATCGTTGAGATTACCCAGGGTAAACTTGCTGACGCCCATGTTAACGATGGGTAAATTTGCGCGGTGTTGACATGTTTACCCGTTTACTCTGGGATGCATGCGGCTCAGGTATGCGTTTTGCTGATGGTCAGTGACCGATCCATGTTCTCCACCGCAGTAGAAATGCTTACCACAACTTCCTGGATATTGTCGTGCATTCTGGAAGCTGTTACTGTATTTCACACGATACAAATAACTGTCCAGCTCAAGAATCACAGCACAGCCCTGATTCCGTGCACCTCCCATGGAACAACCTTCACTCACATGACTTTCGCGTCATTCAAAATAAGAATAAGGACGCCCGTTCACTTGCTCCGGACATTCTGGATTGCTTGCACCTCTTCTCGCTAATCATTTAGTGCTCGAGGGTCGTTTTACTTCTTCAAGATGATTGCTGCACGCGAGCGTCGATTTGTCTCCTTTGCTACCTAATCTCACTCGTTATGCAGCTGTGCCTCTTTACACTTGTATTTTGATGAGAAAATTTTCATGTTCACCTCATGTAATTTTCGCTTAATTTGGTGCTGTTGTAAATAGCTGACATATTCCGGAAATCTTCCTAAAGAATATCTTCAAAAGAAAAACTCTCAAAAAATCAATTAATATCTAAGTTGCATTTTATAAGTGTTGAATGTTAATGTTAAGCTGTGTATGTGTTACCTTTTTTGAGTCGTAGATGGGCGTAGTCAGTGTTAATAAAAACTAAAAATAACCAGTAATCTGTCTTCTAACCAACTGACCGAGTGACAGGGTAGTTGACAAAGTGGAGGCAGAGTAGCCAGAATCATGCAGGAAGGGAAGAAAAAAAAGATGAAAAATTCTGAGGAGGAAGGATGCGGTGAAAAGTAAATAGGACTAAAGCATTTATTCAGAGGCCATCCATCAAAAGAGAACTTCCCCAGCAAGTATGGAACTTTGAGTGTAGTAATAGCCTAAATATAGCCTGAACGTGGACTTCCATTTCTTATTTATTTATTTATTTATCTATTTATTTTATTTCTGCAATTTATTACAGAAGCCCTGATACCCATCTGTGTTTTCTTACATTTTTGCTAAATAAAGGTATCTAAGGCCCGTAGCTGATGTGCAGCCACCACGGCTAGAAGCGGAATTTCGAGCCTTCACAGGAAATCCAAAGAAATTCAGATGTTCATATTGTTGTCCTCTCAGACATTTCCTTGGCTCAGTCGTAGAGCAACCGATTAATAATCCTGCAAACGCAAGCCCAAATCCTCTATAACGCATAACATTTGATTTCCAGTAAATTTGCTGAAGAAAATGTGAGCGATGGCGGTACCTTTGTTGTTATCCGACATAATTGTAGCTGTAAAATAGAGTGGATTACCCAGTGACCCGAGCGCTCGATAGCTTTACACATTTAAATCGGCCTTCATTGCCGTCTATGAATTGAAATTCTTGGTTGGAACGTTTGTTCCGAGGAACAAACATCAGTCCTGAGAAGCTTACAAATGATCTCCATGCGTCGACAGTCAGCTCTATAATTAATTAGGAAACATGCCAATTTATTTTGTTTACCTTCACGAGCGTAATCATGGTGAGGGCTGAGGTTTAGCTTTATCTGCTCACCTACTATAATTATTTTCGTGCGTTCCTCTCCTTATCATCCCTGGGGTCACTCTCTACGGGAGGAACAATATGCCTTCACGGATGTGCTTCACAGCGTTTTACTCCTAGTTTGGGTTCTTTTTTTTCTTCCTTGAGGACGTCTACTGAATGCACTTTTTAGTTCCCTTTTTATTGCCTTCACGTTTAAACCAGGATCCTTCGAAAAGTCTCCAATAACGACTACTCATAGTGCATAGGCTCCACTGCCTTTTTTGCTTAATTAACACTTCCATTTTCCTAGTTCTTCAGTGAGAGTACAATAAAGAGTGGGTAGAGTAGAAAATTGCGAACAAAAGAGAGAGCGATTTCCCAGGTTTCATGGAGTATTATAGCTTTGGCTTCACCTACATGTACGGTAACTTGCATGTCGGTTGGGTAATGCCGCTTTTTGGTGTTGTTCTGCGGCATAAAGACCTAGCGGACAATTCCACTTTAGAAATTCACAGAAATCCGGAATAAATTTAGCCACCCAGAATATAACTTATCAAGGAGTGAACATCCTGGCCCCCATATCCTGTCCCGGATATTTTCATGGATTTGCGGATATTTCATTGGAAATTTACATGAAGCTGCAACGGCGAATGCGTTACTGTTTTCTCGATTTTTTTTTGCCTACAAATTTTGCCGCAATTTTACGTAGCTTGCTGATTGTATTTAAACCAGTGGAAAAATGAAATTACTGCAGTGGTTCATTCACGTAGTTTTGCAGAATTGTAGTTTGGATTACAGTATCCATGTTTTTGCTGTCAGTCTCGCAAGTGATCCCAAAAGCATTTTTCACTAGGTTGATATGTGTGGGAATTCATAAGTAAAAGCAGTTGTTGGTGTGGGCCGCTAGATAGATTTACATCATTTTTGCAAGATGAGGCGACGCTTTACCACATTATATTAAAAGTAAAAATAAAAATACTTCCCTTACTCTTTGCAGTTGGCCCAGGAGCCAACGCTACATACATATGTGCTTGAATCGGACCATGGAAATTGTGTTTAGTAAAACCCAATGTGCAAATCCGCGAGGATTTTCGGTATATCCGTAATTTCTTTGGATGCTCCAGTGAGTGATTTGACCTTTCCTAGCGAAGGAGCGTAGGCGGAATGTGATAATAGGTGAAATACTCATGATATAACCTTTGTACCACCTCCAAATGTCACCAAAAATTTTGGAAAACTTGTCATACTACAGGATTACAAAATTACTTTCAAGTAAGTTAGGTCGATTGTCACTTTTTTCAGCAGAGCAGTCGTAACAATGCAATCCTAGCTATGGATTTCAGCAATAGTCTTCGATCGATCGAATCCACAAAATACGTGAGCAGAGCGAGGAGAAATGTGATTGCGTCGTTTGATCTCATGAATGGAATTGAATGCTGATCAATGAGAATCCAGAAGGTTTCGAGAATAAAATACATTATTAGAATAATAATATTAAACGATGTTGAAGTACACAGCAAAATACATAAGCCCTCGTGCTGATTCTGATCCTGGATGACCTTTCACGTCTCAAAGAACAGTCTGGAAATCATTTGATCACGGGAAGCACTTGTGAAGGACACACAAACAAGTTCTTCCATGGTTTCGTAGTGATTTATTTCCAAGAAAATGTCTGGTTTTGTCCATCCAGGATGACCCACCCTGCACCAAGCGGTAGTGATCCGAGAGCGGTTGCACACTGAACCCCACGACACTGCGATCGACATTTTGAGTCCCGCCTTCACTTCTGATCCTTACTTAATTGTACTTTCCTTGTATGCTACAGTTTTTCTTTACATTTGATTGTCTTCTGCTCGAAATGTTACGTATGCCCCTGGTTTTGCTTCTGGATTTATGCTTACATCCTAACATAACTGGTTTTTCCATTGCTCTGGCCTTTTCCAATTAGGTCGTCCACAATGAAATGTCGGATTTTTTGATGTGATCAGTTCGACAACCAGCCTTTCCAAGATTCCATTCGGTCATTTCTAATCTCTTCTCTCATTGTGAGGATTCATCCAGCCTCTTTTTGGGTTTTTGAACAACTTTTGCGTTCTTATTGATACATCCTACCTCCTTCAAAATCAGCTCCTTGGTTTTTAATTAATAACTTTCAAATTTATTGTTTGAGAATAACTTTTGTTGAACTAAACAAAAGCTAAAAGATTGTGTTATTTTCAAATATTAGTTCAATCGCCGATCCAATAAATCAGGAAGAGTTAAAATCCTGTTAATCTGTTTGGAGATGAAGTGCCTATTAGAACCAAGTAACACCAGTGGGGTGAGAAGATCCCTGCTGATAAAATAAATTCGCGAAGTGAGCCTTGTAATGGATTCACAGACGTTAAATGGGCCAAATCCATTTGTATACTATTTCCTTTAACGTTCTGGATTCAGCCAAGATTTTCAACTTCAATTGTGTGAATTTGAGCTGGTTTAGCACCAATTTCTCACCCAGTTACTACGCAAGAGGGTTCGTTCATAATTTCGTTCATAATTTCACTGCCATGTGTTGTCCAATTTACGATCCAGGATTTCAGTAGCTCTCCAGGTAATGGAAACAAAGCATCTCTTATAGTAGAGCAACAAATAGTGCAGCATCGTCTGATGAACAATGGTTCCCAATCAAAAAATTCACCTTGACCTAACTCTCCCAAGCTCTGGAATACTGCTGTCTCATGGTAAGGAACTAATATTAATCATTGTCTGTCCAATTACAATGTGTAATATCGCTGCAAAGAATAGGAACAGCTGATTTGTCCTGTGATTTAATCGCGTTGTTTAGTCTAAGTAACTCATTACTCGCCTCAGTACCTCCGTTGTGTTGCTGTTTCTTTGTTACTCTTCCTCTGTGCTCTAACCATATCCTGGCATAGAATCACGCTCGGAAAATCCTTGTTTATTTATTTCACATTTGGAGACAGGAATTTGGAGTCTTGAAGTCACCCGTCTCTCAGGTCTGGAATTCTGGATTTATAAGACTTTTCGACATGTTCGTTGTTTGATTTGTGGTGTGGTATGTGTTTGAGTGTCGTTCGGACTACTCCATCAATCGCTAATGGTCAGCTGTCACATTTTTTTCGGTCTGACTTGGGTACTTTGTCGATTTTCACAAAGAGTCTTCCGATGGTGAGTAACTTTGAGGGGAGCCGTGGAAGTTTCTGGGATTTTCCTTATCACAAAATCATTAGATTAACACCTGATCCTTTTTGAGGTTTTGGTCGGGTTTTGCCAGAGTTTAGTTCTAAATATTATTATTTCTACTCCTTATTACTAGAGTATTGACCGAATAAAAATTGAATATATCCGATTAATTTGACCAACATGATCCATCCAAAAAATCGAATATTCCAGAAACTCAAAGATTTACAGCCCTCATTTTCTTTTACCTTAGGGTGAAAGGCTTTCCCTTTCGTGAACGTTCCTATTTTCTCTTCATTCAAATTCGAATATTTGGATATCGAATGTGTCCAACACATTATTTTGATTATCACACTATTTATTACCCTGGCAGTATTTGTGCCCTTCTATTATATTTGGTTACCCCTTTCTAGCCCCTCCCTCCACTTACAAGCAAAACGGTGAACTATTACGATTCTAACGGAAATATACGTTTTACTTGTGAAAAAAAAACCATGTTCTACTGATGTGCTTTGTCTTAGTATTACACTTATTCTGATTTTTTCCTCCAATTTGAATCCTTGAAATGGCTTATACACCTTGAGGCAAAAAAGGTCGATGTATTTGTCATGACAAAAATCCACAAGCTTACGTTCTGAAGCTAAGCCTAGGAATTGAATAAATCCGTGTAGAAGGAAGATTGACATGCTCGCTCTCCTTTTTCCCGGGAATGTCCTGACTCCAGACGTTTTAATGTGGCGTTTTATGAAATGCGAGTGTATTGGGCTTCTCATTCTCCCATGTACGAATTTAGCGCCTTGTCGAGTGCCTCCTTCAGTATGCTTATTCTTATCATTCTATAATCTATATCTATATCTAAATCCATGTATACATCTTCTCATATTCTTTTATTCGATATTCAATATGCTGAAAGAAAGGATGAACTAATCTTCGTGTCACACACCTCATTGTCAAGGTGTTCCAAGTGATGTTATTGATGTTACACACGCTCTTCAACGCCTCAGAAAACAGATCGACATCTATCGCATCGTAGCAATGGTTTGGTGGGTGACAGTTAAAGTATTTGTAGGACGTTACTCCTTACTCATTAGGAGCTGTTACATGTGAAAAACACCACGCCATGTATGTACGTAGACTGAGAGGGCGTTCCCGGATGCTATGCTTATCAAATCTGTCTGGATAAAGATTGCTAGGATAACTTATCTCGTGGTTATTGACTAGGTTCGCCATATAGCAATTCTCGTGTAAATCATTAGTGATGAATGTCCATCTATTCTTCGGCAATGTTTAGCATGTAATCAAATTTCAAAAAGTTTCTTGCACTCCTTGCTATCTGCGTGCATGTTATTAGCTCCGAAATAATGAAGACATTCGAACTTTTGACAATTGATGATCCTCGGCATGTTTAGTCAATGTTTCAGTTCTTATATGAGCTTTGTCGATAACAGACTGCTGTCAGCTAATGTTCCGGCAAATCACCGCATTCAGATCCCGGAAGGGGCGATCCGACAAGTCAACTAACCTAGCAACTCTTCCCTGAATCATGCAAAGAGAATTCCATGCCGGTTGTTCGTCTAGCTCACAGACCATTTTTATCTTCTTGGTGAGACAGCAGTGATGTTATGAGAAGAACGATCATTCACTGTCCACCCAACCCACTGACTTGGAGCCCTGGAGCCAATTCCGGCTATGCTGGCTGTCGCTAGGATAGCAGCCCCCCACTGACAAGCCTCTAATTTGCGCGAAATATCTACCATAGATAAATATCAATGTAAACATTAGTTCGGAACACGGGCACCCTGCACGCGAAAGCTTGATGACAAGAAATATGTCCTCAGAATCATCACCTTCAAATACTTAGGCTCTCCTTTCAGGGTGTGATATCGAATTCGAATCCACGGAACAGTTTTGGACGAGTTTCAGCGGTTAAATGCATTTTGACTGAAATCCGAAAACCAAAGCAAAAGTGGCTAGGTCTGAATATAAATGAAAATGCAGAAAGAGGAGGAAATGGGCTTTGGAACAACCACAAAATATATGGTGGAAGCATCATTTCACATTGCAAAACAGTATTCCAAAGTTCGTGGTCGAAAAATCCGACATCGATTTTGCAACAACCTAATATTTGCCAGCCTCATATCTCCACATATAGTGCCGACCGAAATTATATAGCTTTTTCAACATTCCTCCATAACTTTCGTTAACGTAAACCTTGACTTAAAGCGAAGCCTTGAAGTCAAGGTTTACGTTAGTGAATTTTTATGATAGTTGTAGAGACTCCAAATTCGTTGAAGTTAAAAATTTAAACTTAAAAGCTATACGTTAAGCCGAGCGTTGCGTTAATCGAGGTCATGGAGGAAAGTTGAAAAGGCTATATAATTTTGGCCGGTGCTGTATGTTAAATAAAGTAAACGCTAGCTTTGGGTGCTGATGAACTGCTGCTCACGGGGCCGTCTTCCCAGCGAAAAGTTGACCAAATGCTTCCAGAAAAGGCGTTTGATCCCAAAAAGTCTGGCGAATGTAGAAAATGAGGCAAAACTTTTTTTTTCACTTTTCATAACTTCTAAATTAGCCTAAATTTTAGAGCGTTCATCGCGTGAAATACGATCGCGCACTTTCGAAGAAAAGTAATGGACCTTTCTCACCGACGAAAGCCATCATACATACATATGTAGTTCCTCATGCAGCTCATGTACTTGTTGGGCGCATTTCTCAAAGCTAACCATGTAGTTCTGGATCGGTTCAGATCCGTGGGCAAGTACTTTGCGTCACGTATCAGTGTGGAATATTTTAGCATTATGAATCCCGAAGGCCAAATTTGGTCATGATGCAGAGACTGGAATTCAGTCTCAGGATAAGGTTCTGTGTATTGTCACGAAGCCCTCTCTCAAGTATCTCTCTGTACAAGCCCTACTAAAACCGTTAAGATCCTACATTTGAATGTCGTTGTGCATCTGAGCCACGATGCGCTGCTGTTCCTTTTTTTGAGAAAACGCTCTTGGATTCGAAGAAAGGAGCGACAATGTTGGCAACAAAGCCTTAGTACACATGTAATTTGTAAGGCCTTCCGAGTTTTACGAGTTAGTGCTGTTGCCCTTTGAGGGCAGCTTTTTTGGGCAAGGATATTCTTGCACTATAAACGTTTCTGCGACGGATTACTATGATGTTAACTACAAGCACGACCGTGAGATTTTAAGATTATCTTCGTTTCAAGGGATATCACTGAGAGTCGCGCAGCAGGTTGACTTGTGTTCTCACCTTTCCTTGCATTACTTGCTTTTATTCCTTACTGATGAGTTCAAAATGTGCTTGCTTCAATTTTCACACTCTGTGTGAGGATTTAGCACAAACAAATCTATGCGATTCCATACACATTCACCTAATCCTGAAAACCATAACGTTTTTAATAATGCCGAGAACTTATTCTTTTATTGTATTTATCCTGTTTTACCTTAGTAGATCTCTGTTAGTTACCCTGCAGCAGTACTTTCTCGTTGCAGTGTAAAGAAGAATGTGTTAGTTTAATTAGAATAAGGCTAGGAAACTTGTACTCCAAAATGTTGTAACGTTTTATATTATAGGTATAAGAAATCAACAGGCTTGAGCAAACTAATATTTCCTGTGCCTGAATGCATCATTGAGATTACCCAGGGTAAAAATGCTGACGAAGGTGTTAGCGACAGGTAAATTTGAGTTGTAGGAACACGGTCACCCGGTAATCTCGATGATCTATGCAGTCCGAGGTTAAGGTGCCCACAAGTTGAGGAACGCTGTAGCTGGGAAGAAGCCGAGGTTTAAGATTGTTCGATTAATTCAACTGACTAGAAGAAGAGCTCAGTCATACTATCAGTACCAGGTACAACTTCCCGTATAGCTAAGGATAAATCTGAGTATTGTTTCTCATCCTCATCCTCATCCTGTCCTCAGGAAACATTTCCTTATTCTGCGATTTTCCCTGTACTGAGAATCATGCTGTTTCCTCTTGCTTTTTTATTTGAAGTTCCACGTCTCTCACTCATGATAGAGAATCTCTGAGATGAAGATGCTTTTTCCATCTATTTGGGAAACGTCCATCATGTAACTCTTCTCGGATTGCACTGCCCTTTATTTTGACGATGATTCTCAGATCAGATCCTGGTGGTTAGATTTTTATTACTGTAAACACAACATACATGGAGGAAATGTTTGCATCTGAGCCATAGAAAATAATCAATCGATTGAAAAATCAATAAAAACTGTTTAAAAAAAAGAAAAACGGAAATCGTCCGCTTCGTCCCTTTCCTTAGACGGACATGGTATGAATGAAGGAATTAATAATCTCTCCTCGGGACTCCTCAGCGATGTCATGACAAAATCAGCTGGCGGACATGAGTCACACTGGTCACTTTGTGTCATCGATTCAACGTAGCGCCAGTTGACACCATGCAGAAATCGTGATGCTGACTCAAAAATTCTCAGTTCGACGTTCTTTTATTTAGATTCGCGTAAAATAAAGTCTTTAAAAGCAATACCGCACAGTTTCTGACAATGCAAACGCTTTATATTTTGGAAGTTAGGGCGCTGTTGAATACAATCGGTAGGATACATGGTTCTGAAAAACTATCATTCTTATGCAGCAGCTGCACTACCTCATTTTTTAGGTACAGTTATCTGCTAGCAGCTATTTAAATGTTGCATTTCCCAGTAAGTGGGTAGAAGATGTGGAAGAGTACCACTTACCCTTTTTCCTAGCATTTCCTGTACTAGATACAAACGTTTGCTGCCTAGTGCATGTAATTATTGCCTTATGAGCTCACTTTTGTATTATACTAGCTTCGTTTGCATGAATAGGACGGGAGGTGGCTAATTTGCTTTGTTCATATTAACAAGCAAGAGTGCAGCAACGAGAATTCGCGAAAAGCTCGGTAATTATTTCTGCTCTATATAATTTCGAGGAAATCTAGACGTGTAGATTGTAATAGAAGTAGAATATCTTGCCTCATAGTGAAGTCGTTTTGTTCCCGTTCCTTGGAAGTTTTTGTGCCTTCAGTTCACAATTTTAGCTACGCTTAGGTTTTTGAGTCCGTAGATTAAGTCAAAAAGTAAGTGCAATTAGCGAAGATTTAGGCAGTTAGATGGATCAAGACTCGAGTAATTATTGGTCAGATGGTGCATCAGCTGAGATCCGGAGTGTAAGGATGGCTTGCTTATCACTATCTTTATCTGTAGACGTGCACAATTTCAAGTGTATATACAAAGCTCACTAAATTATACAAGAAAAACGTACTTCAAACGTTCAAACTGCTACAAAACATAGTAGAGGGTCCGGGCCATCATGAGGCAAACGGGGCGGAGCACGTTTCTGCGATTGGCTTGTCTTTTAACTGGACCAATCGCAGCGACACGACTCGTCCCATTTCGCTTCATCATGACTTGCACCCCATAAAAGAAAATGAGAGGTGTTGCTAATGGGCAGGCACAGAAAGAAATGGAATTATACTTATACTGTTTAGCCTGCAGTAGAAGTATTTTTACTTCTGGCTTTTCCATTGAAATATCCAGAAACTTCTCAACTTGCTAACACTACTTTTGCTACGGAAGGTAGCTTTGTGCCTCTACTTTATACGTCATATAAATGAGTAAATAGGGTTAAAAATTATGAGGAAATCAGCGTCAGTAATTTAGGGGCTTACGCCCTATCCAGGGATCCCTTTCCATCCCTTTTTAAGAACAAAGAACATCCGAATATCATCGATCAAGGATTTCATAACGTATTCAAGCGTCGCCTAAGCTTTTGACCGCCATGGCCTTGAGTAATCCTGCAAGATTAATTAGCCGCCCTCAGTTGGTATGGATTGTGTAGTGCACTACGATAAACAAGAGCTGAATCACAGTTGATTGCCTGGTGTTCACGATGGTTCTGCCTCTGATTGTGTGCACATGTATTCTTATAGCTGTTTGTGTGTACATTTCTTTTGCAGATCTAACGGACTGTGAGACAAGAATATGAATTCTTTCTCTTCGTTTTTTTCGTCTTCTTTTATAATTCCTTATTGCAATTTTCTTTCAATAAATAGATAACTATTGTATAAAAAAAGGGAAGAAGAGAAAAATTAAAGAAGTAAAAATTGTCCGTTTCGTTCCTACCCTTAGTCGTACTGCAGGAAAGGGAAGAATAACAACATCCCAGGGAACTCCTCAGTAAGGAGGGGAGGTTGTATTTAGAAAGGAACTAATCTGAGTAGTCTTGGATGACGTGTTAAGTTGTTAAGCCTGTTTGCCTATAAGGTCCCAAGATTCAGAACTGGAATTAGTTTAAGTTGTATAGCGACCTCATTCTGCAAATATCTGCATATCTTTCAAGTAGCTACATGTCTCCAATAAGTTTGTTCGCAAACAACTCTAAAAAACATTTTTTTGAGAATCCTAATCGATGCTAATTTGTGGTGATTAGTGTTTCAGGACATTCCATAGAGAATTGCTTCTCCTAAAAGGACAAACTGAGGCATTTAAAAGACCAAACTTTTTCTCAAATAGCGTAGTAGATTAAATATAATACAATATTTCGATGTAACCAGGGGAGTCTAGTCTTTTTGCAAAGTTCCACGCTACAAATTACGTACTACATTGTTGGCAATTTATACAAAACCTTCAAGCGCTCCACAATAGGAAAAAATGCATTTTTTGGAAGGCTCCAAGTTTCCACCCCATCTCATAAGTATCACTCAGCAGGATCTTCTTAGAATGGAGAACCGAGATATGTGCGGATGCGCAGACAATCAGAATGTCAAGCCTCAAATGGTGCGGCGCTCGCGAGCGTGTTCGGAGGAGGCACCCGTTCTAAAAACAATTCGAAAAACTTTTGAAATTGGTTTTCAAAAAAAGCTTTGTATTAGTCTCCTATCAACTGTCGAAATTTTACTATAATTTTTTACTATAATTTCTTTGGACATTTGTTAACTATTATTCAGTATTTGAAATAATACTTTTATTATTTATATTTCTCATAAGGATCCTCAAAGTGGCGGGGACCTCCTTTTTTCCCACACCTCCCCTAGCCCACTTTTTGCATTCGGCACTACTACAGTGTTACCACTTACCTAAAGTGAGCATAACAGGACTAGTGAAAGGCTCCCGAAAGCATACTAACCAGGGAAGGATACCAGATGTCCGTGGCATTTCAGAATGATATATTTTTCATAGTATGAAGTCTACGAAGCTGATCTCAAATTTGTCGTCCGTTTCTGCTGAACCCGAATGCGGATAAAGTTATGATCGTTCTTCTAAAACAATGCGCGGTTCGTTGAAAAGTAAATCTGTACCTTTAATCATGCATTTTTCTCCGAAATTCCTCATACGGGTTTCATTTAGGATGCAGATAATCAATTCTGTATCCATTTTGCACGGCAACGCTAATTTCACAGGGTTCCAGCACTTGGATGTAAAAACCGTATCTAAGCGCTGTACAGGCCAACATTCATAACTTTTTCCACAATGTCGTTCAGCAGAAATGGAGAACGGTTTCGAGATTGGCATCATCGACTTTCTAGAATGAGACATACCCTATTTGGAATCGCCATGGACATCTGGTATCCTTCTTTTGTAAGTCGTATGCATGAAAGATTCCCGACAAATTCTGTACAAATCAACTGGATGTAATAACTGACTAATGCGCGCATTTGGAAAGAAACCACACGGTAAACATACATAGACGGCATCATATACAAAATCATAATTATCACCAGGCTTAAAAATAACAGTTATTGAAGGTACTTGGTGTCTGTATCAGTCTTCCACTGCACTGACAAAAAATTTCCAGTCTTTGACAAGTGCTCCGGCTCGCTCTTGACGAGCCGTGTTACTTCCTGCTCCGCTACTTTTTGTTGTATAAAGCGAGCAGCTCATATCCGGAATTCTATCGATGAAGTTAGTCCAAATTTTAGAAATCTGGAGATAGCATTATATCTTAAAGCTGTGCAGGGATGAATATGTCCCTGTAACTACCTACTCATCCAACATTACCCTAGACAATCGCTGTAAAACGCCTGACGTGCGGAGTTGTTCCTAGAAAGGCGGAACTGTGGAATTAACGTGGCAGATGTAATTTTTTCCTTGGAGCGGAAAAAACTCTATGAAGGTTATGCATACATTTACTGAGAAACATTCACCACTGTTTAGTCATTTCCTGCTAAGAAAATGTCAGTGCGAAAAAAGAAAAATTTCCTGTAGAAATGCTATCATTCAAAGAGGAATATTTACTGAACAGTAGTAATTTTAATAATTACAGTTAATCGCAGCCGAAGAACAGTCGATGTGACATGGATTGTAGGTTTCGCCTTGACTATTGATTATGCTGGCTTTCCAGAATACCCGTTGTTCTATCCATACAACTCCGATTTCTGCTATTTTCGCTTGTGTTTCGCTATTTACGTAGTTGTTTTCATAAGCCAGATAAAAGTACTCATGCACCTATCTGGGACCCTGATGACGATTCGAGTAAGTGTGCTCAGGAGTGCTCCAGGGATTAGTTTGGTCTAGATGTTGATCTAAAATCATTCCAGGACCTCCTCGAGCATAATAGGTAAACATCCTCCAGGAAACTCGTTAGAGCTGAAGGAGAGAACTGTCTGCTAGGGGTAAATTCCTGGGTTTGCATGCGACATAGAGATTACCAGGGGTAAACTTAAGGAGGATTTTACTATTATGGAGGTGGACGTGTGAGCACCTCGGTTTATCCAGAGGTGATTTTCATCATTGAGTTTAACCGTGGTAACCACGACTACCCTCGAAGTTCACCCTTTCATCGAATTCATCTATAAGTTTACCACTAAGCAAAGAGATAAATTACGAGGTAATCTATGCCTATCTATCACGTTTACCTCACCTTTACCAAAGGACGTGATACCTCATGGTGAATGCGTTCACTTCCATTCTCAGTGATGAATGCCACCCCAGGATAATCCCAATGATGCGCACGACCTCTAACCAGGATTCTCGTCCACTTTGAGCTAATGGTAAGGGTATGGCCTGCCCAAGTTGCTACAGGGCCTGGATGCATTATTGAGATCATCCAGGGTAAAGTGTGGGCGCCTTGTCAATGATGAATGAATTTGGCGTGTTAACACTTTTACCCTAGGTTATCTCAATGCGTCCCCATGAATCTATCTACACTGGACATTCAAGCGTACTAATTTAGTTTCTAGAGGTGACCAAGGAGTTGCTGAGGTTCCGTCTGGCTTCTTTGTCCGGGAACTTATTTATTCCTTTGCTGTTAACGAGGAAACAAGACTTTTTATTTCTTAATAATCCATGAGGCCTCGCTTAAATTACATATGGTTTCAAACGCCTTCGAGCATCACCTGGTTTTTCATCCGCTTCTGCGTGATGGAATGACATCTTTCTCCTTCCCTATCTCGGCACCAGATTTGAATGCAAAATTTTTTGAATCTCCAATGCTCTGCCAGTTGTCATTTCTGTTCCCTATGCAAGGATCTTGAATACGTGAAGATTCCTCATGTATGGATTATGGAATCCAGAATATGGCGTTTTTTTTTGAAAGCAGCGATTATTCCCTATGGTTCGACAGCGGTCCAACCCATAACTCCAGATTTTATTGGCTTACAACAACATGAAATAGTTACTTGCGGCCAGATTTCACGCTGTTAATGCGTTTTTCACTGTTTGTATTTATTAGAATCGTCACGTTTATATTTCCTTTGCGATGATGCCCCAAATTTCCGGGACACTCTCACTCCAGTAGCGGTTTTTTTCTGTGAAGTTAAAGTTCGTAGTGAAGATCGCTTTGTCCAGAATCGCCCAGGCAATTGGGTCTGAGGCGGATATTTCGCGGGAGTTGCTGCTGGGGAACCTGCAAATTTTACCCACAAGCTCGAAATTGTGCCATCTGCATCGTGACCAAGTAGCAATCTCACACTTCGGCATAGTTCTTGATATTTCTTGGATTTTTTGTTGATCCTTGGAAGAATTTTTTACCTACCGCTTTTCCAAAGTGTTTTTTTTACAGAACTGGTGATGTTTTTCAGGGTATTGAGCTGTGTATTTTTTCTTTGCTTCTCCATGTGAATTTTTTCGGAATACGAACTTCAGTCTCTTACCAATTATAAATATTTGGAAAGCAAGCATAGCTGATTCACCTGCTCTGAAATTGCTTGGCGGTAAACCTGTTTACTCCAAGCATCCAGAGATCAAAGAGTACTCAAGAGTATAATTACCATATCGCTGTAAATAATCCAGTTCTTGTTCTTTATCAGATAAGCAGGCTATAATTTTACTATTTCTATCGGAGCAGTGCTCTTATATCAGGAATTATTAGCTTTCGCCGTCCAAAACATTTTCTCCGAACACCAGCTGAGTGAAAGCGACGAACATGTGGACGAATGACCTTGGTAGTAAACGTTAGAAAAAACAAAGCATATAGGTGATTACGGATGAAATACTAATTTATTTATTTATCTGATTGCACAATCATAGCTCGTGCGAGACTAAAAATACAAACAAACAAAAAACATATAGAATGTAACATGGAAACCTTAGTACAGTGCCAAAAACTATGTATAAGAAGAAGACAAGAGCAAAAAAAAATAGACAAGAAAATCAGAAAATATGTAACTCCTCATGGATCACGACCATTGTTCAAAACTTTTTAAAATGCTTCGTGAGACACAGATATATGTGGTGCACTTTTTCCATAATTTTTCGGACTCTGGAATAACCCTGTGGATGAGTCGGAAGACCAAAATTTTTGTTCCTGGCTATGCTACATGTTATCTGGTCATACGAAAGCTTCAGCGCTCTTATCATTAGTTTCTTAGTAAAGTTGTTTTGTACACTTTTGAGTCTTTTTATAGTGTGTAGTTCATCTGTTTGTGGGGACTGAGAACAAGGGTTTCATATTCCGAGATTGGGTTAATATAGAGTTTATTGGCTTGGAAATAAACATTTGCTTGTTTGCAATTGTTCAGACACCTAGAATTAGCCAGTCTTCCCGTATATCCATAGTTTTATATGTGCATAATAAAGGAATACTAGATAGGTAAATTGGTGGTAACGTAGGTGATACCTTCTTATTGCTGAGCTGAGGCCTCTCTTTGTCATTCATGCGCATAGTTTGGATCTATTGTCGCCCTCATCATAATTTCATTACTTCCGTAGAATCCATAATTAGACGTAGTACACGCTTGCATAGTACTTTCACTCTCGTGGTTGCATTTGAATCCTTCGCAGATTTTTTCCTGGAAATTCTCCTTCTCTTGGGGCCGCATGCGTCATTGAGATTACCCAGGGTAAATGTATGAACACCTTTCAAATTTATCCATCGTTAACTTGGGGTCAACACTTTTATCCTGGTTAGTCTCAGTGATTAACCTAAGCCTCAGATTCCATCAGTAGTGGAAGAGAAGGTTAAACTGCTGTGAGATCCTTCTTTTATCCTTGATGGCCTAAGTGGCTGTGGTCTCTCTAGTGTCTTGCAAAACTATTCTGCAAGAATGAGGAAGCGTATATACACGAGCGAGCCTCATTTCACTCCCTCATCGTTTTTTTTCCTTTCATCTATCTTCCTTGAAAGTTCATATGTACTCCAGAAAGTTGTCAAGTTTAAGGATTGGCCGGTCCTTAACTCGAAGCTTTCCACCCGTGATGTAGGGTTAATAAATCACATAACACATTTAATATATATATTTTATCCTTAATACATGAGTAATATTTAAAGTACACAAGAAGGGGCGTGGCTTCATGAGAGCCAAGGGGAAGGGCCGCCGGTCACCAGGCCATCTCACTCTCATCTGATGAGTGGCTCCGCCCACATCAACTCGTGGGCTCGACATGTCCGTTCGTTGAAAAAGCTCGTCCTCGAGCTTTCTGTTGTATTTCCACTCCATTCGTTTCATGGCATCGGTTCGTCTGCTGTTGGGAAGCTGGTTCACAGAGCTTCGCGGCGTCCATTTTGATAAGTCTCGAATGCGGCTCGGGGATCAAGGAATACGACCCTTGCCTACATTTCATGGAAGTATAAGCTCGTCCTCGAGCTAAGAGGAACGGAGCAACAATGGAGCAAAGTGAATGGACCATGAGGTGGAATGGAGGATGGTTTGAACGGCGATTGGAGCGAAACAGTGCCATTTGATGGAATGGCATGAGGGTTATCACGTTGAAGGGAATTTGGAGTGACATGTGTTGAAGATAACTGTGATTGATGAAAAAAAAAGAAAAAAAAATACAACAGTGGAAAAAAATCAACTATAAAAATGGAAATACAGTACAGAATGTTGTAAAAAATGTACAAACAAAGGTTGAGAAAAAAAAACGAAAAATTGTTGAATTACTTGTCAATAAGAAAAACAAAAGTTTTTATTTTGTTTTTGCTATTGAGTACAAAAATTGAGGTTGAATTGCTTGCATGTATGTGTATACAACGAGGATTTTTCAAGTCATTGACTCGAGAGGGACACTTCCCTAGCGTCAATTACAGGGGCGTAATTTTGTTGTAGTAAAAAAAAATTTTGAAGCAGCTTAAGAGGGTTTTTTTTTCTCTGAACCGCCAATTCAAAGAAATTATTTTGTGGATGTCGCAGCGTCGCGGGCAGAAGTGTAAAAGTGAGCTTACCGATGAAGCAACTGTATCTATCTGGGATAAAAATATGTTTGTTTTTGAGATAGATACCGCTACTTCTCCATTGCAAAAAGAAGCTAGACAATGTGTCTATTGCTCTTTTTCTGGAGGCGCTCTGAACGCCTTTGTGGAGAAGCGGTAGACCGTAGTGTTTCCGCCTGGGTGCGAATTTGTTGCTGATTTTGGTCAGAAACACTACGTTCTTTCGCTCTGCTAAAATACACTTTAAGCCTATTAATGTGAACAATTTGAAGTGGCGCCTTTGAAGACAGGCTTCTGAACAGTGCATAGATAGCAAATCACTTATAATCCTGACTATTTTTTCCACTTGGTCTGGTGGATTTCCGACGGAGCGGTTAGGGAGTTGATCAGGCTCCCGTAGACCAGCTGATTCCGCTGCAGCATGTATACATGCATAAACGTACAAACAAACCATGCGGCATCCTTTGAATATTAGTCGACAGAAAATATGTATCTGGTCTGATAAAAGTGCTATACAAATAGATAATGCGGCCTCGGAGGGTTGCGCAATAAAGCGTACGGTGCTTGGAATGATAAAAAAATATAATATAGATAGATAATGCGGCCTCTCAGAGTTGCGCAACGGAGCAGACCATACCTTTACTGATAAAAGCGTTATACAAATAAATAACGCGGCTTAGAGGTTTTGGAGGTTGCGCCACAGAAGATACGGTATTCACCATGATAAAAATGGTATGCTTTCTCCAAAAAGGATATTTTTATTATACTTTTTTTTGGAGACGGTTCGAACGAGTGCAAACAGGAGGAAATTCCGGGGTGGCTGCTCAAAAGATAGATTTTATGTACATTTTGTACAATGCTAGCAGTGGCGATAGAGTCCTTGAATTTATTTAGCGCATGGTAAAAACGGTAAATATTAAAGAAATTATAAATAAATAGAAAAGGGGTATGAAAAGAAGTGAATATATTGGGAGTGCAACAGTAAATTCTCGGTTAATTCTCGGTATGAATAAATAAATTATGAGGAGGAAGTTGGGGTGAATTATAAAAATAGGGGAAACGGGAAATAATGGGAGAGAAGAAAAAATATTGGGGAATGTTAAGGATTTGTAGGAGAAAATTATATTTAAAAAAAGAGAAGAAAGAAAAATATCACGGATCACGGAATCACGGAATCGCGGAATCACGGATTCACGGAAACTTATTTCGGGAAAAAGGAGTTGGAAGAAAAAAATGGGTGGGAAAAATTTTTTTAAGAAGGGGGGTTGTGGTTTTGGGGGGGGGGGTTGGTAAGGAATATCACGGAATCACGGAATCACGGTATCACGGAATCACGGAATCACGGAAAATGGGGATTGGGAAAATAAGGGGGTAGGGTTGAGAGGGTGGGGAGTGGGAGAGGCAGGAAAAAATTGATTTTTTTTTTGTTGGAATAAATTCAGACCCATCGCCTGGACTCAAAAAAAAACTTTTTTTTTCTACGTAGAAGCTACGTAGGAGATGAGGGGTGTGACTACGGCGGGGTACAGTATAAACTTGGCTAAGATATTTTCTTAAACCATGAAGACGCAAAATGAGGGGAGTGAATTGGGTAATTAAAAGGAAAAAAAGGGAACAACCCGGGACCTCCATGTCAAGTTTAAGGATTGGCCGGTCCTTAACTCGAAGCTTTCCACCCGTGATGTAGGGTTAATAAATCACATAACACATTTAATATATATATTTTATCCTTAATACATGAGTAATATTTAAAGTACACAAGAAGGGGCGTGGCTTCATGAGAGCCAAGGGGAAGGGCCGCCGGTCACCAGGCCATCTCACTCTCATCTGATGAGTGGCTCCGCCCACATCAACTCGTGGGCTCGACAGACCCAATCGCATTGAAGTGCTCCGAAGAGGCGCTATTGATAGAGTCTCCTCCGAATTCAGTACAAGCTTATAACTTTATATTTAATTATTTAATAATATCTTCTAACTATTTATTCCATTGCATTTTGAGATGTGTCATAATGTTAACAAGACTACGTATAAAAGAAGAATAGAGCGAATTAGTTGAAAAAAAAGTAGAAAAGCCATCTGTTCTTTCCACCATAAGCTTCTCTGAACTACTCATTATTCAAGGAATTTTTTAGCCAGAAATTGCTGGAAATGGATTTACTGCACATCAGAGAAAACCGCAGTGAGGAACACAAACCACGGTCCGACTTTATAAATCTTTCATCTGAGGAACTTCTGTAATAGAAATTTCGGAAAATTATTTTGTTCAGAGCTTTGCTTCGTGGAGAATGCTTTTTGTTGCAACTTCACTGTTCCCGAATTTTCCACCACTTGCACAATTGTCTGGGTATTTCACACATCAATGCCTCCCACTTTATTTTGTTTTCGTTCTTGTTCTCCAGAACGCCTGTCCAGCACCGTGGATAATTCTGTTCCTGAGTTATTGTCCCTCCAACACTAAGCGGGACTTAGCCATAGTTCCAGGATTCTTTATTGAATAGAAATTGTGCTGTGGAGAAGGATCCTGGTGCTTTTCATAAGTTCCAGTAACTCAGGGCATTTTTTTACCACAAAATNGAACTCATGGGGGGGGGGGGGGGGTGCTAAGGCAGTAGGAAAGTGCCATAAATAAAGCTAACAATTCGCTTTAGCATCTAGGCAGAGTACTATGGCTTGTGATTGCCCCAAGAAATCCTCAGATTATTGATTCCTCACAAACTTTTCGGCTTTCTGTCTTTGTAAACTCGGTGCTCGAGTGTTTTCCGGGTACCTCCCTCTTCTCAAGGTCCAGTTTTGCTCACCGAGAGGTGCTTTAAACTCTCGACGGCTCATGAAAGCCCGATACTCGTGACGAATTTTTGGATCATAGCTCTCTTTACTTCTCAGGATTTTTAATTTTCTGTGCTTTATCAAATTATTTTTTCCATTCCTCGACTGGGAATCCTTGCTTCTGTGAGACTTTAAGCAAGAAAGCTCTCCCCATTGGGTGCAATGGTTTCTTGTAGTGATTGAAATTCCACTCACAAATTTCCATGCGCCTTCTTTTCTGAACTCGGGCATTATGTATTAGGTATTATTATGATTATTTATCATGTATTAGGCTTCTGAAGACGACGATCTGTTCGAAACCTCTGACCAATGAAGTTTACCACCGAATAACCTGGTTGGCAGAAGAATACAAAACTTCATTCTACTCAAAAATCAGAGTAGACGAACGCGGAAAACTTTAAAAATAGCTTCTCTCAAGTCTATTTGTGGCCATTTGCTTCTTTTCAACTAAAAAAAAACCAAGGATTTTGTGCAGTAATACAGCCTCTGCCAACCTGGGATTCATCGTAGTAATGTTTTGCTGAAATCGTACACCTGTTTTCTACGCTACGCTTAGCATATTCCATATGTTTATACCTAATCAGCTCGGCTATTTATATCCGTACCACGTCTAAGCAGTAGCCTTTGTTCTGTAAACTGTGAGTAGACGCAGAGGAAAATACGTGGATTGCTCCAGCCCGTCAGGAAGCAAAACAGCCCAATACCACGAGTTAGCTGGGCATGAATCGTCGCGCACTTTCTCGTTTTCGATTTGATTACTCTGAATTCGAGGAAAAATACGTCTCCATTGCGCGGAAATGTCCTTTAGTTCTTGTTTTCTCGTTGTTCCATACATGTGACTTTTTACGACAATGGATCATTAAACTTTGTGGATAACTGCACTTTCGCACTAACTTCTTTTTCTGGAAACCCTTTGTCTAGTGAGCTGTTAGTATTAGGCTTCAGTTGACTTGCACACTAGCTTGTAAGCCGAGTTTTTTTCGTCTTAGCTCTAATTAATCCTGCACATCCGCGGGTGATTTTACAATGACACAATTCCGAACATCTTCCAGAACCATTTCTCAATCTCGTTTCACCATCCACCGTTTAAGCCAGAGTTATGCACGGACACAGTGAACACCTACTTTGTGTAATAATTTTTTGTACCATCGTCATGTTGCTAACAAATCAATGTTCACCACCAGTTAGACTCTTTCTTTGCCTCCCATTAACCTCTATTTCCAGAGCAGGTGTATCCGCTGGGATTTAGCCCATTCATACGAAATATGTGCATTTATTTGGGATGTGAATTCTTTTTAATACATGGATTTGTATTGCATTTGATTACAGGAGTTTTTTTTATGAGTTTGTTGCATTGTAGTTGAAAGCGAGTAAGTGTTGTAATGTTTCGATGTTGAAGAGGAAAAGTTCAATTTCCGGCGAACAATCGAGGATACACCAGCACTCTATGAGTGAAATTGCCTGCTGTGGCCATCCATAATTGAAAAACATGTGTGTGTAGCGGGGAAACTACTGTAGTCGAGTTGTGCAATCATCCCGACAGTCGTAAAAAGCGTCCCTGGACAGCTCGCGTAGCCTCCCCTCATTGAGCAGCAGCGAATAATCGTGAAATACACCTGCCAAAGCATGTCGAGTGATGAGTTGGTGCGTTTTCGCAGAAATCCGACCACCCACGACGTCATGCATCACCGCTGTGCCACATATGTATCTTTGCATATAGCGCTCATTTGTTTCATCTTACCTCTTGCTCTCGTGCGGAAGCTCCGCCCCGTTTGGGACCACTCGATGTCCTGTCGGCGTTCTGTGGGGCTCCCCCCGTCCGACAACGGACATCGATCCTATTTTCGTCTGTTCAATTACGGGCTATGTGAGCACTGAGGTCACTCGCACTCTTCACGCAAGGTCTTGCACCTGCACCTTGTGACATCCCTGGAAATTATCGCGCCCATTACTAACACGCATTTTATCATCAGAGCTGCTCCCTTTATCCAGAAACTCGTTGAAATCCTGTGCCGGCCTGGTCGCGATCGTAAGCGAAGAGTGATTAATCTTGAAGGAGAAATTGACGAGTGTTTGTGTTACTACCGGGGTTTGCACCTAAATGAGCAGCTGATATGCAGCTCGTAATTGCTTGAACCTCTCCCTCGATCTGACGTGTTTTCGTAACCTCCTCACTCCGTGAAAAAAACATTCAACCACAAGCGTATCTGAAATCGCTTCGCCGCATTTATTTCCACTTATACTGCATATTCGCTGAGATGGGTTTGTACTTTTCTTGTATTATGCAAAAAAGTGTTAGGATTTCAGCTATAGCAAGTTCTTGATCCAAGCATTTCCACACAGAAAGCTACAGCTGAGATGTATAATACATAATTGTATCCTAATTGCTGCCTCAATACTCCGTCCTATGTCCTGTGACATATTTACATCGTTGACTTCCCAGATATTCCACGAAAACACGTTTCTAAGATTGCATATGGCGAATATTGTTCACACATTCAGACAGAGCCGCTTTGCCTGCCCAATCACCAACGTGCGCCATGCAGTTAATAGACAAAGTCGATTTACGGGCCTCACAAATCCTCAACATTGAGTCGTATGAGCGAATGATATGGCGACGACGTTTTATGGCACTGGCAACTGCAATCGCATGGGTAAATCTTGTTTTTTGGAGAGCACATCAGGATCTCTGCTCCTCGAGCCTCTCGATATCCTTAGGGCTAAGTAAACCAACCGTACCGACCACTCGGGCTGCAGAACTGTGTGTTTGCAGCGTCGAGTAGGTAAACTGCGAGGTTGAGAGGTTAGAGGAGCGCTTGAGGTGGAGCTGCTGGTGAAAAAAGCGACTTACAGATTGCCGCCATAGTACTAATTGCTGCGTTAGCGACACCGAATTGGGCAGTGTTGGACTTCACGAACACTGAATATCAGCAGGTTCATGTTCAGCTTGGAGTTTGGGGCGAATGGCGAACGGTTATGAATAGAACGCATAAGAATGGTATAGTTTAGTTTTTGCTAGTAACAGCTCTTTTTCGGCCGTTTAATGCGAGGCATTTATTGCAGTCGAGTGGATTCCGCACTTTCCCACGCCTCCGGAGAATATCGCACGTCTGGCCGACGCCGATCTGAAGCGTGGGTTATCTCTGTGATTATTTGAAGCTTCTCTTAAACTTGAAATCGACTGTTTATTCCTCCTGGAGCATGCAATAATCCTGGCTTTGCTAAATAAAAATAGGGGAAATTATCCGAGGTCTTTGCTCTGTGACTAACTCGCGATATACAACTGCCTGGCAGCTATCCAGGCTGAATCCCGTGTCTGGCCAACGTGGCAAATTGGATTGGCGCTTCATACTTCCGCGCAAGAAACAATCTATTCAAAGCTGAAGTTCGGACTTGCTCACATAATTTCTCATCAGTGCAAGGATATGTTTACAGGGCTCGTTTTTTGTTCCGGGATTCTGTATTTGTTCCATTTTTGTAATCTTTCAAATCCATGAATCTAATAATCCATGGGAATTCATCTATGTGACAAAGGTGGAAATAGCTCCTCAAAGGAAACTTTAGAAGGCCTCTGGGTGGGTTCAGCTGTGGCCAGTTCTATTCATTTCTTGTATTTATCTTTGTCTTTATTGGACATGTAATAACAATTAAATCTAGAGGAATGAAACAGTGAAACAACAAGCGACTAAATTCAACAGCTAGCTGGAGAAAATCACTGACCCGTCTTCTAAAGACCCTAATCTTCTTAGCAAATGCATTAGCAGGTAAAATGTGATTGAAGATGGAACAAATACTATTGCTGAAAAACTTCGACCTGAGCTGAGATCTAGTTGTAATGATTGATATCTCAAACGGAGCTCCTCTCGTTTTGGCTTCTATTATGCGGAAGAATTTGGGGTGCTTCAAGGTTTTGTAGTTCCATGTCCAACTCAAAGTGTGTTTTAAGAATCACTGGCTCCAGTAAATTGCTATGAGGGTCGAACAGACACTCAGCAACGAGTCGAACTTCATATATCACGTGTTATCCACAAACAAACCTCGTCGTGCAATCCACTGGGAGCAATTGTGATGAGCACTAAAACCTCGGCCTCACAACTGTTTGTGAGTATCGAAGCTGGTCGCTGTTTTTCTCCTGGCCAGAGCGCCATCTTTCACGGATATTCTCGGAGGAATTGCTGGCTTTAGCTCATAAATACCGCAAGCTAGTTTAACTACATGAAATCGATGCCTTACAGTAGAGAGTATGTATATGAACAGCCGACCTTGTCATATTACAACATGCCGGGGCTCACATGTGGTCAGTCTTCGAGCCTTCGACTAATGGTCAATGGTCTGAGAGAGGAGTAGGGCGAGTCTGGGCAAAAATCGCACCCAGATGCTTTCATATTGTTATTGGATCCAGGATCCTTGATGGGACTTTACAATCTACCTGATTTCAGACTACTACCGAGCTCAGGCAGCGATCGGAGTGATCGCGCTGTTCCTGCTGTTGTCCACGAACACTCTGGCTCTTTACACCTTCTATCACCATCGATACATTTATAAGCGCCTTGTCGCCGGCTTGTTCCTGCTCGTTGGTGAGTGAGCCGCACATTATTTTGCCCCTATGAACAATTAGTCGAGATGAATGTGCTGAGCCTGGCAGAAGCCGCGATGTAACACTTCAAAAAGTATCTTTCACCTCTCGCCACCAACTTTACAAACAGCCCGTCACTTCGCTTTTTTATGTATTCGAGCGCACAACCTCAAAAGCTAGTCTAGCGTTCTGAGGATTGCTCAGAAACAGCTATCCAAGCAACAGAGTATAATCTGGCACGTCTCGCTGTATTATTAATATGTTTTCTTCCACCTCTGGGCATCGCGGGACGCGGAGTCAACAGCGGTGGCGCGCGCGGTGGGATTCCGTGGCGGGCTCCCGGGATCAAATGACCTTCTGCCTCCCAGGAGCGAGCTCGTGGAACCTCGAATAACATCCAGAGACAATGAGTGGTTGGGCTGCCCTAATAGCATGCCAGTGGTGTCTATGCACTCGAAGCTGCTGTATTTCTGGAGAGAACTAAGTTATACGGATTTCCAAAAAACTTTTGAAACTTCAGGTAATAAACCCTCGAATTTCCTAACCTGGAGTAACTTTTCCTCGAGGGGTTCCTTGGTTTTGTGGTGGGCAAACACGTTTACCTGACTTTATTTACGCAGTGAAGGAGGATGGTGTAATCTCAAGGTGTTTAAAACAACTGTAGTGGTGGGCATGAACAAGCGTGACTCGAGTAGTTCTTTACTCGAGTAGCAAGTCTCTGTGGATTGACAATTGCTGGGAACCGTTTCCTTAAAGAGACTATATTGAAACCCTATCAAACACCGACATGGTTTTGTTTGAAGCTTGCACTAATCAAACAGCAGATCCATGCACCGCATCTCATTCATTTCCCAGCTCTGTTGAAGGACATGCAAACGAAGACAATCACTAAGAGGTCACGGCCCTGAACGAATGGCTGAAATGTGAGACATGTTGTGAATTGTGTAAAAGAAGACGCCAGACAGGCCGATGAGAAATCACAGAAGCAACAGGAAATTGAGCAAAGTCGGCGTTTCGGGATGATGATGGATGTTTCATGGAAAAAGATGAGAAATGATCAGATCAGCTGCTTAGCTGTTGATAGATTTCTCATAGGGTCTATGTGTGCTAAGTGTCACTGGGGTACCTTGCAGACCTCACATGATTTCAGCGAATTCCTGACTATTCCTGAGGGTGTATGGGCCATTCTTGTACAAAGTGCAAGGTCTTTGGTCCTGGAGAACTTTGCTGGATAGCAGCAGTATACTACGACTGAATAGTAGCTGTGAATCCGGGTTAAAACTATACATTTTCTTGTGACGTCATTCGGGAAATCGTTGTGTAGGAGCAGGAGTTTACGCTTTTCAAAAGCAGTGTTTTTTGGAAAGCACTTTTTATTACATTTGGAACCGAATATTTCATTAGATATGGGATATTCGGTTTCAAATAAGTTGAGTTTTCGAATTTCCGATATGGATCGAAAAGTACATCTCTTGACAAAGGGAGGTGGAACGGTCTTCCCCCTCTTCTCAACATTCGAATTTTCTATATTTGATTCTGAAGTTGGAAAAAAACTGAATAAAAAACTTTGGAACTAAATAGGTTGCTTGACTTTTATTCCCTCCTAAGTGTACCACTTGAAATGCAGTGCTATTTTTTTGTTCTTCCATCCTTTTCAGTCCGAAATACTACTTTGAATCCTTGAGTCTCCCATTCCAGACGTAGTTCTGCCATAAATAAATCCTTGTTATTGAAAAATAATGATATAGGTCTCAGAAAATAGTGTGCAAGCAGTGCTTCAGATTATGAGTATATTGCCCATGAGAGTGTTATGTTATTATCCCATAACAAATCCTATTACTCCTACTACTTTACTCCTGCTATAGACGTTTATACATTCTACTTATGATTTAATCTGTTATTTGCCGGGTGAGTAGAACTGAAGGAAATTGGTGTTGTTGTCAGGAGTTGATTAGATGCCGGTAATTTAGTGTGTGAGTAATCAGCTATTAGTTTCCGGATTGATGATTGCATATTCTGAGTAAAAAAAAAAGAAAGGCCTTGGCGTTTCAGTTTAGCTACTAGAAACTTTTTAGTGATTTATCTCAAAATGTAAGGGAATTCAAAACCATTTTTAATTACTTCTGCTGCATTAGATCTAGTGTGCTTCACTTGTTTACGTTTCTTTACTAGTTTTAGTTTTTTTTTCAGTTGGGTTTAGACAGTCGATCCACCTTCAAATTTTCTTCTTTTCTCTAGATCTATAAATGGGTAACTTTACGAGCTCTAAATTAGAGTAGCTGTGTGTCCTTGTTCTAATTTCCTTTTTTCCTTCCATTTACAATTTGTTACTGCCGAAATTTAGTAAAAAGGAGTCTAATGAAAATGAACTTTTTTTTTCAAAAAAGGAAAAGGTGAAACTCTTCTGGATTTTCACTATTTTGATATTCGAAATCTTTACGAAACTCTTCTTACCTCAGTTTTCCTCATTCACGGTTTTATACCTGACCCTGTACTTCTGCTATAGGTAAGTTATTCTTCTTTTTGTGCAGCTTGGTGTGCATATAAAATAAACAGTACATATGCAATTACGTAAGGGAATGAAACGATAAATAAACAGTTGAGTGGGAACAAGTAATGACCCTTCAGCCTCATTCAGGACTAGTGCATCGATCGAATAACTTATTCGATACGTTCAATATCCAAATATTCGAAAGAGAAGCTCTACACTTTTCGATGAACAAAAATAAGGGCTATAAAACTTTCAGAAATGTTCATGTTTTGGATAGATCTTTGAATCGTTGTCCAAATTAATAAAACCTGTTCAGTTTTTATTCATCATCATTCGATCCTGTAATTTGTTAAGGGATGGCGATCGTTGTGGCGATTGAAGTACTGTCAAACAGTGTTGATGAATGGAACACCACCGTAGCTCAAGCGTCACAGGTCGGGATTTTCTCCTTCGTTCCATTGTTTTCGAGGTTACAATAATTTGTTATCCGGAAGTTTCTGGATAGCTACTGGTCGCTCATTCCCACTGAATTCCTATCTGCTTTGTGCAACTGCTTTTCAGTCGCCTATCATTGTCTTACACATATCACACACTCACAGAGCATACGTGTCCTTTGCTGTGGTTCATATGACAGCTCGTGATTCTTGCTCTGGATGCGTTTGCCCGGAGGAGTTCTTATTATGAGGAATGTGCTGCAGATACGTGCGAAATAATATAAACAATCGGAAATCTGACATCCGGGCTATGTGACATGCCTTAGTGGACAGAGAAAGTCAGGAGCGTATTGAATTACAGGGATTTCTCCTAGGATAATAAAAAGTATAAAAAGTGCTGGATTTATTGGATTACGATGGTGTAGCAGAAAGGGAAAAGTTGCAGAAATGTTGCGGAAACTATGTAGTACTGACATAATAAGGATTTTTCGTAGCTTATTGCTATTTTTTCTACAGTGAGACCCAACCCCTGAGTGTTTTCTACACGCCTCTTCAGAAGTGTTTAGTGTATTTATTTATTCATTTATTTATCTGTTTAATTACTTAATATACGCCGCAATGGGGCGTGCTATACATAACAGATTAACCTCACAGAAGGGAGACTTCAGAAAAAAGATTCAAAAAAGATTTTTTAAAAACGAATAAAAAATCAGGGGAACAACCAGAAATTGCAGTTAAAAATGAGGAAACTCAAGGACGTGATTTTGTTCAACAACTTAGCATAAGTCATGATTTTCTTTTGAAAGTTTAATATAATTCATCATTTCCTTTTTTCTATTAAGGGTTAGCAACAATAGCGGGTCGCCAAGGTTAGGAAATCTACCACGGAATGACTCTATTCCCACATTTACCCTCATTTTCCGACATTTTTACACTAGTTTTATGGCATTGAATAGGTTTTCATTTTTATTTTTATCTCTACTTCCTGACAGCCTCTGTTTAATTTGTTCTGGATACATATAGTACTGTTCAGTTTCTATGTAATTTTGCATTTTCGACTGTACTTCGAGCCAGAAAAAAGTTATCTCGGACAATCTTTTTTCCGCGAAGTGGGTACTTCTGCTGCTTTATCACCATTTTTTCTAGCTTACATTCTCAAGAAAGCAGCATTTCAGAGGAAAGGATTTTATCCCACTTCCTGAGTCGCATGCTTCCACATGAGTTTTTTTTGCTGCCACTCATAAAATGCCTCTTTTTTTCGTGCTGCCCACTAAGATGCGCTTGATAAATGTTTGCTCCCAATTGGGACTAATAAAAGGGGAAATGTGCCAAGTTGTTTGCCAGATTACTAGTGAAACCACTTTGAATTGAGTTGAAACGCTGCTCTACAGCTTTCCCGGAATAAATCAGTTGTAGTAGAAGGTGTTTTGTGATCAATTATCCAGCCCTGGAAAAGGGGAACTCCGAAATAGACACCTGACATGTTAGCTCTCTCTCCTACATATGACTTTTTTGACAGGAACGTGAGTTTCATGTACTATTTTTTTATGATCCAAAACCTCTTGCATTATTTGCAGCTCAAACTTTATAATCCGTAGTTTAAAGTCGCTTTGTATTATCTTCCAACATAGCAAAATTTATACACATCTGTTTGCTATCAAAACTGGTAAAGAAGCCGAAGCAAATCAACTACATGTAGCTGGCAATAACCGGACGATTAAGTTGCTCCAGCGCAGCTCCATGGATAAAAACTTCCTGTAGTTTGTGTGAATTATTCTTCCAGGGCTCGCCGGAACCCATTGTCGCAACAACTACGATGTTTGAATTTGGCTTGATTGATTTAAACACTTACTAATTTTTCGTGTTGCAATTTCAATCTATATTCAAAGGGTAGATCCGCTTCTTAGTGACCACAGCAAATCCTTCAAAAAATATCCTAGACATTTTCTTTGAGTGCAACAGGAATGTGTTAAAATGCTACGTTCCAGTTTTGCCAGACTCTCCCACTTAAAAACTCGCTAAGCTTTTCGGTGTAAGGTGTTTCTCTCTTGACTGGATTTTACCACTTGTACAGCACTGTTATTACCTGACCCTCATACGATTTCTGGAAATATTTCCTTGAATGAGTTCGGGATTGTGGTCAACCTGCACATTGGAAATATGGACGTGGTACAATTCTCAGGATATCGCATAAATGCTGTTTCAAAATTAAAAAAACGTCCTAAAGACGTATGAAAGCACATTGTCCAACGCGCTCTTTAATAACAACTTACTACAATTTGAAGGAACATATTTGGTATTCGTTGGTATTGTTTGATATTCCTTTTTTGGCACATACAGCAAACCTCGAATCCTCAAGATATTACTTCAATGTGGCCCGCACTTGACGCCTACCTTCATTGGCGAGAAGCTGGTCACGATTGAGCAGATCTGCAGCCCTTGGATTTACAAGGAACATGAAGGAATTTGTAAAGGAATTCGATCTACTCATTGGGGTAGTCTCAAGGAGCCATGTTTCGGAATTTGTCTTGATATTTGTGGAAAGAGAAATTTTCACATTTCTGTGGAAGTGGACGTAAACTTTTCAAGACCACGTACACCAATCTACCTAAATACTGAGTAATTAATGACACTCACGGGCTACGAAACCCTATGAAAACGGCTGCTGGATTCTTCAGTTCGGTGGAGCGGTTATCCACCAAATGGAAATTCCCCCTGGGTGTGGATGCATCGTTGAGCTTGTCCAGGCTAGAGGTGCTAACGCCCATTTTAATTATTTCTGATTTGGAGTGTTCGCACGTTTACCCTAGGTAATCTCGATGATTCATATAGTCCAGGATTCATGTCTTGCCAGCCTGTATGACTTCATCCTTGAGTTCCACAACTTACGCCGAACCCCTTCTCATCACCCCCTTTTCGGATGGTACCCAATGTGAATATCGGCATCTTCATTCTCACATTACCATATGTTTCTCGTTTTACCTATAATAAATCATTACATCCTTGCCTCTGGAAGGACAAGCATCTCTTGAAAAATATGGCTATGGAATAAAATCGACCTTCAAACTTTTAACCGGCGTCCAATTTTTGACAATGTCACTGGAAAGAAGTCGAGAAGAAAATTCCCTGAATCGAAAACCACCCACAGTCATGGGGTTTCCCAAGCGTCTGTGGACTGCGATCCGCGCCCAGATAAAGGATCATCCATCGACGCCAACGTTTTATGCTTCATCACATGACAGCAAATTGTTTAGAACGTTGGCGGATATTCTTCTATAAATTTTCCTGTGCTTTTTTTCTAGTGGAACAGTAGCGTACTTGTGCTCCATCCTGTGAATCCAGAAATTCTGTTAGTGCTGATACTTTACTAGGACTTACATATATTCCTTGACTTACCGCAGATCTTGAGCTCAACGGTGACGAGCTATGTCATCAACTTCCTTACATCTTTTGGCCTTTATAATAGTTCTAATAAATCAAATTTTGAGCTTCTCAACTACTACAGCATATTATAACTGGTATCCGTTACTAATTATCTATTACTTACTCATTATCTACTCTTCATTAGCATTCTATTATCAATGTTTACGCTGTTATTCATTCTTATGAGCACGCATACTTGACCTTGTTGATGAAGCTACGTAGCTTACTAAAATATCTACATAGTAGTACTACAAATTGCTATACGTCTGATTGAATATGTAGTAGAAGGGAAGGAGGGCTTGCTCCTATCTTTCTTGACCATTTAAGACTTTATTACTAGCCAATCCTGAATTCTTTGGATAAATTGGCTCAGTTTTTCTGAACTATTTGGGAAGTCCGTGCAGCTCCACCAGCTGGCTGAGCAGAAAAAAGAGAGATTTACTTAGTAGTTCCTTCTTCCAGCAATGCAAACAGCATCTGAACAAGCAAATATCATGTAATGGTGAATGCAGCTGTTGCCAATTTCCACTTTTTCGTAAGGAAGACTTGATTGGCAGGGAGCTTTTACAATGGGTCATGGTGCCAATCGCGTTTATTTTGGGCTAGAATGCCTTCTTTTCTGGAAAGGAATGAGCTGCATAGTACAGAAATTCTATGGCAATGTAGGATGCATGTGACGTAGTAACACAATCAGCTGTTATTTTCCTTAATTCAGGAAGAATGCTGGATTTGAAATGGTTTTTTTCCGCAAGTTTTGAAAGCTATTCTATAATACTAATAAAATGAGGACATCGCTAAGGACACTATAGTAAATCCAATGGGGAGTTTCTCAAAATTTTAGCAGTCAGGTGACTCGCACAGCTCTGTTTCATTTTTCTTGCACTACAGAAGTTGTGGTCATCAGAGCCAGAACCAGTTGTTCGCAAACGCATGAGAACCAGTTGTCTGCAAACTGAGCAGTGATTGATGACGCTCCACCATAAGACCACTGACTTTCGATTTCCAGCAAGGCGAATGGAACTACGATGCGGTGAAGAAGACCGGATACTCGACCAGGATGGCCCAGGTTGTGGTGGCGGCCTGCCTTCTGTCGGCGATCGCCTTCGCGCTCGGCTCGCACAAGCAAAAAGGCGACAACGCGGCCACCGCCGAGGTCGAGATCGAGGATCGGCCGATCCACATCGGCCGGTGAAAATCCTGGATCCATCCACTATCCCATCTCCTAGGAATACGCATAATATTTGTTTGAACCATACGGAACCGGTAGTTGATGAGTCTCGATGAGGTCACGTGTTCTGTTTGACGACTCTGTTTCAACAAATTTCTCCACACTGCTGAATCACCTCGTTCAGCAGGCCTTGTACATATACAGTATATTATTGTGACTATTCTCTTAATCTCAGGTCTTCTCGTGAAAGTATCCTGTCAGAGGGTTTGTAATCTTTATGGATTAATCCACATTTTTCTCTGCATAAAGTAATTGAAAAAGAAAAGTTCGTTGCGGGCCAATTTGCATGTGCTTATCACTCGGTTATCAATGCTGAGTGTCCAGAAGTCGGTCGATTCCCATTCATTTCTTCCCGTATCACTACCGACTACATAATTATTTGTTGTAATCCATATTACGCTTCATTAAGCTACCTGTCAGTTGTTTTTCTGAATGCTTTCGATTCATATCCTTTCATATTCGCAGGAGTTATTCTTATATAAATTTATAACCGCATAAATTTCACTGAAAACATTGCTTTTCGAACACATCAAGCTGTGAAAGAATTTATGGATTATCCTGAATATACTTGGGACCGAATAATGAGTAATTACATTCGAATTCTAAAATTCGATCTTGATTAAGCCGAAATTTCGGATTTCCGGCAAAGAGGTAGGAGAGCAAGTCTTGAGAAATGTTGAGTAGAGAATATGAGCCTCTTGTTTTTTTTTTAATCCACTAATTTCTTGGACCGGATTTCGATTTGATAACTGATTTAATTGGGTTATTCGATTTTTATTCGGGTCTTAAGTACAACCCCGAACAGCAGGTACGCTGCCGTAATTCTAATCCTGAACGTCGTCGTAGGAAGGTAGCTAAAATACTCTCCAAAGGCCGTATGAATCATTGAGATTACCCTGGGTAGAAACATTGACGCCTGTGCTAACGATGAGTAAGCTTGTGCAGTGTTAATACGTTTACCTTGGGTAAGCTCAGTTATGCATACTGCCCCAGAAAACAACCCATTCCGGGAAGGAAATCTCTTCAAGGGTTTTTTTCGCTACAACATTAGGTTGCTCCTTCCACCGTTGTATAGAGAATCCCTATAATTCCAGGAAATTAACGGAAATTGCCTCATAAAGCGCCCCTGCAGAAACTTATGCTTTTATTGAAGAAAACCTATAGAATTTTTCCTAACTCTACTACATATTACTTCCTGGTCCTCGAGAAATGATAATTTTATGGATATTTCTTTTGTTTAATACATAGATACACGTGCGATCGCCATGCGTGCGTCATAAATCGCAAATGCCATCCAGAGCAATGAACACAGCATGCAGCAGAAATCAGCGATCCGTGAAAAAACGTTTGCAACGATCCTTGCATGAAATACTTCCGTGTACGTGAAGGCGATAAGAATAACTATGAATTACGCCGTTCGAAAAAGCTTCTTTAGAAACCGCTATTAAGGAAAAAACCCCACATCTGTTTACTTTGCATCTCTTCACTGCGATTCTTCCTGTTTTTGTTTACAATGCCACGAGCCCACTGTTTGTGCCTCGATTTCGGCAGATGATTTCTCGATAAACGATTCTCAATGTTTGTGTAGGGTTCAAAATAGAAACTAAAATTTTCTTGCCTTTCTTGATTTTTTTTTCGACTTTGTCCAACAGAAGGAAAAAAATTAAGCTGGTTTCAAGGATTCGAATGGTGTTGAACCTCACCCACCTTTTGTTTTGAGGGGATTTTATTTACTTACAAGTCATAATTTGTGGACATGAGCTCTCTTGACTTCGAGGAATGTAGGCACGGATATTTGTGAAAAACGATAGAAGCGTAGTTACTGCTACATATTAGTAACTAGTAGGTGCCATTCCTTCCTGAATATTGGAGTCCAATCAATGACTTTTTGGGGTTTTGTTTATTTACTATTTCCTGTATGTTTTACCTTTTGTACATTTCTATTTCCACATTGATGGATGTTGCCGTTTTTGAACATCCAGGAAGGGGTACATGTAATCATACCGGTTTTCCAGGATGACGAGCTTTGTATGTTCCAGAAATTTTCTATCGTTGATGTTGTCTGTCTATTAGAAAATAATTTCTCTCAAAAATGCTCATTTTTGTGAAGTAGGTACATTGGCCAGTGTGTTGACTGAATAAGCTATTAGATACATTCGATTTTCAAATACTCGATTTCGAATAAGTTGACTAGTTGAAATGTTTAAGAAAGGGAGAGCCATACACATTTGGGTGATAGAAAATAAGGGCTGTGAAGTTTTGTGCGTCTACAGTGTTCAATTTTTCGGATGGATATTCGAGTTGTTATTCAAATTAGTTGAATTTATTCGATTTCCATTCGGTCTACACTTAAATACTCGCTCTGGAATATCTCGCACTTTGGGAGAGAACACTCCTTTTTATGGATTTCCGTTTTTTTCCTTCCTAACTACTACGTACGTTGATGACCTCTCAGTCAGAATACATAACCTAGGCCTCGAATGAGCACCCTTGGGAAGAAATTCGTCGAATGGGTGAAGTCTCTTCAGATCACCGTAGAACCGCTCATGCTTGTCCTTGCAGCATGCAATGCAGCCAGGTACACCTCATTCTCCTTGATAAATAGCACTCCTACTTTCCTTACCTCTAACGAGTACCCAGGTCGATCGTTACGCCAGAATTATCCGAACAAAAAATGATGCGAGTCTACGCGCCTCCACCTGGCCTCACCGACAAGGAGCTTAAGAAATTCTATAACAAAATGATGGTAATCTGGGATAACAACTACACCTACGTGAATCTGCCGATTGCTTGCATTGTTGGAGTGATGTATGGTAAGTTGTCCTAGAGTTATCCAGAATTTTCATCCATAATTTCCTGGGATGCACTAGATATTCTACCAACACCGGATAGGTCATCCCAAGTACACTCATACATGCTTGAGTGGTTCTTCAAACGCATCCCACACTACGAATGCCCGAATCGACTCTTCTGTTGACTTTCCGCCCTTGAAAGTGCTTGGACATTAATATTTGCTTAGGAGGCTATAGCGATTATCATGGACGGAAGCTACCGCTGCTGGTGGGGATTGCAAGTGTGCTGGTCGAGAACGCAAGTACGGTTACTTTTTCTGGAAAAAAGCTAGGATTATTCCTACAGAAATACACATATCCATGTTCATTATAGTCTTAATCCAAATTATTCAGCTAAGTTCAGTGAAAATCCTTATCTGGTCGCCATCCATCGACATCTCATTGTACTGGTTCTACCCAACTGCTGTTATAACAGGCCTCATGGGTGATTTTCTGCTGACAATGAGCTGCATCAACGCTTACATCGCTGACAAGTTCGAGGACAAAAAAACTGTGAGCTGCACATTTTTTCGCTGCCTCGAGGGAGTCATCATTGGAAAGGGCACGATCCTGGAAAGCCACGGGGAGGCTCGTTACCATAGCCGCTACTACCGGTAGCTTTTCAGGAATGGGAGCCCGAAATATAGTGGGCTAGGTAAACAAGCATCTACGTAGGCACTACTTTTAACCCGGGCGCCTCCACCTCTACTAAATCACTTTTTAATAGGAAGTCCCGGGGGTCACCACGAAGGACACCCACGATCCTGAGAAGGGCGTCGTCGAGGACTTTTCTAAAAGTGCTAACTACTTCAACCGGCCAACTAGTAGTAGAGAATGCCTTGTTTCTCCTGGAGCTATATATTCGTGTTATTTTGTGGATAATCTGAAAAATCCCGAAACATTTCTCATGGAAATCACCGAATATTTTTGAGCGCAGGGCTGGGATTCACCGACACATACTGGTACAAAACCTGATTACCAAAGCAACGTTTACGTCCTGCGTCTCCTAGAATTACGGAGTCCAAAGTACAGTGTGGCGCATAGTTACTGTCCCACAATAAGAATACACGCAGAAAAAAACATGTGGAAATGTTCTTCAACGGACAGCGAGGTCGTGCACAGATGTGGTTTGATAATTTTTTCTGTAGCATCTTGGGTAGTGGGACAGTAATTATGCGCCACCCTGTATTACCACTCTTTCTAACAAAATCTAGTTTGCTCGGTTAGCTTTCCGTGAATTCCAGTCCAGGAAAATACTCCATCCTCCACACTTTGAGCAGACCAAGAAAAGGTTTCTCTCGATTTGCAATTTTGTATCCCAGGCTCTGTGCACGTGCAAATTCTGAATGAAACTTGAGAGCAAAAGTGAAGCAGCTTTGCGAAACTAGAAAAACAAAAAGAGACAAGTCAGAAAAAGTATGAAAAAAAGCATGTTGAAGTCTCAAGCACTCAAACAATGCAGAGTTTTGCGGGAAATTCGAAGAAAGGGC